>CM075978.1:100483623-100557278 GCA_038087875.1 Malacoraja senta | reverse complement strand
GGTTCAAAGCTCTGTGATTTTATGCTGCAGATCCAAATCCTGGCCTCACTGCATTGATTGACTTTCGATGAGAAACAATCAATAATGCGTTAAACATGAAATGTGAATATCATGCAGTAACAATTGATTTGAATAATCAAAACAGTAACCCCTCTATCCCAGGGGAAACTAAACAGAAATTAATACTGAATTTGCAAACAGCCTCTCTCCGTCAGCGATCGGCCGATGGTAAATTAAAAAAAAATAATTCATTTGACCACCCGGCGCCTATAAAAATATGGCCGCTGTGAACATCCATCGCCCTAGCCGACGACGTTGCTGCTGCACTAGAGGAAAAAGGATATATACACTTCAGTGTTAATACCTGCCTTAATCAACATTTGCTTTAAACCACTTTGAGATAGTCTGCACTGACACTCTCCTGTGTGGCTTCATGTAACTGATAAACAATGCTGTTTCCACATTTCTTAAGGTCTTTATAGCTTCAATATAATGAAAATAAATGTGCCATTACACATAAACATGGATCAGTAGGTTATGCTGAAACACAATTTTAACAAACCTGATTACACCTGGCCTGCTCTGCTTAAGCAGGACGCAATTATATAACATAACATTCTCTTCAGCAACTTCCATCCTGTCCAGCAGAAGTTTTTACAAAATCTGCACTTGCTATGCTGAACCAATGCCAAGAGCATAACCACTTTCATGATTAGTTTGGCAAATTCAGAGACATGACAGGAACCTACTGTCGAAGCATCTTGAGGACCACACTTACATCCCAGATCGACATATACCTGGGTTTAGGAGGTTTAGAGTTGAAATTCCTTTCATCAATCCAGCTATGATATGATGAAACTCAATAGGATCTTTCCTGCCCCATCAAAACCATACGATGACAAAGCACTTAAAGCTGTATTAATGGTGCTATAACTGAGCCCCTCATCATCGTAGTGTGTCAACAGGAACTCTAAAATATCCACAATACCTGCAGTACTATAGTCAATATTATTTTGTACACCATATTGCTCCCATTTTTTACATAAGTAATATACCCCTTTTGAGTACTCTTTCTCCAGGCTACAGTGAGCATGTCCACCGTTCACCCAGACAATCCTTGCTCCAGGTATGGCCTTCTTAAAACCTGCAAATTAACAAGTCAATACAATGACATAACAGATGACTTTCCCGTGTTAGCGGATGCTCCAGTCAATTCCTACGCTTGGGAACCACCAAAAAGAGGTTGGATCCCTAACTGTAACATCAAAGGGAACCATGCTTGATTCGCTCAATTAGGTATTACAAGCACCCCCAAAGCGGCATCCTGCTTGATTTCTTGCAGACTCCGACCTATTAGGAAAAATGGTAGGAAAATATATAAAACATACCACCCCAATGTTGCTGATGGTTGAACCTTGATGCAAAACAAATCGATATCTGGCATTCATATATAAGTACTATATTATTGAACACCTCCTGGTGCAACATCCAATCTATGTTGTCATGGAACTTTCGTGACTTGGCGTCTGCTACTATGTAGAATCTACCTGGTAGATAAATAGCTGAAATATCTTTTTCAATGCACCAGGCCCCAAATTTGATTAGCCAATCTGTCACAAAATACCGACTTGATTCCACCGATGTGATTAATATATATGCCACTTGGGTAGTATTGTCAATCTGAAACTGAACATGCAGATTACATTTGTTAGAGCAATAAGCCTCTTAATAGTTAATTGCCCATGTCTGCAGAAGCGATGCCTCTTGCTCAGTCCATCTGCCTCCACAGCTGAAACTCGTATCCGTGACACCCACCCGAGTGCACTGACATTCATCTGCAAAATCATGGAAGGCTGGTCAAGCATTACCTTGCTATAACTCCTGGACACATGGTCAATCCACCATTGCAAATCAGAAATAGCCTTTACTGATAACTGCATAGGTCTATTATAATGACCCGAATGTATCCTTAATGCCTCCATTAGCTTGATACAGCTGTCAATTAGCTCTACCCTTTTTCCCTGGGCAGAGTCACTTAATTGAATCAATTGTGACCCAAATAGTCAGGTGTTAATTTGGATTTCTCTGGATGGATCAGCAATCAGCAGCAATTTTAGAGGCAACGCCCTGCTTTCCGTCATGCGATCGTCGTGCCTTATGCATTCAGCATGGGATCCCGGCACATAGCCATGTTTGGATTCCTGTTTGGAGTTAATCCATACTAACATTAGACACTCTTTTAGAGTGGGACTAATCGAAGCTGAAGCAGGTATCACCATCCATCTCCTCCATTTGCTTGTACATGCCTCTGTACCAAGCATGTTGTTCGACACCATTCCCCACAATCTTATCGTATATGTGTGTGGCTCCATCTTCATCCGCTATACATCCACGTGGGAGGACTTATGCAACCTGCAACAGGAGCTGCCCCAGGCCTGTGTGCATGTATTTTAGCACCATCTCGACCACTACGGAGAACCGAGTGGGAGTAATGGCAACCCTGCAAACAGGTGTTGCTTCAGGCCCATGTGCCATACTCCTGTAGCACTCTCTCGACCACTCCGCTATTTGAGTGGGAGAAATTTTGGCAACTCTTTACTAGGTGTCACCTCAGGCATGTGTGCATGTATTTTAGCACTATCTCGACCACTGTGGTGCACCAAGTGGGAGGAAATGGCAACCCTGCAAACAGGTGTTGCTTCAGGCACATGTGCATCCTCCTGTAGCACTCTCTCGACCACTCCGACCCTTGAGTGGGAGGAATTTTGCAACCCTTTACTAGGTGTTGCTGCCTGACATGCCTTACAATGGAGCATTGTTGGATTGCAACGAGACGCACTGTTGTCTGACATTGATACCCCAGGCTTGGCACTCACTCTGAGTTGGGGTTGTCAGGTCGCTGCCTACAGCAGCCGCCAGGACTAGCCATGCAAATCGATGCTCTGTTGGTATCCTCCTTCCCCAAACAGGCTGCATGTACTAGCGACTCCAAATTGTGCTCCTTCCCGATGCCAACGCCGTCTACAGGGAAGAATTGGAGCGCCTCTGGCCCCCATACATCAGACATAGTGGGAAATGCTGGAACAAAACTTAACAGTTATTTGTCATAGGCAAAGACATTTATGTGAATGAAGACGCCCTTCCCAGTTAAACCTGGGATTTATTCACTTTTAATATGAATAATCCGGCATCTTGGGGAAGAAAACGTGCACAGTCCCTTTAATGAGTAGAATTACTATGACGCCACCTGGTGTAACTCCCACAGGTGACTGATAATAACAAGGCTTCCCATTTCCTAAATTGAGTAAATGATAATCATCTGCCTCGGTATAATAATCACAATGTAACCAAGTGGTAACTATAATGTCTACCCTTTTGAACGCTTCCCAAAATTGCGTTCGTCCTTAATTTGGAGGGCAGCACTGCCGGGATGCGTGAATTGTAAATTCTCCTTGAAGGCCAGCTTGAACTTAGACCTGAAACTCCACAGAATTAGCAGAAAATGCTACTGCCATAGACACATAAGGGTGATAAACCACTAATCTCACTTCCTGAGTTGGAGTTGGGGTCAGCCACACACTCCTCTCCACTGAGGGAATTGGTAAGCAGCCCTGAAAACACAGGTGCTGCCGCAATCCCCTGATGACCTGCCCTGATATGGCGCACCTATCAGGATAATACACGTGTGAGGACATACATATATAACAGAGGGGAACTTCCTGGCCAGGCTCCACATAGTTTAGACTCATATGGGCTGCCAAAGTCGGGGTCCCTGCCTCAATGAGTCGTGTAGTAACCCGACGACCACGCTCAGTCTGCACCCCGAACACCCTCGGGAGTCCGACGGCCACCGGCTCCTCACTTTACCATGGACCATAGCCGGTATCCCCGCGGTCTAGAGAAACCCCACGGCCCTTATTTAAAACACATCTCGGGAGTCGCTGACCTGCCTGTCAGCGACTCGAAACCATAAGCCCAACAGCCACCCGCAGTGACCGTAGCTTGCATAACCCGCGGTCGACAAAACCCCGCGGCCCGAATTAAACCTCGGGAGTCGCGGACCGTTCTGTCTGCGACTCAACCAGCAAAACCCACCGGCCGCCTGCTACCGCACTCCCACGGTCCGAAGCCGGCATCCCCGCGGTCAACAATTTCCCCGCGGTCCATCGGGTTATGCTCAATTCGATATCCAGCAGGAACCTGCGAGAAGAGATTCCTGCAACGGACAACCTGAAAAGTAAGTTTAAACTTACGTGCAGGATTTTTCAAACTTACCGCTGGAGGACTCTGTTCCTCCCAGCCTGTCTGCGCCTATGCGACCGACGTAATGACGCGCATGCGCCCTGACGGGTCTTCTTCACGTAGTCACTCACGTGACTCCGAAGTAAAATATTAATATAATATCAAGTAGGGCGGTTTGTGTGTGGGGGGGGTCGTGACAAAACTTTGAATTTAAATACGACTGCCTTTTGCTGATGATGTCAAAATTGGTCTGCTCCGCGCTGTGTAATCCTGATCCCTATGTATCAACATCATTGTTATGTTTATCATTATTTTTTTGTTTTTGTTATTGTTTTTTTAAAAACTAATAAAAGAAAGAATAATATTAATATAATATCAAGGGGGGTGGTTAGTGTGTGTGTGCGGGGGTGATTAGTGTGTGTGTGACGCTGCTGGCTGTCCACCCCCCCCCCCACCCCAGTCGCAGCGGGTCCCACTTGGTCTAGTATCTATACACTTAAAAGTCTGATCTGGGTGGCATGTCTCCTCCGCTGGGGTATATTGGTAGCTCTAACACATTGTTGGGTTTTGGAGCATTCACTATTGCTTCCACTTTCGCCTTCACAGGGCGAAGTCCGTTGGCGTCTACTTTGAGTCCAAGGTAAACCACCTCGGACTGTGCAAATGCACATTTACTTCGACGCAGATTGACATTGTGGCAGTTCAGTCGTGTGAGAACTTGCTCGAGGAATTCCAGATGTTCTACCATGCCTCTGTGAATATCAGTAGGTCATCCTGGTTGCACACACAGTGCCTTGAAATATTTGGTCCATGACAGACTGAAAAATTTTCGGGGAGGATTTCACACCATAGGGCAGCTTTGTATATGAACACAAGCCCTTATGTGTGTTGATAGTCAATTTTATTTTGAAGTCACGTGAGTGACTACATGAAGAAGCCCGCCAGACCACATGCGCATCAATACGTCTAGCGCATGGCGCTAGTCGGAGCAGTTTCCGCACTGCTCCGCAAGGTAAGTCAATTTTCTTCGGGCCGTTTTATAGCGGGCCCCAAAAAAGTAGCTTGGAAGCTCCACTGGAGCTAGCGTAGGTAATATATTTTCGCTGCAGTCTCCAACGTGAGCAGGCGGCTGAAGTTATAGGGCTTCATGCGGCTGCCGCCGTTAGTCTGCGCGGCAGGGTATGACCCAGTTGAGAGGCCGGTAGGCTCTTTAGGAGCTGGGTTTACGGCTGTTGCCATTATAGTCTTCAGCAGACGGCCCTAATAAGAGAGCACCAGCTAGGATAAATTGTTGCAGCTGCCGACATCAGAGCTCCATACGGGAGCAGGCAGCCAGAGTTAGAGGCAGCATAAGGAGCTTACATTCATAAATTGCGGTTGTGTTACTGCAGGAGAATTCCAGCAGCAGGTGAGTTTTAAATATAGCCGCGGCCGACAGCTACCGCTTAGGCAGCTCAGCCTGCTGTTGCACCAAACAATTTTAACAGAGTTGCTGCTACAGCTATGCTACAGCCACATATAGTGTATTCTTTCAATTGGACGACTATAATATAGTTGGCATTTACAACAGTTGCCACGTGGTCACGTTTGTGACTATCATAGCCGATAGCATTCTATAAGCTGCAAACTCCACACGGATGGTATCTGTGGTCAGGATCGAAGCCAGGTCTCTGGCACCAGCTCTACCAGCTGCACCATTGTGCTGGTATCCTTTGCTCTATAATTCTATCAGTTCAGGTTTAATTCTTTGGCAATATCACAAATGTGTCTTATCATGATAATTTAGTTTATGTTTAAAAAAAAGAAAAATTACAAGGGACATTTATTATCACTTACACCAATAAAAAGGTGTAGTGGAATTGGACCTGCCATTGCACTCCAGAGCTCCTGGCTTGGGAAGCCTTGTTTGAGCTGTGCCTATCAGTCACCTGTGGGAGCTACACCTGGTGGCGTCATGGTAATTTCCGCTCATTAGAGGGGAATGTGGAAGATTCCTTTTCAAAAGACGCCAGCTTTATGCATATCAATAAAGTAATCAAATCTCTGACTTAATAGGGATAGGTTTTTTTTTAGTCATATAAACGTCATTGCCTATGACAATACCTGGCAGGGTTGCAGCATTTCTCCCACTCTGTCTGGCGTATGGGGGCCAGAGGCGCTCCAGTCCTTCCCTGTAATACTCCGTTGGCACCGGAAGGGAGCAAGGACTCGGAGTCACTAGCAGGTGCAGCCTGACAACCCCAAGTCAGGGCAAAGTCATAGCTAACTCTTGGGGCATCTATGTCAGATATGATTGGGGTTTGTCTCAATTACGAACATCTGATGAATCAAATTATAACACAAGGAATGCTCCGTCTTATGAAGGCATGTCAGACAGCAGCTCCTGGTTCAGGGTTGCAAATTTCTTCCAACTTGGTTGAACGTAATGATGGAGATGGTGCTAAAGTATATGCACATATGCCTGAAGCAGCTCCTGGTTCAGGGTTGCAATTTCCTCCCACTTGGTTGAACGTAGTAATGGAGATGGTGCCAAAGTATATGCATACATGCCTGAGGCCGCTCCTGGTTCAGGTTTGCATAAGTCCTCCCATTCGGATGTATGAAGTATGAAGATGGAGCCATATATATGATGCCCCATATTACGGATGCATACACAGGCAGTTCAAGTCATATGCCTGTAGCTGCCCTGGTTTCAAGTTTGGCATTTTCCTCCCACCCGAAAGACTACCGGAGATGGTGTCACAAAATATGCTCGCTATTATGGAAGCATTCACAGACAGTTCAAGGCATACGGATATGGCAACACCTGATTCAGGGTGAAATTTTTTCTCCCACTCCAAGAAAGTGTCAAAGGTCAGTACGGACTAACTCCATACATGAGCCCGAACATGACTATGTGCCGGGATCCCATGCTTTAATGCGTGATGTACGTCAATCACATGAGGAAAAGCTGTGTACTCTTGCCTCTAAAATTGCTATTCCCTCGGGGATGGGCAAGCCACCATAAGAGAATTTGACCAGCGGCATCATCTAGCTAACAGAAATGACAAGCATGATGGACAGGGTCTGCAAATAGAACTTCGCTGAAGCTCCTACAAAGGAAATCGACCTGAGGTTAAGAGACGCTGGTAAGTAAGGTCTTGTTATTAATCTCCGTAAACTCCGAAATGGAGCAGTCTGTCGGCCCAGCTTTGTTTACTGCCAGCATGGGCTGTCTAGTCAGGTTTTCACGTTCTCTGGGATAAGATCAGGTTGATGTAGAGACATTAGCAAGGTGCTTTACAACGGAGGAACTGCGGTTCCAAGTGCAATCAGTGACAACTCATCCGAGGATGTGTGGTCTGACCAAGGACTAGAGGGGTATATTTCTCAAGATTACAGAAATATGGTGCAGGCTGAATCGGGTTAGCATTAGGCTAATCAAATTGGGGGTTTACTTACCCAGTTTAAGATGGATGATTGGGTGTCTGCAATTTAACTGACTCAGAGAATCGATCTTGTAGATGCATACTCTGTCATATCTATACACATAAGGCACAGTTTCTGCTGTTTAATAACAAAGCTAGTGGTGAAAGCCTATGCTGCCCTTCTCAGATTAAGGGCGTTATGTCATTGAGTTTTAGGTACTTTGCAAAATTGCAAATGATAAATCTTATGGGTTGTCGGTAGATGTCTTTGGTGATATTACATTTAAGGCAACATGGAATTTAACAGTACCAATTTGCCTATTCAGTCACGCCATGATAGGCGGCTGAAGCAACTCTTATTTACTCATTCACGTGTGATGGCTGGAACAGCCTGTCTTCTCGGCCAGCTAGCTCTGCACGATTGTATGAGAAGCTTGTGAACAACATATGTGAGTTAATTCTATACGGAAGTAACAAAGGTTGTGTGGCTTCCAGTTTGAGCCTAGAGAAACTTTGTGCGACAGCACAATTGACAATTCCTGTGCTGCTTTACCATTTCTGCAATACCATAAGTGGGACATAAATGATTGGTTCTTCACCCACTGTTCTCTAACGTAATGCAGTGTGTCTTTTGTTTGACCATTCTAATAGCCTACACTCATTGTAGTGTGCGATGTACATCTGTAATTTGTTATGCAAATATTCCTCAAAATTTTCCTAATGGGACCAGTATCTTGAGATGATTATGCTTTAAGCAGCTGATCTCAGCATAAAGAACACAGCCTTGCTCAATCTCTGGCTTAGTCTCCACGTCATACTGACATTAGGGTAGCTTGTTATAGATATAATCTCATAAGCAAATGAGCAGGATTGTGTGCATTTGAGGTTGACAGCATACCCACCACAGCAGAGATCAGGGATGTCATTGGGTATACAAGTGCACTCAGTTGCTGGTGCCTATGATATGGAAGATAGTTATTTTCTTTCAATACTCTCAAGATATTGCTGATGGCTCATTAGCAGCCAATACAATGGTTTTCCCTTTCATCATACAGCATGAGGTTTACATAATGCAGCTTAATAAATTACAACATTTGGTGGAATATGTCTGGATGTTTGCAGATAGAATTATGCACATTGTTGCATAAGTTATTGTCTAACTCAACAGTCTATTGGGACTACAGGCCAGTTTAGAGCAATGGCCATGTATGCAAGTTAGCATCGTGATATTAATAACTCATGTTTTCCTGCCATTAATGGTTTATCTGTTTTAGTGTTTCACACACAGATTATGTCACTGTATGAAACCACAGAGCTTTGAAATCTTCACGTGGTCACTCATGTGACTTCGAAATAAAACAGAAAGATTAAACGAGAACTTACCGTTTGAAGTTTGATCTTTATGGACTTCCGGTGGTGACATGTTACACTAACAGACGCACACCTAGCTCCGCTCCCGAAAAATTAGTGATTTTTCGTGTTAAAACGGGTCTACAGGTCGGGACCGATTTAAAAACCTAACCGGAGCTTCTGGTCGTCGCGCTGATGACATCATCAGTAAGCGCGATGAAATAAACGGTGGTTTAAGGACTTTTAAATGAAAAAACTGTCTCCAGCTCAGAGTCCTCAGAGAACAGTTACAAGACAGCTGCTGAAAAGCCTGAAGAATCCTGAAGAAGTTACCTCTGAAGGGGTCCCTGAAGTAGCTGCAGAAATGTCTACAAGATCCAAGACAGATCTGGCTAAGGATAAAGATAAAGAATTTGAGGATTTGAAGAAATCGGTGAGAGATATAAAAGATGAAATTTTGGATGAAAATAAAATTAAAATGGGAAAAATGATGGAAAAAATCGAAAAGATGATGCAGAATACGAGTGCTGGTAATCAGAAAGTTATTGATTTAATTGGCACTGTAACTGCCCCCCATCGGCAGTTGGTTAAATTCTGAACCTCACGGTTTTTGGTTCCTACCTGAAATAGTGGCGTTCCTAAGGGCGGAACTAAATTGCCAACTTAGTTTCCGGGGGGGGGGGGCTCGGTTGTGGGCGCACCTTGGAGCCGACTTAGTTTCCGGGGGGGCTCGGTTGTGGGCGCACCTTGGAGGGCAGCAAAGGAAAAGGAAGCAACACAAAGGGGCTACACCGCCAAAATAAGTTAAATGTTAATTAAGTAAGATTATAAAGAAAGGAAAGACAGAAGCAGGACTAAGAAGAAACCAAGAAATACCTCTTAAGTAGTAAGCAGTGGACGAGGTATGTTGTTTATTTGTTTGGTTAGTGTTGTGTTGCTGTATGGACGTACGTGCATGTATTTTGTAAACTGTAGTTTTATTTTGTTTGTTTCCTCGTTTTTGGCTCAGTTCTCACGGGTTGGTTGGAACCGAAAATAAACCCCGTATTTAACCACGATCTCGGGCCTCGTGTGCTACTTGGGAGCTACAGTGAGAACTCGACTGCTCTGCATGAGTAGCCGAGGAGGACGTCACCAGACGAGAAGAGACGAACCATATCCATGCTGCGTGTGTATCTTCTACCACCACCTGCGCCGAAACACAAGAAGAGCAAGCCCACTGGAAAAAAGGACTCGTGTTTTGCACAAGAGACTGATATATTATGTGCATTTCAGTTGTGTTGTTTACTTACCTTTCCTTATTGAAGACCATTGATACTCAAACTGTGTTGATATTGGGAATTTGTTTATTGATGGTTACACTGTAAAAATTCTGTTAAAACAAGCAGTACTCATAGTAATTTAAAGGTGCATTTCTGTTACTTAACAAGTGTTTAATGCATATGTAACTTACCTGTGGAAGAGTTGATACCTTTATTTGTCTAATTATCACTCATAGTGATTTAAGTTGATAACACTATAACATTTATTTATTAATTAGCTACTTACTCAACATAAGAAAATATTAGATTTAAACCAAACTAAAGTAAACCAAGCAAAATGTCAGAGTTTGGGCTATCCCCTGAAAGTGACAGAGAAGATGATGAAGGTGATGACACGAAACAGCACTGCCCAAAGGCACAAACGACCAAAGGTACTGGAGATGATATCCACACTTCCTCACAAGAGCCACAAAGAGGCCAAAGAGTCCGCAAGCTAACGGAAAAGGGCCAAGAACTGCATGATGAGCAAGTAAGAAAGGATGCACACCGTTACAGTGTGAGCTACGAGAAGTGGAAGGCTGTCATTAAGGACGCCAAAGGGGCGCTGAGTGGTCAATGCTCAAACAACCTGCTGAATGAACACATCACCAAGGTAAGCAATGCTTCAAGGAATCTGAACGCTGTTTATGAAGAGCTGAGACACATTGGCATTCTAGATCATGACACACGTCGCAGAGTAGACACCTGTGAACCAGTAACAAAGAAGATAATCAAAACTGCAAGAGGTTATCTAAACACGGGAAAGAGTGAATGTCAAGTGGATGAAGAACAAGGTGTTAAAGATACAGAATCTGTGTTCAAGTCTGCAGCCTCAGATAAGACGAGCATCAAATCTCACCGCAGCAAATCCTCCCAGTCCTCTGCTCGTTCTCAAGGCAACTCAAAAATCACATCCAGACGTTCAAGCCAGTCTTCTGCACACCGACTAGAAGCCGCTGCTGAAGTCGCAGCCAATGAAGCCACATTACAAGTGCTGCTAGAGCAAGAACTTGAAAGACTTAAATCGGAAGATGCAGAGAGAAAAAGGGTGCTAGAGGCCAAACGCAGGCAAATAGAGCGATTGAAGAAAATAAGGAAGCTAAAGGCTGCCAAGGCACGACAGCAAGTATATAAACAGAGTGAATGCTCAGACGATGAAATAGACAAGCTGCTCTATCAACACGTCTCTCTGAAGGAGAAGAAGGAAGTCAACCAGGAAAGTAACCTGTCGAAGCATCACTCTCCACCACAAGCTATGACACTTCCAAAACAAGAAGATAGCACAGCAGCTCTTGTAAGAGTGTTTGCAGAGTCCATCAGTGCGAGTCGTCTTCCTATACCAGAACCGATAACGTCCCTTTACGCTCTAAAACCAAGGGAAGTTGAGAAGAGCAAGGCTTCAATGAACAGAGGTCCTGGAGCAAAGGTATTGGTAACAAGCTCGGATGAGAAGGCTGTCGCCACAAGCTGTGTGTTCTGTGAGAGGGAAGGTCACAGTCTACACAAGTGTTATAAATTCATGGATGAGACGGTCTCTGAGCGAGTCAAGTTTGTTCAAGAAAGGAAGTTGTGCTTTGGCTGTCTAAAGTCCGGCCATCGCTCAAAGGAATGTGAAAACAGAATGATCTGCAATACATGTGAAAGGAGACATCCAACTTGCCTCCACGACAATCGCACCAAGGAAGGAAGGATGTTAACAAGGCCTGATGAAGCAAGAGACCGTGAGTGGTCAACGGAAGGCAAGATGAACCGATCACAAGATAAGACAACAAGAACCTCACCTGAGGCAACATCCAATAGAGTCATCCAGCATGTCAAAGACACCCATACGTCCACCATCATCCCAGTGTGGGTGTCAGCCACAAGTGAGCCTAATTGTGAAGTTCTTGTGTATGCACTTCTGGATACACAGAGTGACACAACCCTTCTCCTAGAAGACACTGCAAAGGCTCTACACGTGAAGAAACTGACTGGTCTACAAGTAAGAGGATTTTACTCAGACAAGATAATCCCGCTGCCAGTGACCTACACAAGAGAATTTATACCTGCAAATAGAGATCATATTCCCTCACCAGAGACTGCAAAGGCATGGCCTCATCTCGATGCCAGTGTGACGGGCTATGGAGTGTGCTCATATCTCAGAGCGGTCAGTATATCAGGGGAAGTCCACTGTACCTTAGTAATGGGAAAGTCAAGAGTCGCCCCTACTAAGGTGACGACCATACCAAGACTAGAGCTGTCAGCAGCAGTGGTAGCTGTCCGCATCAGTGACATGCTAAAGAAAGAGCTCGAAGTAGAATGCCCTCAAGAAATCTTCTGAACTGATTCAAAGGTTGTACTTGGATACATCAGTAATGAAGCCAGAAGATTCAAGTGGAAAGAGATACCAAGTGGAGATGTCAAGGTGGGAGAGGTCTCAAGTAGTGACCCAGAGCTCAAGAAGGCCCAGGTTCATGACACTCAGGCAAAGGAGGTGAGGTCGCTCTTAGATCACCTACAAAAGTTCTCCGACTGGTCAAGAGTGGTGAAAGCTATTGCCAGGCTCAAGTGCCATGCAAGGGAATTCAAGGGCAGCAAGCCAAAGTCCCGTGAAGCCACCAGTTTAGAGGAAAGGAGAGAGGCAGAGGTGACCATAATCAAGATGGTTCAAAATGCAACCTTCTCCCAAGAAGTTCATTACCTTCAGCGTCGCAAGGAGACGTGACTCAAGTCCAAGTTGCACAAGTTACATCCATTCCTGGATGACCAAGGAATCATCAGGGTGGGAGGCCGCTTAACTCATGCTGCCCTACATCCACATGTGAAGCATCCAGCGGTCTTCCCAAGAGACAGTCACGTGTCAACATTACTGGTCAAGCATCATCATGAGAGGGTGCACCATCAGGGCCGAGGGATGACCATAAATGAGCGCCGCTCGAACGGTATATGGATTCTTGGATGCAGCAAAGTAGTAGCATCCCATATTTTCAAGTGCATTAAGTGCAGGAAGTTCCGAAGAGGCATGGAACAACAAAGGATGGCAGACCTCCCGGAAGATCGAATGGAAACAACTTCTCCATTCACTTACTGCGGGATGGATTGCTTTGGACCATTCCACATCAAAGAAGGAAGGAAAGAGCTAAAGCGTTATGGACTATTACTTACCTGCATGTGTTCCAGAGCAGTACACATCGAAATGCTCGATAGCTTGACCACAGATGCCTTCATTAACGCCCTGCGTCCATTCATCGCCATTCGTGGAATGGTACGGCAAATAAAATGTGACGAACTTCGTTGGTGCAAGGCGTGAGTTTGTTGAAGCACTGAGAGAGATGGATCAAGAGGAACTCAAGGAGCTGGGATGTGAGTTCATCATGAACACCCCAGCTTCAAGTCACATGGGTGGCGTTTGGGAAAGACAAATCCGCACCATCAGAAGTGTCTTGATGGCTATTCTAGACCAGTCAGCCCAACAACTTGACTGCTCCTCTCTACGAACGTTCCTATACGAAGTCATGACGGTCGTGATAGCAGACCTCTAACTACTGATAACCTAAATGATACATCCAGTCCAGAGCCCTTGACACCAAACCACATCCTGACCATGAAGTCTACGATCATATCCCCTCCTCCTGGGAAGTTCGTCAAGGGAGATCTTTACCTTCGCAAGAGATGGCGTCGAGTTCAACTCCTAGCCAACAACTTCTGGTCACGATGGAAAAAAGAGTATCTCTTAAATCTTCAGCACAGACAGAAGTGGACCAAAGACTGCAGAAACGCAAAGGTCAATGACATTGTTCTGCTAAAGGATGATGCGTCACCACGGAATCAGTGGAAGTTGGCAAGGATCAGTAAAGTTCATCCCGGGAAGGACGGAAGAGTGAGAAGACTCGAGTTGCTGATAGGTGACTTAACTCTCGATGATAATGGAAAGCGCACCTCCAAACCGGTTCACCTGGAGAGACCCATTCAGAAGATAGTAACATTGGTGGAAGCAGACTGAAAACTCCAGTATCTTACGCTCACCTTAAGTCTATTAGGGGTCCATAGTTAGATAGTATTTTGAAATAATGTTTTATATGCAGTATGTATGTCTCTTTAAGTTGTTCTCAGAAATCATATGTGATTTGGTGGGAGTGTAACTGCCCCCCATCGGCAGTTGGTTAAATTCTGAACCTCACGGTTTTTGGTTCCTACCTGAAATAGTGGCGTTCCTAAGGGCGGAACTAAATTGCCGACTTAGTTTCCGGGGGGGGGCTCGGTTGTGGGCGCACCTTGGAGCCGACTTAGTTTCCGGGGGGGCTCGGTTGTGGGCGCACCTTGGAGGGCAGCAAAGGAAAAGGAAACAACACAAAGGGGCTACACCGCCAAAATAAGTTAAATGTTAATTAAGTAAGATTATAAAGAAAGGAAAGACAGAAGCAGGACTAAGAAGAAACCAAGAAATACCTCTTAAGTAGTAAGCAGTGGACGAGGTATGTTGTTTATTTGTTTGGTTAGTGTTGTGTTGCTGTATGGACGTACGTGCATGTATTTTGTAAACTGTAGTTTTATTTTGTTTGTTTCCTCGTTTTTGGCTCAGTTCTCACGGGTTGGTTGGAACCGAAAATAAACCCCGTATTTAACCACGATCTCGGGCCTTGTGTACTACTTGGGAGCTACAGGCACTATAAACAAACAAATTGATGATGTGAAAGGAGAATTATCGGGGAGAATTGATAAGATGGAAGAAGCTACCACGGACAGATTCATGGCTGTGCTTGAAACAGTGGCTGCAAGTATGTCTACAATCATGGAAATGGAGAGAAATATGGCTCGGCTGAAGACATGGAGAGAATGAGGCAAGAACATGAGCAAACTACAGGACAGATGGCGACTCATCTGAGGAAAGTTTCAGAGAAATGCCTGGACCTGGAAGCTCGTTCAAGACGCCAGAATTTAACAATTCTTGGAGTCTCAGAGGGAGCTGAGGGAAGGGACATTCGTGAGTTTGCTATGGGCTTACTCAAACAACTGCTTAATCTCCCCAAGGAATCGAAAATTGAAGTGGCACATCGAGTACCGAGATTTAAACCAAGATCACAAGCAAGACCAGACCACCCACGACAGATTATTGTGAAATTTTGGGACATTTCAGAACTTGAAGAGGTGATGAGTAAAATCAAATATGGAATGCAACTGAGGCTTGATAACGACTCTATCACAATATTCAGGGACTATCCGTATGAAATTGTGCAAAAGAGAAATCAATTCACAAAGGCAAAATAAATTCTTAAGGGAATTCAAGATGTTAGATACGGTGTCTTCTACCCGGCTAGGATGCGCATTACTTATAAGGGACATGAGAGATCATTTGTAAACCCGGAGGATGCGTATAAATATGCCCAGAGCATCGTGGAAAAGTAGCGGGAATATATGGATGGTATGGACAAACTTTTTTATTATTATTCCAGAGTTAATGGCGGATCTGAAGCGAAGAAACAGTTCTTGTAGTGTTTTAAAAAAACACTTATTTGAAGAATGCTTCTAGCTGGGGATGTCTAGACTTAAAAAAAAAAAAAAATTTAAAATTATTTTTATTAGAAGTACGGTAAATTACAGTAATACACAACACTTATATCTTAATACATTTTTTATACCGCTTCATTTTTTTGAGCTTTAAGAGAAAGATAGAAGTAAGGAAAGTAAAGAAAGTGCGCAAGAGTCGTGAGGTGCAAGAGAGTGTTGTGAAAAGAAAGCCCCTTAGAAAAGAAGTTAGAGAAGGAAGTAAAGTAAGAAAGTAGATCCTAGAAAAGAAAGAAAAAGAAAGTAGGAACAATCGCAGAAAGGGAACCACCGACCAAGTCTGTTTTTATTGTTTTACCTCCCATTACCAGGTCCTGATACCATTCTTTATTTATTTATTTTTTAAATTACTATTGCACCTCATGCTTGTAATAGGTCCAAAAACGTAGACCACGTCTTTTGGAATTGGTCTGCTTTCCCTGCTAAGAGGAATCTCATCTCTTCCAGATGTAATGTTTCCAACATATTTGATGTCCACATTTTTATTGTTGGTGTGGGCGCATTTTTCCAGAATTTAAGTATGAGCCTTTTTCCCATTATTAGCCCGTAATTGAATATGTTCTTCTGATACACGTTTAATTCAGGGATACCTTCCGATATTCCAAAAATGATCCATTCTGGTTTTGGTACCAGTTTTATTTTAATTAATTTTGAGAAAATATCAAATATTTCATACCAAAAATGTTGGATTTTTGTACAAAAAACAAAAGAATGTGCTATGGTAGCTTCTTGAGATAGACATTTATCACAGATTGGTGAAACATTAGGAAAGATTTTATTTAATATAGTTTTTGAATAATATAGTCTATGTAATGTTTTGAATTGGATGAGCGTATGTCGTACGTTGATCGAACATTTATGCACCTGTAGTAAGTGGTTATCCCTGCTCTCTTTTGAAATTTTTATAGCTAATTCTTGTTCCCAGTCTTTTCTAATTCCTTCTTTTCAAAAAATTGGACTCAGACATTACAAATTTTATATGGGATTATAAATCCCATAGAATACAAAGAGCACACCTTAATAAACGAAAAGAGTTGGGGGGTCTCGCGCTCCCTAACTTTATGTATTATAAATGGGCAGTAAATATTAAAAATATGATTCACCTGCTGGACAATTCTGCCCAGCAGGTGGACTGGATTATAATGGAAAAAGAGGACTGTTCCCCGAGTAATATAGGAGCGATTATTCTCTCTCCAATAAATTTGAATAATAAAAATTATAATAAAAACCCAATTATAAATAGCACAATTAGAACATGGAAACAAATAAAACAGAATCTAAAAACTATCTCTCTCAATACCAATAGTTAATAACCCATCGTTTAAACCTTCAACCATAGACAAATCATTTATACAATGGGAAAGAATGGGAATCAAAACGCTCGAAGATCTGTATGAATTGGGAAAATTACTATCATTTCAACAACTACAACTGAAATATAATCTGAAAAATAATCAATATTTTAAATATCTACAAATTCGTGATTACCTGAAAAAATACACAAAAGACTATCATAATATGCCTTCCGACTTACTAGATGAAGCAAAGAAGACAAAGGCGGAATCAGCTAATCTAATATCGTACTTATATAATATCATTTTAAACATAGAAATACCCACAACAGAATGTCTAGACTTTTTATCTGTGGAATTTTAACTCAAGGACATTCTGTGTTCCAAACGAAGCAAATAGCGGATAACAGAGGATCGTCGAGCCGAAGAGAGTGGATTATACCAGAAGCATTAATTGTTTAAGAGATTAAAATACTAATTTAAATTGTAAAGAACTAATCCTATTAATAATTTAACAATTTAACAATATTAATATAGAAATAGTAACGGACGCTAACTAGAAAAAAACAATGTATGAATTAACACAAATTCTCACTAAATCTAAGCCTTATCTATAATTGGGGGGAGGGGGGGAGAAACGAGCACCTGGCTTAGATCCAGGAGCATGTTTCACGTTAACCCCTTCAACCAACAGTTGATTATTATTGAAGGTAAAATCATTCGTTTAACAATTAGTAGATAAAATTGTTATATATTATATATCTGATTGCGAGGTCCCGTCCCATTATGTTATGAGTAATCAAGGGAGCGGAGCTAATTGTTTAACATCGACAATGGAAGTCGATACAAGGTTTTCTCCCACCTACAGGTGGGCCACTTGTTATAGTGTCGACAATTTTAGACACTGTATTTTCACTTTTTCAATTTTTTTTTAATTGTCACATCAAGTCACTTGTTCGTGTTTTTTGTTCAGCGATAAGCGTAAAAGGGATATGCCAACAAAACTTAGTAACGCAAAGGTTCCCTCAATACCCAAAGACCTGAGGAATGGATGCACCGTAAGATTTAAAGGTATTATTACTATTCAAAATGCAAGACGTTAAACAAAAGAACCTAGGAGGCTTCACTTTCTGCAGTTGGAATATAAGCGGTGTTAATGAACCTATTAAAAGGGGTAAGATATTAGCTCAGCTGAAATGTACAATACTGACATCATTTTTCTACATCTAACCCATCTAAACCCATCTAAAATCCCAGGATCAGGCTAGATTGAGGGCGAATTGGATTGGTCAAATATATCATTCTTCATATACTTCGAAATCTAGAGGTACGTCAATCATTATTCGAAAAGGCATACCATTCAAAGTAAAGAATACCATAACAGATAAGGAAGGGAGATATTTGATAGTTACCGGAGAGATTCACGCTACCCCAATTACCTTGATAAATATATATGTGCCTAACTTTGATAATCCTCATTTTTTCAATAAAATTCTGAACATAATCGCAGAATCTAATTACCAAAATGTTATAATAGGAGGAGACTTTAACTGTGTTTTTGATCCGTATTTAGATAAATCTAGCCAAAAACAGAGAGTTAATACGAAATCTAAAACTAGTGAACTCTTAAATACTTACATAAATAATACCAATATAACAGATGTTTGGAGAATTGCTAATCCGACTGGCAGGGAATACTCGTTTTATTCAATGGTACACAAAACATACTCACGTATAGATTATTTCCTGGTGGATACAAAATTAATCCCTCACACTGTGAACCGAATGTACCATACCAACTCGATTTCAGACCATTCACCGCTAACTTTCTTTTTAAAACTGGAAGGAATGTCCAAGAAAAAATCGTTTTGGAGGTCCAATTCTCAAATCCTAAAAGACCCGCAAGGGAGTATATATCTAAAAAAACAAGTGGACGTCTTTTTTGAAATAAATGACACTCCAGATATATCGCCTACTTTACTATGGGAATCTTTTAAAGCATTTATTAGAGGTGTTATAATCTCATACCAAGCTTTTCAAAATAAAAAGAATAAGAATGAACAAAGACAGTTAGAAGAACAAATTAGACAACTGGATATAGATAATGCTAAAGATCCATCTATGGATAAACATAATAAAATAATAATTCTGAAATTTAAATTAAATAAATTATTATCAGCCAAACTTATAAGACTTTTCCAAATTACAAGACAGGAACACTTTGAATTTGGGGATAAACCACACAAACTTTTGGCTCGTCAGCTAAAAAAATGAGAAAGAGAACACACGATTCAAAAGATTAAATCAGATAGAGGGGAATCATTAACTTTACCGAATGATATTAATAAAAGATTTGCGCAATTTTATGAGAATTTGTACACATCCAAAACGACAATGGACACCAATAAAATTACAGAGTTCTTGGATAACTGTAATCTTCCAAAGTTAGAGTTGAAGGAACAAGAGGAATTGGGTGCACAAATCTCAATCAAGGAATTAGAAGACACAATAACTTCATTAAAGAATGGAAAATCTCCAGGTCCTAATGAATTTTATAAAGGTTTTCATGACAAAATTATATCACGGTTACAAAAAATGTATCAATATGCCTTTAAAGAATAAATATTATCTGATACATTAGCTGAATCAACGATCACATTAATACTCAAAAAATGCAAAGATATAGAAGAACCGGGTTCGTATAGAGCTATAGCATTGTTAAATACAGATCAAAAAATATTAGCGAAAACATTAGCTAGAAGATTAAGTAAATATATTAGTAAATTAATAAACCCAGATCAAACGGGGTTTATCCCTAAGAGACATTCATCTAATAATATGAGACGGCTACTCAATATAATGCACTCACACAAAATCGAAGAACAAGAATTATCAATTATTTCGTTGGACGCTGAAAAAGCATTTGATCAAGTAGAATGGAATTATATGGATAAAGTATTACAAAAATTCCAATTGGGAGAGAATTTTATTCTATGGATTAAATTATTATATAATAAGCCTACAGCTAGAATATTAACTAATAACATATCTTCGAAATTCCAATTATCAAGGGGTAACAGACAAGGATGCTCATTTTCACCGCAGTTATTTGCTCTTATAATTGAACCTTTAGCGGAAAAAATTAGAACACATCCAGATATCCATGGCTATAACACTAAATATTCAAATAATAAAATATCTTTATACGCGGATGATATATTATTGTTCATCACAAAACCTCAAATTACTATACCAAACATACTAAATCTAATTGAGGATTTTGGATCCTTTTCTGGAAACAGAATAAATTGGAATAAAAGTGAAATTATGTCAATAAAACCGAAAGACTCAACACATCTCTTAAAATTCCCTTTTAAAATAGCTACAGAAAAATTTAAATACTTGGGTATTGAAATTACCAGAACATATCAAGGCATGTTCAAAGCAAATTATAATCCTCTACTTAATAAATTAAATACATTAATTAAATTCTGGAAAACGCTTCCGATGTCTTTAATAGGCCGAATAAATGCAATAAAAATGATCTTTTTACCACAAATTCTATACCTATTTCAATCAATTCCCATATATTTACCAGAGAAGTTAAAAAAAAAATTGGATTCAGACATTACTAATTTTATATGGGATTTTAAATCCCATAGAATACAAAGAACACATTTGAACAAAGCTAAAGTATAAGGGGGCTTAGCACTCCCTAACTTTATGTACTATTATTGGTCAGTAAAAAAATATGATTCAACTGATGGACAACTCTGCCCAGCAGGTGGACTGGATTATAATGGAGAGAGAAGACTGCTCCTCTTGTAATATTGGAGCGATCCTCCTCTCACCAATGAAACTGAATAATATAATTATAACAAAAACCCAATTATACATAGTACAATTAGAACTTGGAAACAAATAAAACAACATTTAAAATTAAGAAATCTATCGCTTTTATCCCCAATAGTTAATAACCCTTCGTTTAAACCCTCTATTACAGACAAATCATTTATACAATGGGAAAGATTAGGAATTAAAACGCTCGGAGACTTGTATGAAACTGGAAAATTACTATCATTCCAACAATTACAAATAAAATATAAGCTGGGAAACAATGAATACTTTAAATATTTTCAAATATGTGATTATCTGAAAAAGTATACAAAAGATCATTATCATACCAGATGTACTGGACGAAGCAATGCAGATAAAAGCTGAATCAGCAAACTTAATATCTTATTTGTATAATATTATCTTAAATGTAGAAATACCAACTACGGAAGGTATTAGAAGAGACTGGGAACAAGAATTAGCTATTAAAATTTCAAAGGAAAGGTGGAATGAACATTTATTAAATGTGCATAAATGCTCGATTAATGTAAGACACACTTTAATACAATTCAAAATTGTACACAGATTATATTATTCAAAAAACAAAATTAATAAAATTTCCCCCAATGTATCGTCTATTTGCGATAAATGTCAGTCTCAAGAAGCTACTATAGCGCACTCATTTGTTTTTTGTACAAAAATTCAAAAATGTTGGATTTAAATTTTTGAAATCTTTACAAATCTTTATTTAAAATAAAACTGACACCAAAAGCAGAATGGATTATCTTCGGAACAACGGAAGATAGCCCTGAACTAAATGTGTTTCAAAAGAACCTATTTGATTATGGGTTAATAACTGGAAAAAAGCTTATCCTAAAATTTTGGAAAAATGCTCCAATACCAACTATAAACATGTGGATTTCAAACATGTTTGAAACATTACACCTAGAAGAGATAAGACTCCTCCTGGCAGGCAAATCAGATCACTTCCATCTGACGTGGTCTTCATTTATAGAACTATTACAAGCATAAGGTGCAAAAGTACTTTAAAAATGTATTGATGTCAGGACTTGGTAAAGGGGGATGAAAGGTGGCGAGTTGGTACAACCCATTTGCGTGATGCTCATAATAAAGTACTTGTTTTTCTCTTTTCTCTTCTTTCTCTTTTCTTCTTCTTTAGGGTCTATCTCTTAATCTTTTCTCTCTAATTTCTTTTCTACAGAGTCTCTGTTCTTTCCTGTTGACACGTTTTTACACTTTCACTATTTTCCTTCACTTTCTCTTTTTTCTTAATTTCAACCTTTTCTTTTTATTAGCTTTAAAAAATAAAGGATTACATTAATGGTAATAAGATATACGTGATGAGTACTAATGTAATTTTTTGTAATTTAATGTACTTCTAATAAATAAAATTAAAAAAAAAAATTTAAAAAGTAGTTTGCTCTTTATTTTATGAGAAGTCGCGATGAGGGATCACGTGCCCTCCACTCCGGACCCTATTGTCATAAAGATCATTCGATAGTTCTAGCCTTCAATCTTTCTATAGCTTAGGTCAGCAACTATTCTGTGGGTTCATACAGCTACTTTGAAGATTGACGCGCATGCGGTCTGGCGGGCTTCTTCACGTAATCCCTCATCGCGACTTCTCATAAAATAAAGATCAAACTTCAAACGGTAAGTTCTCGTTTCATCTTTCTAGTACTGCTGACTTTCCTTATCGACATTGAGTTGAGCATAAGCGTGAGACAAATCCAGTTTAGTGAAGACTCTTGCTCCGCTAAGTTCTGCGTACAGATCTTGCGAGGTTGGTAACGGATATTGTTCGTCATCAACGGCTTGGTTGATTGTGACTTTGTAATCACCACATAGTCGAACAGTTTTATTAGCCTTAGGTACGGCCACAATTGGCGTTGCCCAGTTACTCTGGTCTGTCTTCACAAGTACTCCATTACGCTCTAATCTGTTGAGTTCTACCTCCACTTGTTGCTTTAGTGCATTTGGTACAGGTCTTGGTCGACAATACACAGGCTTCACATCTTGCTTAAGTCGAATGTGTGCAGAGTACCCTGTTATTCTCGTGTAACTGTCAGCAAAAATGCTTGCATGTTTGCTTATGACGTTTTCAAGACGTGATTTGGACAAATTGACGCTGAACTTTACAGTTCATTTGTCCACAAGTCTCCAAAACTTCGCCCGAGTAAGATCTCAGCTTGACCTTACTCTCAAACAATGGTATCTGTGGGGACTTTGTTTCGTACAGGTCTTTGCTCATGACCGAACAATCTGCTGCCGTGTCAATACACATATCGATTAACTGTTCATTAATCAATAGTTTAGTTTGAAAGTCCTTGCCTTGGCTGGTTGTAGGCTTATCGATGTTGGTTGCATAAATGGTGTACAACCCAAGTTCATTTACATCTGGGTTCACCTCTAAGTTGTGAACTCCTCTCCGGTGTTGTTGCTTGATTCCCGCAGATTGTTGGTTTCCTGTTTTATGCTTGGCCTGACATGCTGAGGCGATATGGCCTTTCTTCTGGCAGTTATAGCACTTGGCCATTTTGAACTGACAAAATTGGGATGAGTGATTACCGTTGCAACGATAACAACTGGCTGCACTTGGCTCCCCGCCATACTTCGGTTTTGGTTTAGCGCCTCTTGGTTTGGCCATAGGCACTGCCTTGTGACTGTAAACGGCTACTGCAGTTCGTGGTGGGCGAAACTCGCGAGCATTCTTTGATGCCATGTCCAAAGTGGTAGCAATCTTGCATGCTTTCTCGAATGTGAGATCTGGAGTGTTCATCAGTTTGGACTGAATTCGTTCATCCACTGGACCACAAACAAATCTGTCGCGTAGTGCTCGTCCACGAAAGGTTCCAAAGTTACAGTGTAAACTTAAGTTTTTCAAGGCAACAATGTACTCATTGATTGTCTCATTCTGCTTCTGGTTTCTAGTACCAAATTTATAGCTTTCTGCAATTTCCAGAGGCTTTGGGTTGAACTGCTCCAACTTCTTTATAATGTCATTGAATGGCGCATCTTTTGCCTTTAAGCGTGCAAGGAGATACACGAGTGTGCCGTACACTTCAGGACCGATCTCCGTGAGCAGAATCACCTTCATGCGTTCGCAAACGGTCTTATTTGTTTCAGTCACTATCTCTCCTTCACCACTAATCTCCAATATATTGTTTGCCGTGAAAAACATGTTTGCTCTCTCCATATAGGAGCTGAACGGCTCTCTAATCTTGTCAAAAGTGCCAAGGTTTCCGATGTAGCCCGTGGACGCTGCCATCGTGTCGTTCTCTTTAAAAAAATAAAAGTTCCGTTCAAAAACCCCGAATTCCTGTCTGTTCTGGTGTAGCAATTCACCTAAAACTTAGCTGTACAAAGGCTATTCAGCTTGAGGAATTCGACAAAAAATACTCAGTCTAAAATGTTATACACTCCCAAGGATGACATCTTGCCACGTAGACACAACATAGAGATAGCCTGACAAACTCTCGCCGATTTATCCAGCTGCTGTTTTAAACTACAGTCTCCTGCATAGACGGATCTGCAGGCCTCTCATGTCCAGCTCGCAAACAACTGCGACATAACTCTGTATTTACTGTTTAAACTATTAAACAATACTGCGTGTTGCAAATCCGTCCTGCACCGTATTTAAAGGATGAGTTCACAAACTCGATCCCATCCTCGTCGCCAATTTTGTTATATTCTGGACAGCAGAATGAATAACAACATACACGCAGGCTGCCTGGTTCACAAGAGAGATTTAATACCCAACATTCCCTACTTATATACAACACCAACTCATTAGCATATACATGAATATGCATGAATACATTACAGGTGGCAAGTGTGGAGATGGTTGAACTGTGCAAAGGGATTTTGACAGACACCCACTCGACAGAGGCTGTGGACTTTGGGCTGAGAGGAACTGCAGGATGTTGCCAATGAGACATCAGTGTGAGGAAGTAAGCCTGTGGTTGGTGAACACCAGGAGAGTAGAAGAGCATTTATGTGGCATCAATATAATTAAAAGTCTAAACTTGACCACTTCCTGTTTGCACAGTATATTGATTTTAGAAAAACGCTACCGCTTACGACTGTGATTTTTGGCCATCTTACTCAGAGTTCCCCTCCGCTCATCAGGTGCAGAGGACTTTTCCCATTGATGAAAAATAAAAGAGTTATTTGTGTTTAAAAAATGTTGAGATTCTCTCTCCTGTCAATCATGCTATGAAGGCCACGCCCCTTCCGGTGGGAGGGGAGGAACTATAAACTCGAAAGTGTGGGCGTGGCTCTGTACAAGATGGGGAGGGTCAGGTCATGACTCGTCTGAACTGTGAATCAACTGAACACACTGAATGTCTACTGAACTGTGTGGTTTTACGTGGTTTTTACATGGTTTTGTGGTGTTTTGTGGTGGTTTTATGGTGGTTTCACCCTGCTTGCAATGGTATGAAACTGAACGAATTTGGTTGTCTTGCACCATGCTTGAAATGGCATGAAACTGCACTTGAATTTGGTGGCCTTGCAGCCTGCTTGAAATTATATGAAACTGCACTTTTATTTAGTGGCATTGCACCCTGCTTCAAATGGTATGAAACTGCATTTGAATTTGGTGGCCTTGCACCCTGCATGAAATGGTATGAAACGGCATTTGAATTTGGTGGCCTTGCAACCTGCTTGAAATGGTATGAAACTGCATTTGAATTTGGTGGCCTTGCACCTGCATGAAATAGGATGAAATTGCATTTGAATTTAGTGCCTTGCACCCTGCATGAAATGGTATGAAACTGCATTTGAATTTGGTGGCCCTTCACCTTGCCTGAAATGGCATGAAACTGCACTTGAATTTGGTGACCTCGCACCCTGCGTAAAGTGGTATGAAACTGCACTAGAATTTGGTGGCCTCGCACCCTGCTTGAAGTGGCATGAAACTGCACTTGAATTTGGTGGCCTTGTACCCTGCTTGAAGTGGTATGAAACTGCACTTTAATTTGGTGGCCTCACAAGATGCTTGAAGTGGTATGAAACTGCACTTGAGTTTGGTGGCCTTGCACCCTGCTTGAAGTGGTATGAAACTACACTTGAGTTTGGTGGCCATGCACCCTGCTTGAAATGGTAGGAAACTGCACTTGAGTTTGGTGGCCTTGCACCCTGCTTGAAATGGTAGGAAACTGCACTTGAGTTTGGTGGCCTTGCACCCTGCTTGATATGGCATGTAACTGCACTTTAATTTGGAGGCCTTGCACACTGCTTGAAATGGTATGAAACTGCATTTGAATTTGGTGGCCTTGCACCCTGCTTGAAATGGTATGAAATTGCATTTTAATTTGGTGACCTTGCACCCTGCTTCAAGTGGTATGAAACTGCACTTGAATTTGGTGGCATTGCTCACTGCTTGAAATGGTATGAAACTGCTTTTGAATTTGGTGGCCTTGCACCCTGCTTGAAATGGTATGAAACTGCATTTGAATTTGGTGGCCTTGTACCCTGCTTGAAATGGTATGAAACTGCATTTGAATTTGGTGACCTTGCATCCTGCTTGAAGTGGTATGAAACTGCACTTGAATTTGGTGGCATTGCACGCTGCTTGAAATGGTATGAAACTGCACTTGAATTTGGTGGCCTTGCACCCTTCTTGAAATGGTACGAAACAGCATTTGAATTTGGTGGCCTTGCACCCTGCATGAAATGGTATGAAACTGCATTTGAATTTGGTGGCCTTGCACCCTGCTTGAAATGGTATGAAACTGCATTTGAATTTGGTGACCTTGCACCCTGCTTGAAGTGGTATGAAACTGCACTTGAATTTGGTGGCATTGCACGCTGCTTGAAATGGTATGAAACTGCACTTGAATTTGTTGGCCTTGCACCCTGCTTGAAATGGTATGAAACTGCATTTGAATTTGGTGACCTTGCACCCTGCTTGAAGTCGTTTGAAACTGCACTTGAGTTTGGTGGCCTTGCACCCTGCTTGAAATCGTATGAAACTGCACGAGTTTGGTGGACTTGCACCCTGCTTGAAATGGTGTGAAACTGAACTTGAGTTTGGTGGCCTTGCACCCAGCTTGAAATGGTACGATACTGCACTTGAATTTGGTGGCCTTGACTGCTGCTTGAAATGGTACGAAACTGCATTAGAATTTGGTGGCCTTGCACCCTGCTTGACATGGCATGAAGCTGCACTTGAATTTGGTGGCCCTTCACCCTGCCTGAAATGGCATGAAGCAGCACTTGAATTTGGTGGCCTCGTACCTTGCGTAAAGTGGTATGAAACTGCACTTGAATTTGGGGGCCTCGCACCCTGCTTGAAGTGGTATGAAACTGCATTTGAATTTGGTGGCCTTGCACCCTGCTTGAAGTAGTATGAAACTGCACTTGAATTTGGTGCCCTCCCACCATACTTGGAGTGGTATGAAACTGCATTTGAGTTTGGTGGCCTTGAACCCTGCTTGAAGTGGAATGAAACTGCACTTGAGTTTGGTGGCCTTGCACCCTGCTTGAAATGGTATGAAACTGCATTTGAATTTGGTGACCTTGCACCCTGCTTGAAGTGGTATGAAACTGCACGAGTTTGGTGGCATTGCACGCTGCTTGAAATGGTATGAAACTGCACTTGAATTTGGTGGCCTTGCACCCTGCTTGAAATGGTACGAAACTGCATTTGAATTTGGTGGCCTTGCACCCTGCTTGAAATGGTATGAAACTGCATTTGAATTTGGTGGCCTTGCACCCTGCTTGAAATGGTATGAAACTGCATTTGAATTTGGTGACCTTGCACCCTGCTTGAAGTGGTATGAAACTGCACTTGAATTTGGTGGCATTGCACGCTGCTTGAAATGGTACGAAACTGCATTTGAATTTGGTGGCCGTGCCCCCTGCTTGAAATGGTACGAAACGGCACTTGAGTTTGGTGGCCTTGCACCCTGCTTGAAATGGTATGAAACTGCACGAGTTTGGTGGCCTTGCACCCTGCTTGAAATGGTGTGAAACTGATCTTGAGTTTGGTGCCCTTGCACCCAGCTTGAAATGGTACGATACTGCACTTGAATTTGGTGGCCTTGAATGCTGCTTGAAATGGTACGAAACTACATTAGAATTTGGTGGCATTGCACGCAGCTTGAAATGGTATGAAACTGCACTTGAATTTGGTGGCCTTGCACCCTGCTTGAAATGGTACGAAACTGCACTTGAGTTTGGTGGCCTTGCACCCCGCTTGAAATGGTATGAAACGACACCTGAGTTTGTTGACCTTGCACCCTGCTTGAAATGGTATGAAACTGCATTTGAATTTGGTGACCTTGCACCCTGCTTGAAGTCGTTTGAAACTGCACTTGAGTTTGGTGGCCTTGCACCCTGCTTGAAATGGTATGAAACTGCACGAGTTTGGTGGCCTTGCACCCTGCTTGAAATGGTGTGAAACTGAACTTGAGTTTGGTGGCCTTGCACCCAGCTTGAAATGGTACGATACTGCACTTGAATTTGGTGGCCTTGACTGCTGCTTGAAATGGTACGAAACTGCATTAGAATTTGGTGGCCTTGCACCCTGCTTGACATGGCATGAAGCTGCACTTGAATTTGGTGGCCCTTCACCCTGCCTGAAATGGCATGAAACAGCACTTGAATTTGGTGGCCTCGTACCCTGCGTAAAGTGGTATGAAACTGCACTTGAATTTGGGGGCCTCGCACCCTGCTTGAAGTGGTATGAAACTGCATTTGAATTTGGTGGCCTTGCACCCTGCTTGAAGTAGTATGAAACTGCACTTGAATTTGGTGCCCTCCCACCATACTTGGAGTGGTATGAAACTGCATTTGAGTTTGGTGGCCTTGAACCCTGCTTGAAGTGGAATGAAACTGCACTTGAGTTTGGTGGCCTTGCACCCTGCTTGAAATGGTATGAAACTGCATTTGAATTTGGTGACCTTGCACCCTGCTTGAAGTGGTATGAAACTGCACGAGTTTGGTGGCATTGCACGCTGCTTGAAATGGTATGAAACTGCACTTGAATTTGGTGGCCTTGCACCCTGCTTGAAATGGTACAAAACTGCATTTGAATTTGGTGGCCTTGCACCCTGCTTGAAATGGTATGAAACTGCATTTGAATTTGGTGGCCTTGCACCCTGCTTGAAATGGTATGAAACTGCATTTGAATTTGGTGACCTTGCCCCCTGCTTGAAGTGGTATGAAACTGCACTTGAATTTGGTGGCATTGCACGCTGCTTGAAATGGTACAAAACTGCATTTGAATTTGGTGGCCTTGCACCCTGCTTGAAATGGTGTGAAACTGATCTTGAGTTTGGTGCACTTGCACCCAGCTTGAAATGGTACGATACTGCACTTGAATTTGGTGGCCTTGAATGCTGCTTGAAATGGTACGAAACTGCATTAGAATTTGGTGGCATTGCACGCAGCTTGAAATGGTATGAAACTGCACTTGAATTTGCTGGCCTTGCACCCTGCTTGAAATGGTACGAAACTGCACTTGAGTTTGGTGGCCTTGCACCCCGCTTGAAATGGTATGAAACGACACCTGAGTTTGGTGGCCTTGCACCCTGCTTGAAATGGTATGAAACTTCACGAGTTTGGTGGCCTTGCACCCTACTTGAAATGGTATGAAACTGAACTTGAGTTTGGGGGCCTTGCACCCTGCTTGAAATGTATGAAACTGCATTTGAATTTGGTGGCCTTGCACCCTGCTTGAAATGGTGTGAAACTGCATTTGAATTTGATGACCTTGCACCCTGCTTGAAGTGGTATGAAACTGCACTTGAATTTGGTGGCCTTGCACGCAGCTTGAAATGGTATGAATGCACTTGAATTTGGTGGCCTTGTGTGCACTATCACCCCTACTATTTGCACTTGTGATTGAGCCTTTAGCAGAAAGTATAAGAAGCCATCCGAATATTCGGGGATATAATACCAAAGATTCAAATAATAAAATCTCACTATACGCAGACGACGTATTATTATACATCACAAATTCGCAAATTAGTATACCAAACATACTAAATTTAATAGAGGAATTTGGCTCCTTTTCAGGATATAGAATAAATTGGAAGAAAAGTGAAATTATGACGTTAAAACCACAAGACTCGACACATCTGTTAAAATCTCCCTTTAAAAAAAAAATTGCAACAGAAAAATTTAAGTATTTAGGTATTCAACTTACTAGAAAATATAAATCATTATTTAATCCAAATTTTATGCCTTTACTAACTAAACTGAATGGGTTGATTAAATTCTGGAAAACCTTGCCGATGTCTTTAATAGGTAGAATAAATGCTATTAAAATGATTTTTCTACCACAAATATTACACCTATTTTAATCTATTCCAATATACTTACCAAAAAACTTCTTAAAAAAATTAGATTCTAGTATTAGATAGATAAGATGAGATAAACATTTATTGTCACATACACCAATTGGTGTAGTGAAATTTGACTTGCCATGCAGCACACAAATAAAGATAACACCAAAGAATTTAACAATAACATAAAAACATCCCCCCACAATGGTTCCCACTGTGGGGGAAGGCAGCAAAGTCCAGTCCCATCCCCAGTTCACCCATAGTCGGGTGATCGCCGATATGGCAGCCTGATGCCTCAGGCCCTCTCGCGGGATGATGGAGCTCTGGCGTCAGGTGAACACTCTCAGCGGCCCGGAGTGTCTGGAGCGGCCGCTACCTCCCAGGAGACCACGGCTCCCGAAGTCCACGAGCCGCGCTGGTCGATGCTCCGACTCTGGCGACCTCGTCGTGAGATCCCAGGCTCCGCGGTGTTTAGGGTTCAGCGCCGCCCGCGGCTGGAAGCTCCGCAGACCGCAGACCGCAGACCGCAGCTCCGCGATGTTGGTGCCGGCTGTCACAGCACTCCGGAACTTGCTGCACGGCGACCCGGGTTAGGCATCGCCCGCTCCGCGATGGTGCTTCAGCGCTGTGCGTGGCTGAAGCTGAAGTCCTGGACGGACCCGGCAGGAATACGCCGCTCCAATCTGCCCGTAGGCCGCGAGGAAGGGGCGAAGATACGGCTCGGAGAAAAGCCGCAACTCCGACCAGGTAGGTACTGAGAAATAGTTTCCCCCTTTCCCCACCCCCCACATAAAAAGACTAAAAGATCTCCAAAACAAACACTTTCAACTAACTAAAAATAAAAAAAGGGTGAAAAGACTAACAGCTGCTGGCAGGGCAGCCATACTCGACAGCGCCCCAGGTGGTACTTCATATAACTTCATATGGGACTATAGAGTGCATAGAATCCAAAGAAAATATCTGTGTAAACCTAAAGAATTTGGGGGACTGACACTCCCAAACTTTTTATACTACTACTGGGCAGTTATTTTTAAAAACATAATTAATTGGTTGGACAGCTCTGCCCAACAGGTAGAATGGATAAGAATGGAGAAAGAGGATTGTTCTCCTTTTAATATAGGAGCGATCCTCTTCTCCCCGATAAAATTAAACAATACAATATATAAGAAGAACCCAATTATTCACAACACAATTCGAATTTGGAAACAAATAAAACTAACTTTGAAAGTAGGAAATGTATCACTTTTAACTCCAATAGTAAATAACCCCTAATTTAAGCCATCTCTTATTGATAAAGCGTATACCTTTTGGGAAAGATTAGGAATTAAAAGCTTTGGAGATTTGTATGAAATGGGATTTTTTTTTTATCATTTCAACAACTACAATTAAAATACAACTTGAAAAATAATCAATACTTTAGATACATTCAAATCAGAGATTATTTGAAACAACACATACAAGGATATCAAAATATAACTTTAGATTCACTAGATGAAACGATGAATATTAAAGCAGTTTCAAGCAATTTAATATCATACATATAATATTATATTAAATATAGAACCTCCATCGACAGAGGCAATTAGGGTAGATTGGGAACAAGAATTACAGATACAAATTGCAAAAGAAGCATGGGAAAAATACCTGATATATATACATAAATGTTTGATTAATGTAAAACACAATTTAATCCAATTTAAAATTTTACATAGACTATATTACTCGAAAACTAGATTGAATAAATTGTATCCAAATATCTCACCAATATGTGATAAATGCTTAGCTGAGAATGCCACTATAACACACTCTTTTGTCTTCTGTATAAAACTTCATAAATTCTGGAACGAAATTTTTCAAATTTTTACAAAATTATTTAATAGAAGACTGGAAGCGAATACAGAATTGATTATCTTTGGATCAATGCAAGATGGGAATAAGCTAAATACGTATCAAAAATCCTTACTTAATTACGCTTGGGCGGGTAGCACCCTAGCGGCATAATCCGAGGGCTGAGGGAGAGCTGAGAAGGGGGGGAGACAGCAAGGGCTACCAGAAATTGGAGAAGTCAATGTTTATGCCGCTAGGGTGCTACCTGCCCAAGCGGAATATGAGGTGCTGCTCCTCCAATTTCTGGTGGTGCTCACTCTGGCCATGGAGGAGGCCCAGGACAGAAAGGTCGGATTCGGAATGGGAGGGGGAGTTGAAGTCCTGAGCCACAGGGAGATCAGGTTGGTTAATGCGGACCGAGCGGAGGTGTTCGGCAAAACGATCGCCAAGCCTACGCTTGGTGTCACCGATGTAGATCAGCTGAAATCTAGCACAGCAGATGCAATAGATGAGGTTGGAGGAGATGCAGGTGAACATCTGTCGCACCTGTAACGACTGCTTGGGTCCTTGAATGGAGTCGGGGGGGGGGGGCGAATGTATGAGTTGTGAGTTGTTGGGTAGACTGGGAAACTACATTAATAGAATAAATGTGGCAGGGGTAGACCAATCTGTAGGCTATCACTTTATGTGAGATTAAGGTTAAGAAAATATTGAGGCATATGCCTAAGAACCAGAACGAAGATCTGTGACATTCCGGAGTTCTGTCGTTGACAGATACCAGCCAGAAGAAGCCTGAAGACAGACTTTTAGTCAGTCACTATGCACGTTTGATGGCAGCATATTCGGTTGTCTCCTCGCTGACATCTAAGGTTGGAGCTTTGGCATTCTGTCGTACAAACTGAATATCAGCATACAACACCTCCGGTTCCGCCGACTGCAACAGAAAAACAGAATGTAAAGGCACAAGAGACTGCTGAATCCATAAGCCGATTTTGTCCATCAGTCAGAAAATAAGCAAAATCACTCCATACCATCACAGTTTATAACGCATGACATCAAAAACATATAAGATGAACAAGAAAGAACATTTACCAAAAGGGGAAAAGAGAGCAAACTAGTTATAGTCATAGAGTAATACAGTGTGGAAACAGGCCCTTTAACCCAACTCACCCACACCAGTCAACAATGTCCCATCTACCCGAGTCCCACTTGCCTGCGCTTGGTCCATAACCATCCAAATCTGTCCTATCCATGTACCTGTCCAACTGTTTCTTAAACGATGGGATAATCCCAGCCTCAACTACCTCCTCTGGCAGCTTGTTCCATACACCCACCACCCTCTGTGTGAAAAAGTTACCCCTTGGATTCCTATTAAATCGTTTCCCCTTCACCCTGAACCTATGTCCTCTGGTCCGCGATTCCCCTACTCTGGGTAAAAGACTGTGTATCTACCCGATCTATTCCCCTCATGATTTTATGTACCTCTATAAGATCTCCCCTCATCCTCCTACGCTCCATGGAATAGAGACCCAGCCTACTCAACCTCTCCCTATAGCTCACACCCTCTAGTCCTGGCAACATCCTTGTTAATCTTTTCTGAACACTTTCAAGCTTGACAACATCTTTCCTATAACATGGTGCCCAGAACTGAACACAATATTCTAAATGCGGTCTCACCAACGTCTTGATGCACCAACGTCTTGAATGCAACATGACCTCCCAAGTTCTATACTCAATACTCTCTCTGATGAAGGCCAAAGTGCCAAAAGCCGTTTTGACCACCTTATCTACCTGCGACTCGACTTTCATGGCACCATTCACTGGTACTCCTAGATCCCTTTGCTCTACTACACTACCCAGAGGCCTACCATTTACTGTGTAGGTCCTGCCCTAGTTCAACGTCCCAAAATGCAACACCTCACACTTCTCTGTATTAAATTCCATCAACAATTCTTCCGCCCACCCGGCCAATCGATCCAGATCCTGCTGCAATCATTCACAACCATCCTCACTATCTGCAAAACCACAAACTTTTGTATCATCAGCAAACTTGCTAATCTTGCCCTGTATGTTCTCATCCAAATTATTGCTGTAGATGACAAGCAGTAACGGGCCCAGCATCAAACCCTGTGGCACACCACTAGTCACAGGAATGAATGTGATGTATGTACGTAAGACTTTAAATATAATTATATTTATGGAAGCTTGTTCATATGTAAGGGTTTAAGGTGGACATTTGTAAACCTGAGATGGCTTGTATAGGTCTAAAAAGGAAGTAATGGCATTCAATTAAAGGCATGGGCCAAAATGTCGCCTGTCCATTTCTTTCCGCAGATGCTGCCTGACCCACCGAGTTGCTCCAGCAGTTTGTATTTATGTCTGGTACTTACCATAGTGACATTGGTGGCCGGTTCTGTATTGGTCTTGGTTTCAACTGAAATAAAATAAGAATCTGTTGAGTTGTCACATACGGGTGATAATCAAAATGAAATCATATTGCGGTATACAAACTTATTGTCATCCCTTATCCAGTGCATTCAGATAGCTGCAACATTCTGCAGAACACATATGTTTAGTTTAGACATACAGCATGGAAACAGGCCCTTCAGCCACCAAGTATACGCTGGCCAGCAATCCCCGTACACTAACACTATCCTACACACTAGGGACAAACGTGTACGTCTTTGAAGTGTGGGAGGAAACCAGAGCAATTGGGGAGAACCCACATGGTCACAGGGAGAATGTGCAATCTCCGTACAGACAGCACCCGTAGTCTGGATTGAACCCAGGTCGCTGGTGCTGTAAGACAGCAACTCTACCACTGCGCCATTGTGCTGTGATATGTATGTAGAGTTTCTCATTCTTGACAGGGGCATGAGAAGACTCACATATGTCTTAAAGGCTAGACTTCTGGCTTGCTTCTGGAGTCTGCAGGCTGTGGATCAGGCCCTTTTTAGGGAGTTAAGACAAACTGCGTAGGCCTATGCTTCAGTGCAGTATTGTAGAAGCTGCATTTTAGTTGGTGGATCCGTAAACTTCTCAATTGAATGTAAAGGATTATAATTTAATTAATTCATGGACATATGCCCTTTAGTTCACTATCATAGGTTTAAATTCAGCCACTATCAAATGGATTAAAATTTGAAAGTATGTGTTAATGTTGGTCATTCTAAAATTCTGCCATTAATTTGTCACTTACAGCAGGCATCTTTCGGGAGGATGCAGGAATTGATATATATCCAATAATTCGTTTAAGACTGATGGTGTGTCCATTTAGTGGAGAAGGGCAGAGGCAGCAGTACTTGGTGGCAGGCTGCGCTCTATTTTTGGGACACAAGAGACTGCAGATGCTGGAATCTGATAAGGTAGCGTGGCGTCGAAGGAAGGTAATCGCTGGAGATCTGCAACAGCCTGGGACTTGCCTGGAACAGGCACTGCTCATAAGAACTAGAGCGAGGACTTTTAAAATAGCACCACTAGATGGCGCCTCTTGCACGCAGGCCCAGTAGACTATTTCTGTACATTTGCTAATTAGGAATCGGCAATATTCTACAGGACTATTTGTATGAAAAATAATTTCATTGTGTTAGCACTTTGCAAATGTGACATTAAAAGCACTATTGAACCATTGTTTCCGCATATCACCTTCTGACCTACCAGATTCCAACGTCTGTAGGATTCCAGCATCTCTTGTTTCCACATTAGCTTTCAGCCTCTATTCCCACCATCTGCCCCCTCACTTGGCTCATCTGCCCCTTTCCTCTCTTCATCTGTTTCTATCTATTACTGCCTGCCCTGCCTCACACCTCCCCTTCACCTCTTTCTATTGGCTATCTGCTCTCTATAATCACGACCCAAAACATCGACCAGAACTCTATTTTAGTTGCCTCGATGGAGACCTTGAGTGCTTGAATAAGATTGTTCAGATACAAGATCTAATAGAGAGGAGATATGTATTCCAATTGTCCCTATTGATCTAAGATATAGGAGCAGATTTAGGCCATTTGGCCCATCAAGTTCCACCATTCGATCATGGCTGATCAATATTTCCCTCTCAACCCCATTATCCCATCCTCTCCCTGTAACCTTTGACACCCTCACTAACCAACAACCTATCAATCCCCGATTTAAAAATACCCAATGACATGGCCTCCACTGCCATCCATGGCAACGGATTCCACAGATTCACTCAGATATGGTGTTAGTGCAAGAAGACTGTTGTGAAGAATTTTCTTTGAAGAGTGCTTTGAATCTTTATATTTATCTGTCGGAGAACTGTGAAGCTAATTTGTTGAGTATATTTAAAGGAATTGAAAAGCCATAGAGGTTGAATAGTTTACGTTGAGAATGGTGCAACAATGGGCTACTCCCTTGACTGTTTCTTATGTTCTTACATTTGGAATCATTACTGAACATAGCCAACATTTGAAGAAATCCCCAATATGAGTACTGAAATTAACTTTTCACCTGTAACTGTTGAATAAACTGCGTTCAGGTCTTCAGTAGAGTTCCTAGGGAAATGATATAGAACACACTGTCAGTGAACTATTTATATTTGTTGAATGTCTCTGAAGAACAACAACGAGACTGCATTGGTATTGGTTTATTGTTCTTATGTGTACCGAGGTACAGTGAAAAGTTTTATTTACATGCTATCCAGTCAAATCATACAATACAATCAAAGCAGATACAAGTACAACAGGTGGTGCAAAGATAAAAAATAAAAGAGAAACAAATGTGGTGTTATAGCATTTTAGCTTTACGGCCACAGAGAAAAAAGAAGTGGCGCCACAATTACACAGCGGTAGAGTTGCTGCCTTACAGTGCTAGAGACACAGATTCGATCCTGACTACGGCTGTTGTCCATACGAAGTTTGTACATTCTCCCCGTGACCTGCGTGGGTTTTCTCCGGGTGCTCCAATTTCCTCCCACTCTCCAAAAATGTACAGGTTTGCAGATTAATTGGCTTTGGTAAAAATTGTAAATTGACCCCAGTGAGTAGGATAGTGTTAGTGATCACTGGGCTCAGTGGGCTGAAGGGCCTATTCCCACACTATATCTCTAAAGTCTAAAGCAAGGTCTGCAATGTGGCGGGCTGTTCAATAATCATATAAAATAGTCTTATTTTCTAAATGGGGAGAGAATTCAGAAATCAGAGGTGCAAAGGGACTTGGGAGTGCTGGTGCAGGATTCACAAAAGATTAATTTGCAAGTCAAATCAGTAGTACGGAAGGTGAATGCAAAGCTAGCATTTATTTTGAGGGCTACAATACAAAATAGGTTGTAATGTCAGGCTTTATAAGGCACTGCTCAGACCGTACACAAAAATGCTGGAGAAACTCAGCGGGTGCAGCAGCATCTATGGAGCGAAGGAAATAGGCAACGTTTCGGGCCGAAACCCTTCTTCAGACTGAAGGGTTTCGGCCCGAAACGTTGCCTATTTCCTTCGCTCCATAGATGCTGCTGCACCCGCTGAGTTTCTCCAGCATTTTTGTGTACCTTTGATTTTCCAGCATCTGCAGTTCCTTCTTTAACACTGCTCAGACCGTGTTTGGCGTATTATGAGCAGTTTGGGCCCTATATCTGAGGAAGGATGTGCTGGCATTGGGACCCAGCCTCTCCAGTCCCTCTACATAACTGAAGTTTTAGCTTAATTTAGTTTAAGATCCAGCATGGAAACAGGCCCTGCGGCCCACCGAGTCTACGCCGACCAGCGATTCCCGCACAATAACACTATCCTACACACTTGGACAATTTACCATTTTACCTACAATTCGCCTGCAAACCTGTACTTCTTTGGAATGTATGAGGAAACGAGCACCCGGAGCAAACCCATGCAGGTCACGGGGAGAACAGATAGCACCCATAGTCAGAATCGAACCTGTGTCTCTGGCGCTGTAAGGCAGCAACCCCACCGTGCCTGAACTGTTCCATCCCACGAAACTTCCATGTTCTTCGACTCTTTCCTCCGGTCTTTGCTGGATTCAACGCCTGTGCCCAACATGCTTAATTCAATATCATATTAAAGCAAGATGTGAAAATACATTATACTCACCCTTCGGGTTTAAATATGTGTTGAAAGCACACCCATTTTTTCATATAGCACACTGCTATTGCTAAGATGATGAATAAGAGGACGAATACCAGGACACAGGCTACAATACCGCCCAAGATTTTCAAAGACAACTTTTTATATGGTTCTGAAAAATATCGAATGTTTATATAGAGTTTAGATGCAACCTGCATTTACTTATATCATTTTAAGGAAACACACAGGCTTGCTTGATGCCACATCATAGATGCCCCATCATAGCATTCTCTAAACAACTCAGATTGGGATAAAAAACAGAAAATGGTGAACACACTCAGCAGATCAGGCTGCATCTGTGGTGAGAGATGCAATCTATGCTGCAAGTTGAAAATCCTTCATCAGAACTGAGCAAGCGAGTTAGTCTGAGAGACCAGGTTGGTCTAAGTAGCCAGGAACCTGGGGGAGGGCAGGGGGTGGAACAAAGTGAATGTCTGTAATAAAACATAGAACAGTGTAGCAGTGTAGCACAGAAACAGGCTGCATCTGTGCCGAACATGATGACAAGTTAAACTAATCTCTGCCTGGAATGTTCTGGAGTAACTCAGCGGGTCAGGCAGCATCCCTGGAGAATATGGATAGGTGACATTTCGGGTCTGGATTTTCCTCAGTCTGATTGTGTTTGTGTGTGGGGGGGAGGGGAGGATAGAAAGCTAGAAGAGAGGAAGGGCAGGACAAAGCATGACAGGTAATAGGTAATACAGGTGAGGGGTTTTGACAGGAAGATGGTTCGACAAAGGCCAGAGATGAAAAAACAGATAATTGTCATAGTCACAGAGTGATCAGTGTGGAAACAGGCCCTTCAGCCCAACTCGCCCACATCGGCCAACAATGTCCCAGCTGCACTAGTCCCACTTGCCTGCGCTTGGTCCATATCCCTACAAACCTGTCCTATCCATGTACCTGTCTAATTGTTTCTTAAATGATGGGATAGTCACAGCCTAAACTAACTCCTCTGGCAGCTTGTTCCATACACCCACCACCCTTTGTGTGAAAAAGTTATCCCTCGGATTCCTATAAAATCTTTTCCCCTTCACCGTGAACCTATGTCCTCTGGTCCACATTTCCCCTCCTCTGTTCCTCCAATGATTTTGTATATCTCTATAAGATCTCCCCTCATCCTCCTACGCTCCATGGAATAGTGACCCAGCCTTCTCAACCTCTCCCTGTAGCGCACACCCTCTAGTCCTGGTAACATCCTTGTAAATATTTTCGGAACCCTTTCAAGCTTGACCATATATTTCCTATAACATGGTGCCCAGAACTGAACACAATATTCTAAATCCTTCTTCAGACTGATAGGGGGTGGGGGGGCAGTTAGAGAGGAGGTTGTGAAACTGTCTCCGGAGAGAGGAGGAGAACTTCTTCAAAGTAAACAGTCTCACAACTCCTCTCTAACTGCCCCCCCTCTGTGATCCCCCCATCCCTCCAACTCCTCATTTTTCCTTTCTTCTCCCCGCCCCCCCACCCCATATCAGTCTGAAGAAGGGTTTCGGCCCGAAACGTTGCCTATTTCCTTCGCTCCATAGATGCTGCTGCACCCGCTGAGTTTCTCCAGCATTTTTGTGTACCTTCGATTTTCCAGCATCTGCAGTTCCTTCTTAAACACAATATTCTAAATGCAGTCTCACCAACGTCTTATACAACTGCAACACGACCTCCCAACTTCTACACTCAATACTTTGACTGATGAAGGACAAAGTGCCAAAAGCCTTTTTGACCACCTTATTTACCTGCGACTCGACCTTCAAGGAACCATGCACCTGCACTCCTAGATCTGTCCACTACACTACCCAGAGACCTACCATTAACTGTGTAGGTCCATGTACACAACATCTACAGCTCTGCCCACATCCACCTTTTTGTTCACGTCTTCAAAAAAATCAATCAGATTTGTGAGACACGACCTCCCACGTACAAAACCATGCTGACTATCCCTTATCTGCCCATGAATTGTTTGTTACTGGAGAGAATCCCACAGAATACTCTCCAGTAACAAACCACTACAGATGTTAAGCTCACCGGCCTATAGTTCCCAGCATTTTCCCTGCAGCCCTTCTTGAAAAGAGGCACAACATTTGCCACCTTCCAGTCTTCAGGCACCACTCCTGCATTCGTAAATTTCAATCAGGGCTCCCACAACTTCCTCTCCAGTTTCCCGTAATGTCTTTGGATATATCGGATCAAGCCTGGAAATTTGTCTACCTTCAAACACGACAGTACCTTCAGTACTTCTTCGACGGTAACCCTGTCTGCTCTCAAGGCACTTCCTGTGACTGCTCCAATTTCCTCCGTCCTACTGTCATTCTCCTCAGTAAATACAGAGGAGAAATACTCATTTAGGACCTTGCCCATCTCCTGTGGCTGCACAGAGGTGACCGCTTTGATTGCTGAGAGGTCCCACTCTCTCTCTAGTTACCCTTTTCCCCCTTATGTATTTATAAAGTCTTTTGGGATTGTCCTTAATGCAGAGCTGCCAAGTTCTGTCAGAGCATTTCAGTATTCTAGTACCTGAAAATCAGTATTTTGCTGAGGAAATCAGTATTTTTATGCGGTGACGTTTTGCTGAAAAAAATGTTATTTTTTATGTGCGACCATACCCATGTAAGAGTACAAGAATGCATAACTTTGCTACCAATTGACATGTCTTCTACACGCCTTACTAAACAGTGCATTCATTGCCATCTCTTTGTATACTGCTGTTTGAACGGCTGCTTCCTGCTTTTAGCACCAGATGATGATGTAGAATCCATTTTGGAAGTCTCCCTCTCCCTCCCTCGCTCCCTCTCTCTCCCTCCTTCCTGTCCCTCCTTCCTCTCTCTCCCTCACCCTCCCTCCCCCTCCCTCTCCACCCCTCCCCCTCTCTCCCTCCCTCTCTCCCTCCCTCTCTATCTCTCCTTCCTTTTTTCTCCCTCCCTCTCTTATTCCCTCCCTCATTCTCTCCCTCCCTCTCTCCTTCTCCCTCTCCCCCTCCCCTCTGCATCCTCTACCTCTCTTCACCCCTCCCTCTCTCCCTCTCTCCACCCCTCCCTCTCTCCCCCTTGAGCCCACCCGCCGTTCTGTAAAATCAAGGCCAATCCCAATGTAACTGCAATCCCACTGGTAACCTTTCACCACTAGGCTTATCCAGAATTCTACCACTGCCTGAAAAAGAATCAAAGGCTCAAAGAGAATTCCAAAGACTCATTGTTATACGAGAATTTTCCTGAACAGTCTGTGACCCATAGCGCTGTGGCCATAGTAAAGCCCGTAGCGCTATGTTTAAAGCCCATAGCACTCCAGCCGGCAGCACTATATTTGGAACCCACAGCGTGCAGTCGACAGCTCTTCGTTTAAATTCCCACGTGTTAAACTGATAGCACTCTGTGTAAACCTGGAGCAGAACAGGCAGCGACTCTGGAGAGAAGGAATGGGTGACGTTTCTGGTCGAGACCCTTCTTCAGACTGAACTGAACACCGTATTTAAAATCCGTATTTAACAACACAAAATCGTACATCAGTATTCTTATCGCATTTCCGTACAAAATACGGAAAATCCGTACTACTTGGCAGCTCTGTTAATGCTACCCGCCAGAGCTATCTCCTGGCCCCTTTTTGTCCTTCTGATTTCCATTTTTAGTTTACTACTTAGTTCCCGAAACTCCGCCAGGGATGCACTTGATCCCAGTTGCCTAAACCTGTCCCATGCTTCAATCTTGTTTTTAACATCTCAAATTCCCTCGTCTGCTAAGCTTCCTTACGTTTGCCTGCTTTGCCTGTCACTCCACTTGGCCGATGTTCCTTTTCCCTCAAACGACCTTCTCTCATACCCTCAAAGTTGGCCTTACCCCAGTTGAGCATTTTAACACGAGGACCCTCTCCGTCCCTATCCATAACTATCTTAAACATAATCGAACTCTGGTCCAAAAGGCTCCTCCACACGCACTTCATTAACTTGCACTTCCCATTTTCCCAATACTAGATCCAGCTTTTCCCTCTCATGTCTGGGGGCCTCCACATGCTGCTTAAGAAAACTCTGCTGAACACTTTTGATGAATTGCACCCCGTCTAAACCCTTCATGCTATGATTTTCCCAGTCTCTTGGGAAAGTTAAAATCCCCTACTACAACAACCATATTTGACCTGCAGCTGTCTGCAATCTGCTGGCACATTTCTTCTTCTAATTCCCATTGACTATTTTGGGGTCTGTAGCACACCCCCAACAAGATGACCATCCCTTTCTTGTTCCTCAGCTGCACCCATATAGCCTCACTAGACGAACCGTCCGTAATGTCACCTCCGAACACAGCCGTGACATCCTCCTTAACCAACAATGAAACCTCCGTCCTCTTTTTCCCTCAGCCCTGTCTCTCCTGAAGTTCCTGTACCACAGAACATTGAGCTGCCAGTCCTGCCCCTCCCTTAACCAGGTTTCAGTCATGGCTACAACGTCCCAGTCACTCATTTCCATGCCCATGTGAGACAAAATGATTGAAGTTATGAAGCCAGAGGAAGGAATGTAGATGGAGGGGGAGGGGAGAAATATGTGCGAGTCCAGGTGGGGCACTGAGGAGGGGAGAGGGGAGGGTGGGAAGGAAGAAAGGGGGATGTGAGGGATAAAGGGAGCAGAAAGTGCTTCATTAGATCATAAAACAGTATAGTCAGGAAGTATAGAACCGGCCCTTTGCAAAATTAAACTAACCTTCTCTACTTACATGTCAAACATATCCCAAACTAAAAGCCTCTAAAGTCTCTTAAACACCACTATTATATTTGCCTCCACCATTATCCCTGGCATGACATCCTGACTTTTACACTCAATGCTGCTACCAATCAAGGAACATTAACAGTTACTAGAAGGTGTAGTGGTGTAACAGCAAAGAGGGTGGGGGATGAGCGAGTCCAATAGGAAATTATTTAATTAATTGTTGTCCCTGGAAGGTTATAATGTTGAAGGATGGGGCCCAGTTCGGTGAGCACAAGATGGTGGGGTCAGATTCAGGCTAACTCACTAAGGTAAAGTGTGACTGTAAGCTTGGAGTTAGGAGCCGGGGCAGAAAAGTGATGCTCCACAAATAGCCATCAGATGTGTATTTGTCTGTCTAATTCGTTAGAAAGCATAAATAAATACATGAAAATGGATCGGTATGGGCAAGTTGGGCCGAAGGGCCTGTTTTCACGCTGTATGACTATGAAAACTACAAGATTCAATACTTTTAATGTTTTTAACATAGTAAATATTGTAAACTGACATAAAAATGAACGCGCAAAACCGCTATCCCACCCCTGGCATGCTCTATATTTTCACTAACAGAGATCATTTAGTTTTGTGTAAACTGAACTTACTAGTGACAATGAGCTGGGTTCCATTCCCTCTGATATCTCCCCACACTGTGCAGTAATAGACGGCAGAGTCATTGAGCATCACGTTTGTGACCGTCAGGATGAAGCTGCTGTTGGAGGTGTTTTTGAACGGCTGGAACCGCTCAGTGAAGCCTGGTCTCCTTCGTACGCTGCCTCCTGCCTCGTGTGTTAAAACCCACTCCATGTCCTGCCCGGGTACTTCTCGGTACCAGTGAACGTCAGTGTTTCCCACTTCAGCGTTCTCCATGGAGCACCATAACCATGCCGTGTCATCCTCAGTGACACGCTCCAGCCTCGGGAATTGGATCAGGATCGGAGGATTCGCATCTTTAATGGGAAAATACGTCTTCTTAAAAAAAAACTCAGCACAACCATGCTTAAAGAGTGCACAGAATCTAACACTAAATTTATAGAATTGTTTTAGTCATTCTATGGGGTGGGAGATTGCAACCTTCACATGGTCCACCCTGTTTCGACTAATGCAATCAACCCAACGTGCACAAACAAATAGATGTAGTGTTTTGTTAGGCTGTGCATGGTGTACGCAAGAAGAAGTCATTCTATAGCATGCAATATGGAATCCTTTTGATTCGGGCTATAGATGTGTATAGCACAGGAATGGGCTCTTGTGATACTTAAAACCAGAACAATGTTACTGAGTTCAGTGATCCTGCAATATTAGATAACCTGTGCATGGGGCATAACAAAGTTCTGAATGGGTTTGTGGAGGGGTTTGCTCGTGCTACTCTAGAGAGTTTAAACCAATGAGACATGGGGTTGGGACCTAGAATGAAAGAGGACTCATATGTAGAAAATAGAACAGGCAAGTCCAGTGGAAGCATTGGCAGAGATGGGAGGGGGAGCATGAGAGGACCGGTAGGTTTAACTGCATTTACTTTAAAGCAAGAAGCACAGCAAGTGAGACGGATGAGTTGAGAGTGTAGATCAGCACACAGGGGAAGCGTGGATGAGGGAAGAGCTGTAATCTATTATTAATCTATTATTAAGTAAGTGGGGCATTTGGAATATATCAGGACAGGGTGGAGTCAAAAGGTTTTTGTAAAGGAAATCATATTCAACAAATCAGCTGATTTTTTGAGATTGTAGTTAGCAGCATAGATAAGGGAAAACTAGCTGATGTGAATTTGGACTTTCAGAAGGCATTTGACAAGCAACAAAGGTGCAGATAAAAAAAACCTCACATACCTGTATTTCCACTCGCTATTCATTACGCACCCCTAGCCCCTCTGGGTACCTATATCTGCCACATCACCTCCCCCTTCCAGTTCCAATCTGCCTCACCATCCGCCCTCGGGTTCTACATCTTATTTCACACCTTTTCTTACCAGAATTCATTATTTGTAATCTTTTGTCTTCTCCGCTTATCACTTCTTCGTTAATATCTTCCCCTATTCCTCCTGCACCTCATTCACCTGACAATCAACCCTTCCATATACGAGTCTACCTGTCACTTGCAAGCTCTTGCTCCACCCCTACTCCCTCACCTCTTTCCACCAGCTCTCCTGCTCCATCAGTTTGAAGAGGTCTTGACCCGAAACACTGTCTGTCCATTTACCTTCACAAATGTTGGCTGACCTGCTGAGTTCCTCTGGAACTAATATCTACATTGGAGATCCTTGGACTATCTGATCGGACTTCACTGGCTTTATCTAGCACTAAACGTTATTCACGTTATTCCTTTTATCGTGTATCTGTGGATGGCTCAATTGTAATTATGTATTATCTTTCCGCTGACTGGTTAGCACGCAAAAGCTTTTTACTGTAGTTCGGTACACGTGACAATAAATTAAACTCAAACTCATAACCTCAAGCTTGGCTTTTTCTTGAGAATTTGATAATATTTCTTCTCCCATTGGATTTTATGAGCTAATCTATTCCTTTTAACAACATATGAAGTTATCCTCTTTCTCTCCTTACTCTGATTTGTTTCAGGAGGGATATGGGCCAAATGAAGGCAGGTGGGACTAGTGTAGCTGGGACATGTTGGCCTGTGTGGGCAAGTTGGGCAGTAGGGCCTGTTTCCACGCTGTATGACTATTTGACTTTATGCTATTAGTTGGTAATATCTTCCATCTCTGACAACTCAAACCCAAAGGGTTGTTCATCCACAAACCATTTGCGGAGACTTTTGACACTTTTGATTTTTGTTTCCTTGTACTCGTCCTTTCACACAATTATCTATTTCCTAGCTGTTGCACTTTACACGCCAAGGATAACTTCCCCACTCTCTGTTTTACTGGGAGTGGTACAGAGTTCCCATGTGTCGGTGAGTCATTGCATGAAGGTTGAAGTGTGAGCTGCTGTTATAGTCTGTGTAGGCAAACAATGACTTACCAGTTACATTGAGCTGGGTCCCGGCTCCATAGATGTAACTCCACACACTGCAGTTGTAGACAGCAGTATCATTGATGGAGACATTGGCGATTGTCAGAATGTAACTGTTGCTCATGGCATTCCTGAAAGACTTAAAGCGGTCAGAGATACAGCCGGACCTGGTGACGTTGCCATCCACAAAGTGGCTCATTACCCACTCGCTGTTTTTCCCAGGTCGCTGCTGGCTCCAGTGGACGTCAGTGTCATTCACACCGGCATTGTGCAAGGCACATTGCAACTGCACAGTTACACCCTCTGCCACCATGCTGACTGACGGAGACTGAATAAGGACCGGATCATCCAGGGGATCTGTGTGAATATACATAGAGCTCAATGGAAGGCATCATATTTCTCCAGCATTTAGTGTGTAACAGTTTCTAAAATTTGAATACCATCACATACTTCCCAGGGAGGCTCAGGATAATTGAAGAGTAAGATTATCGAGGATGTCAGATTTATCCATGTTCTCCGGACTTGCTGGCTGACCTTTTAAGTTACTCCAACAACTTGTGCCTTTTGTTTTTTAATATATTATTTGCCTTCCAAACTGCTCATTCTATCTACATGTTGACTTTAAGTTATTTTGTGTATGAGAACACCCAGATTCTTCTGACCTTACAGTTTCACAACATTCAAAAAAATGCTTTGAATGAAGATATAGTCCATCTGGCTTGTCCTGCTCTTTATACTTGTCTGTGCCCCTTGCAGCCTCTCACATGTTGCATCGCCTACCAAGCTGGATATGTTATACTTGGTCTCCTCATCCTCGATTGTGAACAGTGAGGGTCCCAGCACCAAACCCTTCACCACCTCTCACTAGTCACAGCCTCTCAGCTTGAATACCTGCTGTTCATTCCAGTTACTCCAGGAGATTCTAACCTACTTTGCTCGTTACAAACATCTAACCACGTGAGCTTTAAAAGATTTCTCACCCATGATGTCCATTTCATACATCCACGTTGACTCTGTTCTTACACCTACCCTATTCTTCTGCCTTTGTGTCAGATTCTTATCTTTCCTTTACTGCCGATGGTGCAATGAGTTATCTACTTCACTGGAACATGGACATTATATTGAGGGGGAATTTGAACCGTGCTTCACACTATTTAACATGGATTAGGGGCCCGCATCAACACAATGAAGATGAGCAAAGACTCAGATCCAGACAACAATGAACTGTCAGCCTGAGGGAGGGCATGAACACAGGTGATCAACGTGTAACCTGTTTCTTCTCAGCCAGTCCCAGATCCCTGGCCTTGGCTCCAGTGACTACATTGTTGTTGTTGCCTCTGCTCTGTGAGTGATACAAGTATCAGTTTCCTGGTTGAAAACAAGCCTGAAGGCTCGTCGGTCGGCGGGACTGGGAACCCGTCAAAAGGCTCATCGGTTGGCATGACCAGGAGTGAGCTGGAGACGTCAGACACAAGGAGCAAGGGCCGGGGCGAGGTTGAACCAGGGAAATGCGTCCAGCGCCTCCAGGTAGTCTGCTGGAGGCACCCCCGGGACACAAAGATGGCCGGGCGAGGAGAGGAGAGGGACGTTGGTTCATGGGAACAACTCCAGTACATCGAGCTGTGGGCTGACCGGACGTTGCACTTTGAATGAAGGCGCCAAAACATGGCGGCGCAGCATGTGTAATATATGCAAAAAGAATTTCACTGCACAGTTGCATATGTGACAAATAAAGAACTATTGAACCATTGAACCATTGAAATAAGGAGGCAGCATTGGTTCATCTAAAGCCATGACAAGTTGTCGTTCTGCTCTCCTGTACCTTAACTCAAACAGCTGTGAGCAGTGCCCTGCTATTACACTGAGCACTGAACAATGTTTCTAGTTTTCTCTACAATGAAGAACACACTGCACATTGAAATTTATTTCCCACAACCCAGAACTCACATACAGATCAGTTACCATATCAGTGCTCACACCATTAGTGAGGGGCCACAATGTTTTGGTCTCCAGAATCAGGGCTCCAGTATGATCTCCTTACTCTTTCAATACTCCCGGTACATGTGCCAATTCAAGGGAAGTGAATTACACCCAATAGAGTTACACATAGGTGAATAAAACCAACTATAATTTGTACTCACTGGTTACATTGAGTTGGGTTCCATTCCCTCTGATATCTCCCCACACTGTGCAGTAATAGACGGCAGAGTCATTGAGCATCACGTTTGTGACCTTCAGGATGAAGCTGCTGTTGGAGGCGTCTTTGAACGGCTGGAACCGCTCAGTGAAGCCTGGTCTCCTTCGTACGCTGCCTCCTGCCTCGTGTGTTAAAACCCACTCCATGTCCTGCCCGGGTAGTTCTTGGTACCAGTGGACGTCAGTATTTCCCACTTCAGCGTTCTCCATGGAGCACCATAACCGTCCCGTGTGACCCTCAGTGACACGCTCCAGCCTCGGGAATTGGATCAGGATCGGAGGATTTGCAACTTGAAAGGGAAAATATCAACAGATGAACACTAATGTTGGGGTTGCTAAATACTTTGTGTTTCAACTTAAAATACATTCCTCCTTTGACATTAGATAACCTCATGTAAAAGTGATGCTAACTAGGTTAGCATCTGATATTAAATTCATGATTGCTGCTGATTGCAACTTTCTCCGTATTCATGATTATCTTTCACTCTCTTTCTCTTTCTTTCTCTCTCTATCCCTGCCGTGTTGGGAGGTGTTGCCTCACAATGGGGATTTCATTTTTCATTTAGCTTTGTTTAGTCGTATATTTAGTACTTTGTTGCTCTCTACACAGAGATAAGCAGATCTCTGTATATTGGAGGAATAAGAGGGTATGGAAATAGTACCAATAGATCATTGAGGTGGTAATGTTTAGTTTACTTTATTGTAGAGATGCAGCAGGGAAACAGGTCCTTCAGTCCACTGAGCGCATGCTGACCATTGAGGAATTGATCTCAGTGTGGCAGATGGTGCAACTAATAGTGACTGTGCATAAACTGTGAATGGCTCGATTGTAATCAGGTATTGTCTTTCCGCTGACTGGTTAGCAGGCAACAAAAGCTTTTCACTGTACCTCGGTAGACGTGACAATAAAGTAAACTCAAGCAAAGTGATTATAAATGAAGGAAATAACCTACCTATACTGTAATTTCTTTACATTCATCTGTTCACACTATGTATACGTCTCTGGCAATGCCGAATTACATTCTCCATCCTGATCTCAGAACACAGTGACGAGTGATCTGCATTATTCAGTTAAAAAATAATGTTGGCCTATTTTCATTCTCCATTTTGCAGTGTGAACTTCTAATGATGTCTGTCTCTGTAAAACTGACAACATGACATCATGATTCCTCGTGATGTTAGGATTGGAAATAGAACCAATTTAAATACTCACTGGTTACATTCAGCTGGGTTCCATTTCCAAATATAGTCCCCCAAATGCCACAGATGTAATGAGCAGAGTCGGCAATCTGCACCTCTCTGATGGTCAGTGAGTAGCTGTTACTGGTGTCGTTCCTGGAAAGCTGAAATCGCTCGGAGACGCCCGGTGACCTGTAAGTGCCGCCATCGACATAAAGACTAAGTTTGACTCTTTTATCAGTTAATCCATTACGTGAGTTGTACCAGTGAACGTCGAATATTTTCACAATGTTAAGCACATTGGTGCTGTTCAGGACACACCGTATCTCCACTGTTTCACCTTCACGCACCACCAGAGCTCCTGGGGATTGGATCAGGGATATGTTTGCCTTTAGACCTGTGGGTAATAACAACCAAAGATCAGAACAGATGATGACCAGAAAAATAATTTGAAACGAAAGGCAGCATGAAAGCTCTTGGATATTTATGAATGTTCTGCACATGTATCCTCAATTTGTAAACTCTTTTGTTTTCTCCTGAGCTTCGCTCTTTCACTCTGCACTGAAATGTTAAACAATACCTTTGGTAAAAGCAACAGCTCAAAAGTACAAACACTGAATATCAAAGGTTAAATCCTGCTCCATGTAAGTGCTTGTTGACTGTACAAAGTGTGTTAAACTGAACAGTAAATCAGGAACAAAGCTGGTAGTTCTAGTAACATTCATTTAGTATATGTAAGATTTTACTTCGGAGTCACGTGAGTGATTCCGTGAAGAAGAACCCGCCAGTCCGAATGCGTGTCATTACGTCTGACGCATGGCGCAGCGACCGGCTGGGAGGAGCAGCGCTCATTCAGCGGTAAGTTTTAAAAACCCTCAGCTAAGTGTAAAACTTAGTCGGAGGTCGTTTTCTGCACTTGGTAATTCTTGTTTCAGGAGCGAGTTCAAGTATGGAGAAAGCGTCGAGGGTGAAGTCAAGGTGAGCCGCCGGGAAAGTAGCTCTGGAAGCCCGCGGGAGTGCGGGTAGCGGGCGGCCGCCTAGCTCACCTACTGAGTCGCTAGCGGTACGACCAGCGATTGCAGACTTGGTCTGAGAGCACTGTGGCTGCACCTTTGGTGCGCAAAGCCATTAAAAAGACTGCACAGCCAGTGGACTCGGATGAGTCGGGCCGGGAGGATTCCCCTCCGGTAAGGGATAACATATTTGGACGATTGTCCCGGATGGAGTTCCTAATGAAGAGGATGCTCCACCAAGATACACTCCAACAGGAGGAGTTGTGTCAGCGCCGGCCTCTTCCAGAGCCCGCGCCAGCGGCACCTGTGTCAGGGCTGCTTAATGTCTCCCTCTTTGAGGAGGAGAGCATGAGGGATCAGTATTCTGACGCTGAGTCTGTGGGTTTAGCTTTGGAGCATACCCCAAGGGATGAAGGGCACGAGTCAGAGGTACCATTCCTGGCAGCAAGGTTTGCCGTCCCAACAGACTCAGGAGAACCACTGGGTGAAGAGTTGGCCGCAAGTATTAATTACTTGGCGTCACACCAGCTTCAAAAACTTACAATGGATGAAACGGCCAAAACGTACGACACCCTGGCTAATTGTGTTCTCCTCAAAGTGCCGGTGGTGAACCACGCCATCTGGGGCCATATGGGCATAGGAATAAGAGCTCAGGAAATGAGGCTTCAGAGGGTGCTGAAGCTGCTCGCCTTGGGCAATACAGCGTTCGCCAGGTCGGTGGATGAAGGGCACATGTCTGAAGTACAGCAGGATGCCCTGGCACTCATGTGCAATGTGCATTTCGAGATAAACTGTCTGAGGAAAAGCGCCATCCGCCCTACCATCAACCCGAAGTTCGCCGCTCTGTGTAAACCCAGCAATGTCCAGCCACCCAATCTGCTGTTTGGTGAAGACCTCGCAAAAAGAGTCAAGGAGCTGGACGACGAGGCAAGAACGGTCGGACTGATCAAAGCACCGATGACCAGCAGATCGATTCGGCGGCAGTATCCTGACAAACGGTTTGCTGAAACCGGGTCCCGTCAAGGACCAAGCTGGCCATTCACTAATATGCGCAGCTGGCGCACTCCAACAGGGGCACGGGCAAACATGTCTTTTCCCACCAGAAATAGGGGGCAGAAAATTCCACCGGTAACCATGGAGGTAGGTGGGTGTGGTTCTTGTCAGAACATATTAAGTGCGAATTACCTACAAGTTGGGGGGAGATTACACTTGTTTCTGAAGGAATGGTATGGAATAACATCAGGTTTGTTTATACTGCGCAGTATACAAGGGTTTTGAATTGAATTCCTTCCCAATTTGCGTCCACCCACACAGCATACACCAAGTCGGGTACTCATTTTCTCACAAAAAGAGAATTTGGAGGTTCAAGCTGAAATTGAAAAATTATATTAAAAAAGAGGTAAAAAAGAGGCGGTTTATCAACTTCACCAATTCGTGTCTAATATTTTTCCTAGGTCCAAGAAGGATGGGGCTTGTCGAATCATCCTTGACTTGACGAGCCTTAATCCTTTTGTGCAGTATAAACATTTCAAAATGGAAACATTTGTTACTGCCAAACAACTGATTTCCAGAGGATGTTATATGGCATGTATAGATCTTAAGGATGCATATTACTCAGTGCCTGTTCATAGGGATTATCGGAGATATTTGAAATTTAGCTGGATGAGGCAATTATGGCAATTTAAAGCACTACCTAATGGATTAACCTCGGCCCCTAGATTATTTACAAAATTGTTAAATCTAGTACTGGCAATACTCCGAGCTCAGGGTCATATTGTAATGGCTTATTTGGATGATATCTTAATCATAGGGAAGACCAGGGAAGCAACTGAAGTATCTGTTTCAGTTGTTAAACTAATGTTTGAGAGATTGGGGTTTCTCATTCATCCAGTTAAATCCAAATTGATACCAGTTAGAGTTATTGATTATTTGGGATTCACTATTAACTCAACTCACATGTCAGTGACTCTGCCCAGGGGCAAGAGATTAGAGTTAATTGAAAGCTGTAACAAGCTCATGGTGGAGCAACAACCTTCAATTAGACATGTGGCCAGCTTGATTGGCAAATTAGTGGCTGCCTTTCCAGCTGCACAATATGGACCTTTGCACTATCAAAATTTACAGCGAGCAAAGATACAGGCACTCAGGATACATGCAGGCCATTTTGACAGGCACATACAATTACCAGCTGAAGCCACTGCTGAAGTGCATTGGTGGATTATGAACATCTCAAGTTGCTCCAACAAATTTTTGGTTGAGGAATCTTCAGTTGTCTTACAGACTGATGCTAGTGCCCTAGGTTGGGGTGCTACTGATACCATCTCTAGCTGTGGCAGATGGAATAAGCATGAGGCATTTATTCTTCAATCACATGGGATTAACTATTTAGAGTTATTGGGAGCATTTTATGGGCTTAAGGCTTATTGTACTATTAAGCGTCACTTGCATGTTCAGCTTCAGATTTACAACACTATGGCAGTGGCGTATGTTAATCACATGGGTGGAATCAAGTCGCAATCTTGTGATAGATTGGCTAATCTTATTTGGCGCTGGTGCATTACAAGAAACATTTGGGTTTCAGCTAGCTACCTACCAGGTAGATTCAATATCGTGGCAGACACCAGGTCATGCAAATTCAATGACATTGTTGAATCATGATGTATTTAATGATATTGTTGTTCGGTATAGGGATGCCAGATATTGATTTGTTTGCATCCAGACTCAACCACCAGTTACCTAAGTATGTTTCATGGGAACCAGACCCAGCGGCAGTAGCAGTAGATGCATTCTCGCTACACTGGGGAGGAATGTTTTTATATGCATTTCCCCCATTCTGCCTCATCAGTCGGTGCTTGCTCAAGATCAAGCAGGACTCTGCCTCAGGAGTATTGGTGGTACCCGACTGGCTTACTCAACAATGGTTCCCTCTCCTTTTGGACATAATAACACAGCCTTTTATGGCCGTCCCGAAACGTAGTGACCTACTGGTGCACCCTGTAACTGGGGATCAACACCCATTATATCACTGTATTGATCTGTTAATTTGCAGATTCTGAGGAGGCCATACCTGGGGCTTGGACTATCCGATCGAACCGTGGATGTGATCACTGCGGCCTGGAGGGATAGTACAAAAAACAATACATCTCTCATGTCAGGAAATGGGAGGTGTTCTGCTTATGGGGGAACCTTACATATCACACAGCTTGCATCTCAGATGTGCTAGAATTTCTGTCAATGCTATATTTTGATGAAGGGTTGAGCTATAGTGCCATCAATAGTGCCAGGAGTGCCCTGTCATCATACTTATGGCTGGGGTCAGAACAACAGTCTGTTGGATCTCACCCTTTAATACCCCAGTTTATGAAGTGTATTTTTAATTCCAATCTCCCCAGGCCCAGGTATTCTGAAATCTGGGATGTGAGCGTGGTACTCATGCTGCTTCGCCAGTGGGCTTCAGCCACAGCCCTGTCTTTGCCCAAAATCACCCTTAAGGTGGTCATGCTCATGGCGCTGGTTTCAGTGCAACGGGTCCAGATGTTGCAGAAGCTGCGACTGGACAGGATGGTATCATCTGGAAATAACATTACATTTTACATTTATGATTTAATTAAACAGAGCAGACCAGGGGTGTCAGGGTTCAAGCTTATTTTTTCGGCATAAATCCTCGGATTTACGACTGTGTGTAGTGTCGCACTTGCAATATTATATCAAGGTAACCAACAGCATCAGAGGTTCGGAGTCAGCAATATTTATTAGCCACAAAAAGCCGCATATGAAAGTGTCGGTTCAGACCATTTCAAGGTGGCTGAAACAGGTTCTGGTTTATGCAGGAGTAGACACTGACAATTTAAAATCTCACTCCACTAGGGCGACATCAACGTCGGCAGCGAGGGCAATGGACGTCCCTCTCGACCATATCCTCGCGGCCGCAGGATGGTCAAATGACCTGACGTTTCAACGGTTCTATAACAAACCGCTTACCGAACCGGGGGTATTCGCCCATTCTATTTTAAGTTCTGTTTCATAGATTCGCCCTGGGAAAGAGGGGTCGCTATTGTTTTCTTTGTTAAATAAACCATTAACAGATTCAAATCAATGTCATGGTTCAAATGAATTGGTTATTATTCACTCATCCTGAGTCAATTGTTGCAGTGAGACGCCTGGATTCGTATCTACGGCATGAAATCACAGAGCTTTGAAATCTTCACGGAATCACTCACGTGACTCCGAAGTAAAATAGTAAGATTAAACGAGAACTTACCAGTTTGAAGTTTGATCTTTATTTTATGAGGAGCTGCGATGAGTGATTACGTGCCCACCGCTCCCAACCCTCATATCACAAAGGTCATCTGGTAGTTCTAGGTTTCTAATGTTACTTCAATTACTGTTATCTGTGATTTCACACTGCTGCTTTGAAGATTGACACGCATGCGGACTGGCGGGTTCTTCCTCACGTAATCACTCATCGCAACTCCTCATAAACTAAAGATCAAACTTCAAACTGGTAAGTTCTCGTTTAATCTTACTATTCTGTTGCAGAGTCAGATAAGAACACGAAGGAAATTCAGCATGCTTCCAACAACTCTTACAAATGTCTACACATGGACCGGATAAAGCATCCTATTGATTACAGTTTGGCAATTACTCTACCCTACACTCCACGCTGCCTCGGGAAAGCAACCAACATCGTGAAAGACCATTCACTCCCATGTCATTCCTACTTGAGCCCTCTCCTGTCGGGCAGAAGATGCAAAACTTCACAGCATCTGGCAGCAGTTTTACGATACGATAACATTTTATTCATTCCCAGAGGGAAATTGGTCTGCCATCAGTCACAACACACAAGGTGCACAAATACTTGAAATTAAATGTGAAAAAAAAGAAAAAGACAAGCAACTGTTGGCTGGCTGCCGTGTGCACAGCGCCTTAACCAGAACGAACGAACAAACAAAACAAACAAATGCAGATTTATCCCCTGGGAAGAGGATTTCCCACTTTGTTTTCCCACCGTCCCTCATGGCAGTCCCCCCATGCCGGGTCCCCATTGTTCTTTGCAACAGCCCTCACTTTCCTTGACTTCTACTCTTTCCCTGGTTACCCTCTTACTCTAATACATTTGTTCAATCCTTGGGATACTTCATTTTGACTGTCAGTGATATTTTTTCTTGTCCCTTTCCTCTCCTAATTTATTTTTAAAGTAGTCCTTTGCACTCGTATACCCAAGTGTCTCTCCTGTTTTAATTTGCCTAATGCCAAATGTGGGTACCACAGTGGTGCAATGAAGACTACAACGACCTGCAACGACCAGGTTCAGGAACAGCTACTTCCCCACAGCCATCAGGCTATTAAACCTGGCTCGGACATAACACTGAACTTTACTAGCCAATACTGTTATTTGCACTTTATCAGTATATTGACCATTGTGTATATATTTATAGAATGCCTTGTAGTAAATGCCTACTATCTGTTGTGCTCAAGCAAAGCAAGAATTTCATTGTCCTACCAGGGACACATGACAATAAACTCACTTGACTTGACTTGACTTGACTACTGTCTCACAGAGCCAGAGACCTGGCTTCAATCCTGATCTCAGGTGCTGTCTGTGTGCAGTTTGCATGTTCTCCCAGTGACCACATCGGTTTCCACCAGGTGCACCGGTTTCCTTCCACATCCCAAAAACATGCGAGTATGTAGGTTAGTTGGCCTCTGTAATTTGCCTATATTATGTAGGGAGTGGATGAAAAGTGGGATAACAGTGGGATAACATAGAATTAGTGTGAAGGGTACTATCGTATCCACAATCACCACTGGCCGTACATTCCAGGTGCCTAAAACTCTAAATGTAAAAACACGACTTTGTATCTTCTTTAAATTTTCCTCTTCTCACCTTAAACCTAATGCTTAAGAGTGGTATGGTGGCGCAGCGGCAGAGTTGCTGCCCTACAGAGCTTCCAGCACCAGAGACCCGGGTTTGATCCTGACTACGGGTGCTGTCTGTGCCGAATTTGTACGTTCTCCCCGTGACCCGAGTCGGTTTTCTCCGAGATCTTTGGTTTCCTCCCACACTCCAAAGACATATAGGTTTGTAGGTTAATTGGCTTGGTATAAATATAAAATTGTCCCTAATGTGTGATGGATAGTGTTAATGTCTGCATTGTCAGTTAATGTGTGTTTTTTCTTTTTCTTTTTTTTGTGATTTTAACTACCTGCTCTGGTCTGTACAGCACTTTGGTCAACGTGGATTGTTTTTAAATGTGCTTCATAAATAAATTTGATGTTATTTTGATTTGATAATCTGCTGGATCATCTGGCAGCCGTTTTCACTGTCCACAAACCCATACATTTTCATGTTATTTGAAAACGTACTGGCATCGGAGCTGAACCCCACCGATCTCACTCTCCTACATGTCCTTCACCTTGTTGAATACTGATGCAAAGTACTCCAAAAGTACCTCACCTGCATCCTCTAACTTGAAGCATAAAATCCTTCCTTTTGCGTTTTGTGATCCTATCATCTCGCTAGTTACCCACTTGTTTAAATGCGTGTATTAAATGCCTTGGGATTGTTGTTAATTCTGGTTGTCAGGAGCATTTCATGGCCCCTTTGGTCCTCCTACTTCCCTGCTTTAGTTCCTTCCTGCTTTCTTTATATTCCTTATAGTTCCTGTCTGATTTCATCTTCCTATATATTTCAAATGTTTCTGTTTCCTTTTTGACCAAATTTACAAGGTTTCGCTGCCTGCTTCCCATTCATTCCCTTCTCCTTACGGCACATTCCAGTCTCAAGTAACCCCAGCATTCCCTCTCTCTCCATCCCTCCCCCACCGAAGTCGCACCAGCTTCTCGTTTTCATCCAACAAACAGCTAACAATGGCTTGTTTCCTTTATTATCATTATTTTTATGCATATCTTTCATTCATTGTTCTTTATCTCTCTACATCATTATCTATATCTCTAGTTTCGCTCATCCCTAACTAGTCTGAGGAAGGGTCTCGACCCGAAAAGTCACCCATTCATTTTCTCCAGAGATGTTGCCTGTCCCGCCGAGTTACTCCAGCTTTTTGTGTTTATCTTCAGTTTAAACCAGCATCTGCAATTCCTTTCTCCACATACCAGTCTTGAACTTTGGTCTTCAAATGAATCCAACATGTCAGATGTGGACTGACCCAAGAACAGCTGTCCCAAATTACTCTCTCTAACTGGTGACCAATAGTGTTGAAATTTGCTCTCCCCCAGTCCAGACTTATCCTTATTCATAACTATCTTAAAAATCTGATGGAGTTGTGAACACTGTTTCAAAAATGTTCTCCCACTGAAATGCCAATCACCATTACCACTACCTGACCCTCTACTGCCTGCACATGGAGATCTAGAAAAAACTCAACTAAATGAATATCTATATTACTAAAAGTCTGATCTTGACCACTTCCTGTTGTCCTGTATATTGATTTTAGAAAAAACGCTGCCACTTACGGCTGTGATTTTTGGCCATCTTACTCAGAGTCCCCCTGTGCAGGACAAGAGGATTTTTCCCATTGATGAAAAATAAAAGAGATATTAGTGTTTAAAAAATGTTGAGATTCTCTCTCCTGAAGGCCACGCCCCTTCCGGAGGGACTATAGAACCCGGAAGTGTGGAGGTGCCTCAGTTCTCTGCAAGATGGAGGAGTGAGAGGTCGCAATTCTCAATCTGAGCTGTGAATAGCACTGAACACATGTCTACTAAACTGTGAGTGGTTTTACTGACCTGTCAGTGCCCTTAATGTGGTTTGAAAATGCAAAAGTGTGTTTTGGTGTGTGTGTGTGAGTGAGTGAGTGAGTGAGTGTGTGAGTTTGTGCGTGTGTAAGTGTGTTAGTGTGTTAGTGTGTTTGTGTGTTTGCCAAATATTCACATACAAGGAAAGTGCTAAGCTCTGTTGCCTTTGGTTTTGAAGTGCTAAAGCAAGCTGTGTTGCCTTTGGTTTTGAAAGTGCTAAATCAAGCTGTGTTGCCTTTGGTTTTGAAAGTGCTAAAGCAAGCTGTGTTGCGTTTGGTTTTGAAAGTGCTAAAGCAAGCTGTGACGCCTTTGGTTTGGAAAGTGCTAAAGCAAGCTGTGTTGCCTTTAGTTTTGAAAGTGCTAAAGCAAGCTGCGTTGCCTTTGGTTTTGAAAGTGCTGAAGCAAGCTGCCTTGCCTTTGGTTTTGAAAGTGCTAAAGCAAGCTGCCTTGCCTAATTAGAGCTGCCTTGCCCAATTAGAGCTGCCTTGCCTAATTATAGCTGCCTTGCCTTCGATATAATTAAAAGTCTAATCTTGACCACTTACTGTTTGCGCTTTATATTGATTTTACAAAAAATGCTACCATGTATGGCTGTGATTTTTGGCCATCTTACTCCGCCTCCGCTCATCAGGTGCCGAGGATTTTTCCCATCGATGAAAAATAAAAGAGTAATTAGTGTTTAAAAAATGTTGAGATTCTCTCTCCTGAAGGCCACGCCCCTTCCGGAGGGACGATAAAACCCGAAAGTATGGAGGTGCCTCAGTTCTCTGCAAGATGGGGGAGCGAGAGGTTGCAATTCTCAGTCTGAGCTGTGAAGAACATTGAACACATATCTACTAAACTGTGAGTGGTTTTACTGACCTGTCAGTGCACTTAATGTGGTTTGAAAATGTAGTTTGAAAAAGCAAAATGTGTTTTGATTTGAAAGTGCTAAAGCTGTATTGCCTTTGGTTTTGGAAGTGCTAAAGCAAGCTGTGTTGCCGTTGGTTTTGAAAGTGCTAAAGCAAGCTGTGTTGCCTTTGGTTTTGAAAGTGCTAAAGCAAGCTGTGTTGCCTTTGGTTTTGAAAGTGCTAAAGCAAGCTGTACTGCCTTTGGGTTTGAAAGTGCTAAAGCAAGCTGTATTGCCTTTGGGTTTGAAAGTGCTAAAGCAAGCTGTGTTGCCTTTGGTTGTGAAAGTGCTAAAGCAAGCTGTGTTGCCCTTGGTTTTGAAAGTGCTAAAGCAAGCTGTGTTGCCTTTGGTTTTGAAAGTGCTAAAGAAAGCTGTGTTGCCTTTGGTTTTGAAAGTGCTAAAGCAAGCTGTGTTGCCTTTGGTTTTGAAAGTGCTAAAGTAAGCTGTGTTGCATTTGGTTTTGAAAGTGCTAAAGCAAGCTGTGACGCCTTTGGTTTGGAAAGTGCTAAAGCAAGCTGCGTTGCCTTTGGTTTTGAAAGTGCTAAAGCAAGCTGCCTTGCCTTTGGTTTTGAAAGTGCTAAAGTAAGCTGCCTTGCCTTTGGTTTTGAAAGTGCTAAAGCAAGCTGCCTTGCCTTTGGTTTTGAAAGTGCTAAAGCAAGCTGCCTTGCCTAATTAGAGCTGCCTTGCCTAATTAGAGCTGCCTTGCCTAATTAGAGCTGCCTTGCCAAACTAGAGCTGCCTTGCCTAATTAGAGCTGCCTTGCCTAATTAGAGCTGCCTTGCATTATTAGAGCTGCCTTGCCTTCGATATAATTAAAAGTCTAATCTTGACCACTTCCTGTTTGCGCTTTATATTGATTTTAGAAAAAATGCTACCACGTATGGCTGTGATTTTTGGCCATCTTACTCCGCCTCCGCTCATCAGGTGTCGAGGATTTTTCCCATCGATGAAAAATAAAAGAGTAATTAGTGTTTAAAAAATGTTGAGATTCTCTCTCCTGAAGGCCATGCCCCTTCCGGAGGGACGATAAGACCCGGAAGTGTGGAGGTGCCTCAGTTCTCTGCAAGATGGGGGAGTGAGATATCGCAATTCTCAGTCTGAGCTGTGAATAACGCTGAACACATGTCTACTAAACTGTGAGTGGTTTTACTGACCTGTCAGTGCCCTTAATGTGGTTTGAAAATGTCGTTTGAAAATGCAAAAGTGTGTTTTGGTTTGAAAGTGCTAAAGCTGTGTTGCCTTTGTTTTTAAAAGTGCTAAAGCAAGCTGCCTTGCCTTTGGTTTTGTAAGTGCTAAAGCACGCTGCCTTGCCTTTGGTTTTGAAAATGCTAAAGCAAGCTGCCATGCCTTTGGTTTTGAAAGTGCTAAAGCAAGCTGTGTTGCCTTTGGTTTTGAAAGTGTGAAAGTGAGCTGCCTTGCCTTTGGTTTTGAAAGTGCTAAAGTGAGCTGCCTTGCCTTTGGTTTTGAAAGTGTTAAGCGAGCTGCCTTGCCTTTGGTTTTGAAAGTGCTAAAGCGAGCTGCCTTGCCTTTGGTTTTGAAAGTGCTAAAGCGAGCTGCCTTGCCTTTGGTTTTGAAAGTGCTAAAGCGAGCTGCCTTGCCTAATTGGAGCTGTCTTGCCTTCTATATAATTAAAAGTCTAATGTTGACCACTTCCTGTTTGCGCTTTATATTGATTTTAGAAAAAACGGTACGAGAGACGTGACCCTCTCACTCCCCCCATCGTGCAGAGAATGACTGAGGCATTTCCGGGTTTTATAGTCCCTCCGGAAGGGGCGTGGCCTTCAGGAGAGAGAATCTCAACATATTTTAAACACTAATACCTCTTTTATTTTTCATTGATAAGAAAAATCCTCTTGTCCTGCGATGCGGAGGGGGACTCTGAGTAAGATGGCCAAAAATCACAGTCGTAAGTGGCAACGTTTTTTCTAAAATCAATATACAGAACAACAGGAAGTGGTCAAGATCAGACTTTTATTAATATACATATCTGAAGAAGGATCTCGACCTGAAACATCACATCTGAAGAAGGGTCTCGACTGAAAAATCACCCATTCCTTCTCCCCAGAAATGCTGCCTGCCCCATTGAGTTACTCCAGCTTTTTGTGTATATAATGCCATGCATTGCGTTTGCTAATGTTCTCGGCTGGTTTCGACAAGATACTGTAAATACTAGCCTTTTGGATCCTGCACTCTTTGCAGAGCACAATGAAGTCGGCTGACCAATTGACTGTACGGATTGCTACTGAATTGCCAACAGTATAGGCATTTTGCCCTTGTTTTTCCTTATTAATTAAATTTAGCAATTGATGGGTCCGAATTTGAGGGAGTTCCATAAACATACCATCTCTGGTGCAGGGTAAGACCGCTCCCAGTTTGCACAGAGCCTGTCTTCCCAGTATTGGCAATGGGTCCGTTCTAGAGATTATAAAAGTATCAGTAAGGGACTGGATACCATCCCTGTTGGGCGTTCCCTGGCTGTTGCTCCAGGGAGACATAAGAGTTATTTTGTCCTTTAATCTTAGTTATCCTTGGATAGCAGTAAAATAATTAGTCCAAGTCAGCATGGATTTATGAAAGGGAAATCATGCTTGACTAATCTTCTGGAATTTTTTGAGCATGTGACAAGTAAAATGGATGAAGGGATGCCAGTGGATGTAGTGTATCTAGACTTTCAGAAAGCCTTTGATAAGGTCCCGCACGGGAGACTGACCAAAATTAGAGCACATGGTATTGGGGGTAGGGTGTTGACATGGATAGAAAATTGGTTGGCAGACCGGAAGCAAAGAGTAGGAGTGAACGGGTCCTTTTCAGAATGGCAGGCAGTGGCGAGTGGAATGCCGCAAGGCTCGGTGTTGGGGCCACAACTGTTTACCATATATATTAATGATTTGGAAGAGGGAATTAGGAACAACACTAGCAAGTTTGCGGATGACACAAAGTTGGGTGGCAGTGTGAACTGTGAAGAGGATGTTAGGAGATTGCAGGGTGACCTGGACAGGTTGAGTGAGTGGGCAGATGCGTGGCAAATGCAGTATAATATAGATAAATGTGAGGTTATCCACTTTGGCGGCAAAAACAAGGGGGCAGATTATTATCTCAATGGGGTTAGGTTAGGTAAGGGGGAGGTGCAGCGAGACCTGGGCATCCTTGTATACCAGTCACTGAAAGTTGGCTTACAGGTACGGCAGGCAGTGAAGAAAGCTAATGGAATGTTTGCCTTCTTAACAAGAGGATTTCAGTATAGGAGGTGTGGTCTGGTGAGACCACATCTGGAGTATTGTGTGCAGTTTTGGTCTCCTAATTTGAGGAAGGACATCCTTGTGATTGAGAAAGTGCAGCGTAGGTTTACGAGATTGATCCCTGGGATGGCGGGACTGTCATATGAGGAAAGATTGAAAAGACTAGGCTATAGCGACGCCTGCTAGTGCACGCATATATCGAACCCGGCGTTCGAAATTCGCGGTCACGTGACTCGGGAGGGGCTGCTTGTTTCGCGCGGTTTTTCACTTGTGCGCGTAAGTTCAGCGCTGAGCACTGTTGTGGGCAGACGTGTCTGAAGAACCTGTATACTGGATATCGAACGTGAAAAAAGATCTGTTGAAAACTCCAGTAGTCGTTTCTCAGACCACTAAATTGGTGACCCTGACCTGTCTAGCTGTCGTTAGACAAGAAGAATTATGCAGGAAGAGAATGTTCCCGCAGAATCAGTCAGCACGAGGCAGGGCGCACCGGCCTTCAAACTGCCAGCCTTTTGGCCTCATCAACCTCAGGTGTGGTTCGCCCATGTGGAGGCACATTTTCATCTACATCGCATCGACGCCGACGACACCATGTATCACAGGACCACGCATTACCACAGGACTGTGCCTCGAGGCTGTTGCCTTTTATCAGAGACCCTCCATCCAGCGGCAAGTACGAAGGGTTGAAGGCCCTGTTATTCCATGCTTACGGCCTTACCCGTAGGGACAGTGCGGCAAGGCTGCTACATATGGACTGTATTGACGACTGAAGGTCATGAACGATTATGGCAAAGATGTTGGCCCTGATGGATGGGCACCGCCCTTGCCTGCTTTTCGAACAGGCGTTCTTAGAGCAGATGCCCGACGAAGTACAGCTAATGCTCGCCGGAGCTGATTTCAGCGACCCGCAGCGGCTCACGGTGAGAGCTGACGAACTGTGGGCGCACAGACGGCGGGTCGTTTACGCTTTCGCCCATCCCCTGGTCACACAACGGGTGCAGCCGAACCGACATCGAGGGGAAGAAGAAGAGATCCAGCCCATCGCCGAAGAGGAATCACCGCGGCCAGTGGTCTACAGTCAACGCAGATGGTACTACTACCACCAACAATACGGACCCGAACCTCGAAGATGTTGGAGCCCTTGTTTATTTCCGGGAAACGCCCTGGCCGATCGTCCATTGAGACGAACGTGATTGGCCCCAATGCACGGCTCTTCGTCCGCGACCGCCATTCCGGCCACTGTTTCCTGGTGGACTCCGGTGCTCATGCCAGTATCCTGCCTCCAAGTGCTTGAGACATTCGTGCTAGTAGGGTAGGACCCGTCCTCTCGGCCGTTAACGGGAGCGACATTCGCACCTACGGTATGCGGATCGCGAATCTAGATTTCGATTCCCGCCAGTACAGGTGGAAGTTTATCGATGCTGACGTCGCCCAAGCGATCCTGGGGGCCGATTTCTTGTGCGCGTTCTCCCTGTTAGTCAATGTGCGAGGTGGACACATGGTGGACACATGGTCTCTGTGGCGGACCCGTCAACGCCCCTACAGCAATTCGTCGAGGTAGCTGAGATCCAGCAACCTTTCGCAGCCCTGCTCGCCGAATTTCCAGGGTTGCTCACGCCCCAGTTCGACGGGGCCGTGCCCCGTCATGGCGTGGTCCACCACATTCCCACCGAGGGACCACCGATACACGCCCGCACGCGCCGTCTCCCGCAAGATAAACTGCGCATTGCACAGGACGAATTCCAACTTATGGAGGACCTAGGGATCGTCAGGCGGTCGGATAGCCCTTGGGCGTCCCCGTTACACATGGTGCCCAAAGAGTCCGGGGGTTGGAGATCTTGCGGTGATTATAGGCGTTTGAACGCAGTAACCACCGCTGATCGGTATCCAATCCCGAACATCCAGGATTTCTCGGCCCATTTGGAGGGTGCGACTATTTTCTCAAAGGTCGACCTTATCCGCGGGTATAATCAAATCCCGGTCCACCCCGACGACGTCCCTAAAACGGCCACCATTACCCCTTTCGGCCTTTTCGAACGGCTCAGGCGTTCCAAAGGCTAATGGATCAGGTCGGCCGGGGTTTACCGTTTATTTTCATCTACCTGGATGACATCCTGGTAGCAAGCAGCTCACAGGCAGAGCATGTCAAGCACCTCCGCCTGCTTTTCGAACAGCTGCGCAAACACGGGTTGGTGATCAACCCTGCGAAGTGCCAGTTCGGATTGCGCTCCATTCCTTTCATGGGTCGTAGCATCACCTCTCACGGTGCGCAGTCATTGGCCGAGAAAGTCGACGCTAACCGTCGTTTCCCGAGGCCTCTTTCGGTTAAAGGTTTGCAGGAGTTTATCGGGATGGTTAATTTCTACCACCGATTCGTCCCGTCTGCAGCCGCCATCATGCGGCCGTTATTCCAATGCCTGGCCGGTAAGCCCAAGGACCTGGTCTGGTCCAAAGAAGCACAGAAGGCGTTTGAGGGTGCAAAGGCAGCATTGGCCAACGCCACTATGCTAGAACACCCGAGGGCGTCAGCCCTAACGGCCCTCACCGTAGACGCTTCTGACGTCGCGGTAGGCCCATCCTCGAGCAGCATGTAGGTAGTCGCTGGGTGCCGCTGCCATTTTTCAGCAGGCAGTTGCGAGCCCCCGAAGTTAAATACAGCGCTTTCGACAGGGAGCTACTCGCACTTTACCTAGCGATCCGCCATTTTCGTTATTTCCTGGAGGGGCGTGCTTTCACCGCATTCACCGACCACAAGCTGCTAACATTCGCTTTGACCAAGGTGTCTGACCTTTGGTCTGCCAGACAGCAATGGCATATCGCCTACATTTCCGAATTCATGTCTCAGCACTTAGCCTAGGCGTTGATTATGAGGAGCTGGCCGCTGCCCAACAGGCAGATGCCGGTATGGAGCTTTACCGCAATGCTGAATCAGGACTGAAGCTGGTTAAAGTGCCATGTGGCGCCTCCGGCACCGTCGGATTTTCGACACCATCCACAGCCTGGCGCACCCGTCCATTCGCGCCACCTCTGCCTTGGTCGCGGCGAAGTTCGTCTGGCACGGGTTAAGGAAGCAAGTCGCTGCATGGGCTCATTCCTGCATCTCATGCCAGACCTCCAAACTGCAGAGACATGTGCACCCGCCGGTCCAGGATTTCGCCGTCCCGGACGGCAGGTTCCTGCACATCCATGTCGACCTGATAGCTCCCTTGCCTTGTTCGGGCGGGGCTACCCACTTACTGACCATCGTGGACAGGTTTACCAGGGGGGCAGAGGCAATTCCGTTAAAGGATACCTCCGCTGGAGCATGCGCGAGGGCTATTGTTTCCAACTGGATCGCTCGTTTCGGGGTTCCCTCAGATATTACTACCGATCGTGGGGCCCAGTACACGTCCTCCCTGTGGTGTGGTATGGCACAGCTGTACGGCGCGAAGCTGCATCAAACAACCGCTTATCACCCGGAGTCCAAAGGGTTGGTTGAGCGTTTCCATAGGCACCTTAAGTCGGCGTTGAAAGCTCGACTCACTGGCCGTGATTGGGTCGACCAGTTACCTTGGGTCCTCCTAGGCATCAGAACCGCCTAAGGAGGACCTCAAAGCGTCCTCAGCCGAGTTGGTTTATGGCTCGGTTTTGCGAGTTCCCGGGGATTTCTTGCCTGCTCCCCGGGACCAAGAGATTCCAACCTCATCGTTTTTAGCGGACCTTCGCGAGCGGGCGCGCGCTTTGGTCCCGGTTCCCACTTCCCGGCATGGTTCGTCTTTGGTGCATGTGCCTACTATGTTACGGGATTGTGCGTATGTTTTTCTCCGTAGAGACGCTCATTGCTCGCCGTTACAGCGGGTGTACGAGGGTCCGTACAAGGTGCTTAGTACTGGTGTTTCGACGTTCACGTTGGACATGAGTGGCAGAGAGGAGTTCATCTCCGTGAGCCGCCTTAAGCCAGCACGTGTCGACGAGGATAGCCCAGTGACAGTGGCTACTCCACGGCATAGAGGACGTCCACCTGCCGTTTTACCGCCCTCTGCACCTGTTATCCCCGGTCGCGTTTCTCCGGTCCCCTTTGTTACGCCCGTTCCTCGTTCGCGTTTTTCGCGCCCCTCCGGTCCTGTTTTACCGATCCCTAATGTTACGCTTTCCCCGCGACCTCGGACTACGCGTTCCGGTTGAACCGTCCATTTACCCATGCGTTTCCGTACCGCAGATTCTGGGGGGGGGGGGATGTAGCGGCGCCTGCTAGCGCCGCATATTTCGAACCCGCCGTTCCGTAGCTGCGGTCACGTGACTCGGGAGGGGCTGCTTGTTTCGCGCGGTTTTTCACTTGCACGCGTTAGTTCAGCGATGACCATCGTTGTGGGCAGACGTGTCTGAAGAACCTGTATACTGGATATCGAACTTGTGAATAAAGATCTGTTGAAAACTCCAGTAGTCGTTTCTCAGACCACTAAAAGGTTTGTATTCACTGGAGTTTAGAAGGATGAGGGGGAATCTTATAGAAACATATAAAATTATAAAAGGACTAGACAAGCTAGATGCAGGAAAAATGTTCCCAATGTTGGGCGAGTCCAGAACCAGGGGCCAGTCTTAGAATAAAGGGGAGGTCATTTAAGACTGTGAGAAAAACCTTTTTCACCCAGAGAGTTGCGAATTTATGGAATTCCCTGCCACAGAGAGCAGTGGTGGCCAAGTGACTGGATAGATTTAAGATAGTTAGATAGAGCTCTAGGGGCTAGTGGAGTCGAGGGATATGGGGAGAAGGCAGGCACGGGTTATTGATAGGGGACGATCACAATGAATGGCGGTGCTGGCTCGAAGGGCCGAATGGCCTCCTCCGGCACCTATTTTCTATGTTTCTATGTTTCTATATTATATACAGCAGTACAACTATAACTAACTAGACTAAGTGGGACCCGTTGGGTCCCAGCATCACACGGGAGGGCTGGTCCTCCAATGCAATATTCCACCTCTCCACCAATTCCAATATTGGTGGCCAGTGCGAGGGGTTGGTGGAGGGTTCTGGAGCACTATTATGGGTGTTGTGCGCTGAAGGGACTGGCTTCCAGAGGGCCGGTATGGAGATTGTGGGCCGAATGGATTCTTGGGCTGGCGGCTCAGACACTCAAGCCTGTTGTGCTGGCAGCTCACTCACTCACGGCTGGTGGACTCGCACTTGACTAATGGCTATTCCTTGAAATTCTATTTCAAGCAGGGTGCAATGGCACCAAATTCAAGTGCAGTTTCATACCATTTCAAGCAGGGTGCAAGGCCACTAAAGACAGCGAGTCATGACCTCTCCCTCCCCCATATTGCAGAGACTGAGCCACGCCCACACTTCTGGGTTTTAAAGTCCCTCTCCCCCCCCACCCACCAGAAGGGGCATGGCCTTCATGGCGTGATTGACAGGAGAGAGAATCTCAACATTATTTAAACACTAATAACTCTTCTATTTTTCATCGATTGGCAAAATCCTCCGCACATGATGAGCGGAGGGTTTTGAAAATGAAAATGTGGTTGGTTTGAAATAAAGCACAGCAAATGGTTGTTGGTGGTGGTTGGTTTGAAATAAAGCACAGCAAATGGTTGTTGGTGGTGGTTGGTTTGAACTAAAGCATTGCAAATGGTGGTTGGTTTGAAATAAAGCACAGCAAATGGTGGTTGGTTTGAAATAAAGCACAGCAAATGGTGGTTGGTTTGAAATAAAGCACTGCAAAATGGTTGTTGGTGGTGGTTGGTTTGAAACTGCACTTGTATTTGGTGGCCTTGAACCCTGCTTGAAGTGGTACGAAACTGCACTTGAATTTGGTGGTCTTGCACCCTGCTTGAAGTGGTCGGAAACTGCACTTGCATTTGTTGGCCTTGCCCCTGCTTGAAATGGTATGAAACTGCACGTGAATTTGGTTGTCTTGCACCCTGCTTGAAGTGGTAGGAAACTGCACTTGAGTTTGGTGGCCTTGCACCCTGCTTGAAGTGGCATGATACTACACTTGCATTTGGTGGACTTGGACCCTGCTTGAAGTGGGATCTAACTGCATTTGAGTTTGGTGGCCTTGCACCCTGCTTGAAGTGGTATGAAACTGCACTTGAATTTGGTGGCCTTGCACCCTGCTTGAAGCGGTATGAAACTGCACTTGAATTTGGTGGACTTGCACCCTGCTTGAAGTGATATGAAACTGCATTTGAATTTGGTGGCCTTGCACCCTGCTTGAAATGGAATTTCAAGGAATAGCCATGAGTCAACTGCCAGCCCACCAGCCGTGAGTGAGCTGCCAGCACATCAGGCTTGAGTTACTGAGCTGCCACCCCAAGAATCCCTTTGGCCCACAATGTCCAAACTAGCCCTCTGTAAACCAGTCCATTCAGCCCACAACACCCATACTAGCGCTCCAGAAAGCCCCCACCCCCTCCCCTCTCCACTGGCCACCATTATTGGAATTGGCGAAGAGGTGGAATATTGAGTTGAGGGACCAGCCCTCCCGTGTGAAAATGGGACCCAACTAGTATGTTATTTACAGTATACTATGTTTACATATTCTGTTGTGCTGCTGAAATAAAGAATGTTGTTCTATCTGGGACATATGACAATAAAACACTCTTGACATCTATCCTGCACTCCAAGAAACAATCTGGTTGATGGGCACAATGGTGGATATTCTGCCACTATTTCTCCTGAATTTCCCCAGCACTTAGAGAATGTTAAAACTTTCCCCAGCACCCTAGTTACCTAAAGAAAGAGACCTGCCTTTTACAATTCATATTTTGAAACATGTTTTGAAAATAACCGTGTTCCTCATTGCTTAATAGTTAGAAAAAGGAACTTGCAAGTCCATTTAACTCTTGAACCTCTACAGTTGAGACCATATTGACTGGTTGCAGCAGGGTTCGGCCACTCAAACACCCAGGAGTGAAGAATATTGCAAAAACTGGTGAACGTTGCCCAGTCCATCATGGGTTCTGACCTCCCCACCATCAAAGGAATTTACAGGAATCACTGCTTCAAAAAGGCAATAGACAATAGGTGCAGGAGTAGGCCATTCAGTCCATCGAGCCATTTAATGTGATCATGGCTGATCATCCACATTCAGTACCCGGGTTTCTGCCTTCTCTCCGTATCCCCTGACTCCGCTATGTTTAAGAGCCCTATCTAGCTCTCTCTTGAAAGTATCCAGAGAACCGGCCTCCACCAACCTTTGAGGCAGAGTATTCCACAGACTCACAACTCTCTGTGCGAAAAAGTGTTTCCTCGTCTCTGTTCTAAATGGCTTACCCCTTATTCTTAAACTGTAGCCCCTGGTTCATAAACTCATGGATATTTATGATTAGTCTGCATATTTATTCCCAATTTGTAGTTTCATTTTCTTTTCATCTGAGCTCCACTCGTTCACTCAGCACTGAAATGACCAACAATCCTTTTGGTAAAAGCAACTGCACAGAAGTACAAACACTGAATGTCAATGGATAAATAGAAACATAGAAACATAGAAAATAGGTGCAGGAGTAGGCCATTTGCCCCTTCGAGCCTGCACTGCCATTCAATATGATCATGGCTGATCATCCAACTCAGTATCCTGTACCTGCCTTCTCTCCATACCCCCTGATGTCTTTAGCCACAAGGGCCACATCTAACTCCCTCTTAAATATAGCCAATGAACTGGCCTCAACTACCTTCTGTGGCAGAGAATTCCAGAGATTCACCACTCTCTGTGTGAAAAATGTTTTTGTCATCTCGGTCCTAAACGATTTCCCCCTTATGCTTAAACTGTGACCCCTTGTCCTGGACTTCCCCAACCTCGGGAATATTCTTCCTGCATCTAGCCTGTCCAACGCCTTAAGAATTTTGTACTTTTCTATAAGATCCCCCCTCAATCTTCTAAAGTCCAGCGAGTACAAGCCGAGCCTATCCAGTGGCATTAATATCTTTCCTCAGATTTCGAGACCAAAACTGTACGCAATACTCACCAAGACCCTGTACAACTGCAGTAGAACTTCCTGCTCCTATACTCAAATCCTTTTGCTATGAATGCTAACATACCATTCACTTTCTTCACTGCCTGCTGCACCTGCATGCCTACTTTCAATGACTGGTGTACCATGACACCCAGGTCTCGTTGCATCTCCCCTTTTCCTAATCGGCCACCATTCAGATAATAGTCTACTTTCCTGTTTTTGCCACCAAAGTGGATAACCTCACATTTATCCACATTATACTGCATCTGCCATGCATTTGCCCACTCACCCAGCCTATCCAAGTCACCCTGCAGCCTCCTAGCATCCTCCTCACAGCTAACACTGCCCCCCAGCTTTGTGTCATCTGCAAACTTGGAGATGTTGCATTCAATTCCCTTGTCCAAATCATTAATATATATTGTAAATAGCTGGGGTCCCAGCACTGAGCCTTGCAGAACCCCACTAGTCACTGCCCTGCCATTCTGAAAAGGACCCTACTCTTTGCTTCCTGTTTGCCAGCCAGTTCTCTATCCACATCAACACTGAACCCCCAATACCGTGTGCTTTAAGTTTTAATACTAATCTCTTATGTGGGACCTTGTCGAAAGCCTTCTGAAAGTCCAGATATAACACATCCACTGGTTCTCTCTTATGCACTCTACTAGTTATATCCTCGAAAAATTCTATAAGATTCGTCAGGCATGATTTACCTTTCGTAAATCCATGCTGACTTTGTCCAATGATTTCACCACTTTCCAAATGTGCTGCTATACCATCTTTAATAACTGACTCTAGCAGTTTCCCCACTACCGATGTTAGACTAACCATTCTGTAATTCCACGTTTTCTCTCTCCCTCCCTTTTTAAAAAGTGGGGTTACATTAGCTACCCTCCAATCCTCAGGAACTACTCCAGAATCTAAAGAGTTTTGAAAAATTATCACTAATGCATCCACTATTTCTGGGGCTACTTCCTTAAGTACTCTGGGATGCAGCCTATCTGGCCCTGGGGATTTATCGGCCTTTAATCCATTCAATTTACCTAACACCACTTCCCGCCTAACCTAGATTTCACTCAGTTCCTCCATCTCATTTGACCCGCGGTCCCCTGCTTTTTCTGGCAGATTTATCTTCCGTAGTGAAGACAGAACCAAAGTAGTTATTCAATTGGTCTGCCATGTCCTTGTTTCCCATGATCAATTCACCTGCTTCTGACTGCAAGGGACCTACATTTGTTTAACTAATCTTTCTCTTCACATATCTATAAAAACTTTTGCAGTCAGTTTTTATGTTCCCTGCCAGTTTTTGTTTCATAATCTATTTTCCCTTTCCTAATTAAGCCCTTTGTCCTCCTCTGCTGGACTCTGAATTTCTCCCAGTCCTGTTCTATGTAAGTGTTTGTTGACTGTAACTGTGTTAAACTGAGCGGTATATCAGGAACAAAGCTAGTATTTTAGTAACATCCATTTAGTGTAGTCAATAGACAACAAACAAGAGACAATAGGTGCAGGAATAGGCCATTTGGCCCTTTGAGCCAGCACCGCCATTCACTGTGATCATGGCTGATCATCCACAATCAGTACCCCCTTCCTGCCTTCTCCCCATATCTCTTGACTCCGCTATCTTTAAGAGCTCTATCGAACTCTCTTTTGAAAGCATCCAAAGAATTGGTCTCCACTGCCATCTGAGACAGAGAATTCCACAGATTCATAACACTCTGGGTGAAAAAGTTTTTCCTCATCTCCGCTTTAAATGGCCTACCCCTATTCTTAAAATATGGCCCCTGGTTCTGGACTCCCCCTACATCGGGAACATGTTTCCTGCCTCTAGCATGTCCAAATCCTTAGTAATCTTATATGTTTCAATAAGAATATCCTCTCATCCTTCTAAACTCCAGAGTATCCAAGCCCAGCCCTCCATTCTCTCAGCATATGACTATCCCGCCATCCCGGGAATTAACCATGTAAACTTACGCTGCACTCCTTCAATAGCAAGAATGTCCTTCCTCAAATTAGGGGACCAAAACTGCAGACAATACTCCAGGTGTGGTCTCACTAGGGCCCTATACAACTGCAGAAGGATCTCTTTGATTTGGGTGAAGGGATTCAAAGTAACATTAGCAAATTTGCAGATGACATAAAGCTGGGTGGCAGTGTGAACTGTGAGGAGGATGCTATGAAAATGCATGGTGACTTGGACAGCTTGGGGGAGTGGGCAGATGCATGGCAGATGAAGTTTATTGCGGATAAATGTGAGGTAGCTCTTTGGTAGCAAACGCAGGAGGCATATTACTATCTAAATGGCGTCAAGTTGGGAAAAGGGGAAGTACAACGGGATCTGGGGTTCCTTGTACATCAGTCTATGAAAGTAAGCATGCAGGTACAGCAGGCAGTGAAGAAAGCGAATGGCATGTTGGCCTTTATAACAAGAGGAATTGAATATAGGAGCAAAGAGGTCCTTCTGCAGTTGTACAGAGCCCTAGTGAGACCACACCTGTTGTGTGCAGTTTTTGGTCCCCTAATTTGAGGAAAGACATTCTTGCTATTGAGGGAGTGTAGCATAGGTTTACAAGGTTAATTCCCGGGATGGCGGGACTGTCGTATGCTGAGAGAATGGGCGTGTACACTATGGAGCTGGGCTTGTACACTATGGAGTTTAGAAGGATGAGAGGGGATTGAAACATATAAGATTGTTAAGGGTTTGGACACGCTAGAGGCAGGAAACATGTTCCCGATTTTGGGGGAGTCCAGAACCAGGGGCCACAGTTTAAGAATAAGGAGTAAGCCATTTAGAACAGAGACGAGGAACACGTTTTCTCAGAGAGTGGTGAGTCCACCACATTCCAGGTGCCTAAATACAGTTAAGAAAACGGCTTTGTATCTTCTTTACATTTTTCTCTTCTCACCTTAAACCTAATGTTTAAGAGTGGCATGGTGGTGCAGCGGTAGAGTTGCTGCCTTACAGAGCTTACAGCGCCTAAGACCCAGGTTTGATCCTGACTACGGGTGCTGCCTGTACCATATTTGTACGTTCTCCCAGTGACCGGGTCGGTTTTCTCCAAGATCTTTGGTTTCCTCCCACACTCCAAAGACATATAGGTTTGTAGGTTAATTGGCTTGGTATCACTGTAAAATTGTCCCTAATGTGTGTTGGATAGTGTTAATGTATGTATAATCTGCTGGATCTTCTGGCAGCCTTCTTCACTGTCCACAACCCCATACATTTTTGTGTTATTTATAAACGTACTGGCATAGGAACCCCACTGATCTCACTCTCCTATATGTCCTTCTCCTTGTTGAATACTGATGCAAGTACTCCTTTAGTACCTCACATGCATCTTCTGTCTCGAAGCATAAAATCTCTCCTTTTGCGCTGTGTGATCCTATCTTCTCGCTAGTAACCCACTTGTTTAAATGTGTGTATTAAATGCCTTGGGATTGTTGTTAATTCTGCTTGTCAGGGCATTTCATGGCCCCTTTGGTCATCCTACTTCCCTGCTTTAGTTCTTTCCTGCTTTCTTTATATTCCTTGAAGTTTCTGTCTGATTTCATCTTCCTAC
>CM075978.1:100383647-100483423 GCA_038087875.1 Malacoraja senta | reverse complement strand
AGTGTGTGTGTGACGCCGCAGGCCGCCCCCCCCCCCCCCCCCCCCACTTGGTCTAGTATAAATATAAAATTGTCCTTAATGTGTGTAGTGTAGTGTTAATGTGCTGAGATTGTTGGACAGTGCAGACTCGGTGTATCTCTAAACTACACTAAACCAAAGGTTAATTAACCTACAAATCCAGGACATTGCTTGAATCAATCCTGCAGCCAGAGAATTAAAACATTATGGACAGGTTCTTCATGTATTTTTATTTTGCTGCATTTAACATTTAGGCTGACAAAGTATTCACTTTGAACATTGCTAAACTACTCTGTACTTCCTTATTGTGCAATGGTACACACTCTTTCTACTTGACCACAACATAATCATAATCATAATCATATTTTATTAGCCAAGTATGTTTTGCAACATACGAGGAATTTGATTTGCCATACAGTCAGACCAATAAAAAGCAACAGAACACACAAAATACATTTTAACATGAACATCCACCTCAGTGACTCCTCCGCATTCCTCACTGCGATGGAAGGCAAAAAAAGTTCAATCTCTCCCTTCTTTGTCCCCAAGCAGTTGGGGGCCTCTAACCTTCCGTTGACGAGACGATCTTACCCCCGTAGCCGGCGGCGGGCCTTCCTCGTCGGGGCAATCAAGCTCCTGCATTGGGGGGAAATCTCAGCTACCCCACGCCGGGGGATGATTATCACATTGGTGAGACCAAGCATAGACAAGGCAGATGCTTGGGTCGAGACCCTTCTTCTCAGTTTGAAGACTGGTCTCAACCACTCTCAGTTTGAAGAAGGGTCTCGATCTGAAACATCACCTATTTCTCTTCTCTAGAGATGTTGTGTGACCCACTGAGTTACTCCAGCATTTTGTGTCTGTCTTTGGTGTAAATCAGCATCTGCAGTTTCACCGGGTGTTCTGGTTTTTTTCCACCTTAAAGATATTGTGTTGAGAGGTTAATTTGCTGCTGTAAGTCGTCCCATTGTAGCTCAATGACAGGATTATAATAAGAAACGTTTTGGTGTAAATGCTAAGATGGACAACATTGACGAGAGAATGGAAGAGATGGAAAGTGATATGAAAGAGATGATCATGGAAGTAAACAGTCTGAAAAAATCAAAGAAAGATGAAGCAGAAAAGCTGGCAAGAATGACTGACAAATGTTTGGACTTGGAAGCGAGAGCGAGAAGGCAGAATTTGAGAATCGTTGGAGTAAGAGAAGGACGAGAAGAACATGTATCTCAAACACGTACTTTCGTTACTGAATTACTCAAAGAGGTTCTTAAACTGCCGGGAGAACAAAGAATAGATACTGTGTTAAAGAAGGAACTGCAGATGCTGGAAAATCGAAGGTACACAAAAATGCTGGAGAAACTCAGCGGGTGCAGCAGCATCTATGGAGCGAAGGAAACAGTTAACGTTTCGGGCCGAAACCCTTCTTCAGACTGATAGGGGGTGGGGAGAAGAAAGGAAAAAAGGAAAAAGGCGGAGGAGGAGCCCGACGGCTGGGGGAGGGGAGGAGACAACCAGGTGGCTGATGAAGGGGAGGGGACAGCAAGGGCTAGCAGAATTGGGAGAATTCAATGTTCAAACCCCCAGGATGTAGACTGCCCAAGCGGAATATGAGGTGCATTTCCTCCAATTTACGGTGTTGCTCGCTGTGGCCATGGAGGAGACCCAGGACAGAGAGGTCAGATACGGAATGGGAGGGGGGAGTTGAAGTGCTGAGCCACCGGAAGTTCAGGTTGGTTATTGCGGACCGACTGGAGGTGTTCGGCGAAACGATCGCCAAGCCGATGTAGATCAGCTGGCATCTAGAGCAGCGAATGCAATAGATGAGGTTGGAGGAGATGCAGGTGAACCTCTGTCGCACCTGGAACGACTGCTTGGGTCCTTGAATGGAGTGGAGGGGGGAGGTGAAGGGACAAGTGTTGCATCTCTTGCGGTTGCAAGGGAAAGTACCAGGGGAGGGGGTGGTATGGGAGGGAAGGGAAGAATTGACAAGGGAGTTACGGAGGGAGTGGTCTTTGCGGAAGGCAGACATGGGGGGAGATGGGAAGATGTGGCGAATGGTGGGGTCACGTTGGAGGTGGCGAAACTGACGGAGGATCACTTGTTGTATGTGACGGCTGGTGGGGTGAAAGGTGAGGACTAGGGGGACTCTGCCCTTGTTGTGAGTGGGGGGATGGGGAGAGAGAGCAGTGTTGCGGGGTATGGCAGAGACCCTGGTGCGAGCCTCATTTATGGTGGAGCAGGGGAACCCCCGTTCCCTGAAGAATTAGGACATTTCAGATGCCCTGGTGTGGAACGCCTCATCCTGGGAGCAGATGCGGCGTAGACGGAGGAATTGGGAGTGGGGGATGGAGTCCTTACAGGAAGCAGGGTGGGAAGAAGTGTAGTCCAGATAGCCATGGGAGTCGGTGGGTTTGTGGTGGATGTCGGTAAGGAGTCTATCACCTGCGATGGAGATAGTGAGGTCAAGGAATGGTAGGGAAGTGTCAGAAATGGTCCAGGTGTAGTTGAGTGCCGGATGGAAGTTGGTGGTGAAGCGGATGAAGTCAGTCAGTTGTGTGTGGGTGCAGGATGTGGCACCAAAACAATCATCGATGTAGCGGACGTAGAGGTCGGGGATGGGGCCCTGGTACGCATTGAACAAGGATTGTTCTACGTACCCGACAAAGAGGCAGGCGTAGCTGGGGCCCATGCGTGTGCCCATACCTACGCCTTGTATTTGGAGGAAATGGGAGGAGTCAAATGAAAAGTTATTAAGTGTAAGGACCAGCTCCGCAAGCAATCTATACCCGGCCACTGACACCCTCCTCCGCCTAGCGGAGCTGGTCCTTACACTTAATAACTTTTCATTTGACTCCTCCCAATTCCTCCAAATACAAGGCGTAGCTATGGGCACACGCATGGGCCCCAGCTACGCCTGCCTCTTTGTCGGGTACGTAGAACAATCCTTGTTCAATGCGTACCAGGGCCCCATCCCCGACCTCTACGTCCGCTACATCGATGATTGTTTTGGTGCCACATCCTGCACCCACACACAACTGACTGACTTCATCCGCTTCACCACCAACTTCCATCCGGCACTCAAATACACCTGGACCATTTCTGACACTTCCCTACCATTCCTTGACCTCACTATCTCCATCGCAGGTGATAGACTCCTTACCGACATCCACTACAAACCCACCGACTCCCATGGCTATCTGGACTACACTTCTTCCCACCCTGCTTCCTGTAAGGACTCCATCCCCCCACTCCCAATTCCTCCGTCTACGCCGCATCTGCTCCCAAGATGAGGCGTTCCACACCAGGGCATCTGAAATGTCCTAATTCTTCAGGGAACGGGGGTTCCCCTCCTCCACCATAGATGAGGCTCGCACCAGGGTCTCTGCCATACCCCGCAACACTGCTCTCTCTCCCCATCCCCCCACTCACAACAAGGGCAGAGTCCCCCTAGTCCTCACCTTTCACCCCACCAGCCGTCACATACAACAAGTGATCCTCCGTCAGTTTCGCCACCTCCAATGTGACCCCACCACTCGCCACATCTTCCCATCTCCCCCCATGTCTGCCTTCCGCAAAGACCGCTCCCTCCGTAACTCCCTTGTCAATTCTTCCCTTCCCTCCCATACCACCCCCTCCCCTGGTACTTTCCCTTGCAACCGCAAGAGATGCAACACTTGTCCCTTCACCTCCCCCCTCCACTCCATTCAAGGACCCAAGCAGTCGTTCCAGGTGCGACAGAGGTTCACCTGCATCTCCTCCAACCTCATCTATTGCATTCGCTGCTCTAGATGCCAGCTGATCTACATCGGTGAGACCAAGCGGAGGCTTAGCGATCGTTTCGCCGAACACCTCCGGTCGGTCCGCAATAACCAACCTGAACTCCCGGTGGCTCAGCACTTCAACTCCCCCTCCCATTCCGTATCTGACCTCTCTGTCCTGGGTCTCCTCCATGGCCACAGCGAGCAACACCGTAAATTGGAGGAAATGCACCTCATATTCCGCTTGGGCAGTCTACATCCTGGGGGTTTGAACATTGAATTCTCCCAATTCTGCTAGCCCTTGCTGTCCCCTCCCCTTCATCAGCCACCTGGTTGTCTCCTCCCCTCCCCCAGCCCTCGGGCTCCTCCTCCGCCTTTTTCCTTTTTTCCTTTCTTCTCCCCACCCCCTATCAGTCTGAAGAAGGGTTTCGGCCTGAAACGTTACCTGTTTCCTTCGCTCCATAGATGCTGCTGCATCCGCTGAGTTTCTCCAGCATTTTTGTGTACCTAAGAATAGATACTGTTCAACGAGTTGGACGTTTCTCAAGAGGCATAAATGCTGCTCGAAGACCGATAATTGTGAAATTTCTTGATATTTCTTCAGTGGAATCTATACTGAAGAAGATTGTTCATGGTGAAAATTTGATATATCGTGGGGAAAAGATCCGATTTTCCGTGATTATCCTCCAGAGATTGTCCAGAGAATGAACCTGTTTACACCGACAAGAAACATATTGAGGGGTATTTCTAAAGTCAGATATGGTGTTGTTTTCCCTGCAAAAATGAAAATTACTTATAAGGAAATAGAGCGCTCATTTACGGACCCAGAAAAAGCATTTAAATATGCAGAAGATATCATGAGGAAAGCATCGGAAACATCGGAAGAAGACGACTAAAGGAATCAACAAGGAACTTTTTAATTTCTAAGATGGAGCTGGAACTGGCGGATTTTTCAGACAGTTACTGAGCTTATCTGTCTGGAATGTATGGGAGAATATTGTTTAACCTTGAATGAAAAGCTCTTGTACAAAGAACGAGATAACATTAGTATTTAACTATTATATGCTAATTACAATTAACTAACAAACTTTAACAAAACTAATGACTTGTGAGTGTGTGTAGTAAATATGAATAATCATGAATAAACCATGGCTTATAAATTGTAATTAACCAAAATGTCTATAACATTACTAACATTTTTTTCTTTCTTTTTGAGTGGGAACGCAACATAAACTTGGAAAAAATCCAGGAATGAGGTTAACCCCTCGGTACCTGCTTGTAGGGTAGCTGGCTAGATAAATTGGTACGGTACAAATACTTATAGAAATGAGAATAGGTTGTGGTTTATATTTGGATTTGGGGTTTAATTACATTAATTTTTTTTATTTTTTTAAACTCTTTAATATTTTATCTTTGCATATTTTTGTTATTATTATTATTATCATTATTAATTATTTTTTTTTGGGGGGGGGGCATTTTACTAACGCTAGTTTGATAAAGTTATACGAATAAACAAGATTATGAGACGGTTTGTAGTTTTTTTACGAGGTGTTAATAAGGGATTGGGGCTCACTGTAAAATAACATCAACGGAAGTCTATAATTCTTACGCCACCTTAGGTGGCTATTTGTCTTTAAGGTACCTGCTTTTAGATACCTTAATTTCACTTTTTTTTAAAATCACTATATAAATTTGTATTTACTTAGTTTGTGTTTAATTAATTGTAAATCACAACTTGTCTTGCTTTATCTAAGGCACTTTTGGAGATGGAGATGTAATGTAAACTTAAAAATTTGGAATGACCACCCAACGTCCAGAACACGGAGGTATTTGTTTGCACCATATATTTCAAGAACATCACTTTGATATACAATGCAAGACGATAGGCAAATAAAGAATGGAGGAATCACATTGTGTAGTTGGAATATAAGGGGTGCCAATGAACCAATAAAGAGGGGTAACATTTTTGCTCACCTAAAATCTTTGAAAAGCGACATAAATTACTTGCAAGAAACTCACATGAAACAGGAAACACAATTCGAAAAGGTACACCGTTCAAATTAAAGAATACTATATCAGATAAAGAAGGAAGGTATATCATAGTTTCGGGAGAAATTTATGCTACCCCAATAACTATGGTAAATAGTTACGCTCCGAATTTTGATAACCCTCAATTTTTTGAGAAAATTATAGATATAATACTGGAGTTTAATTATCAAAATGTCATAATAGGAGGGGATTTCAACTGTGTTTTAGATCCATACTTAGATTTATTTTTTAGTGGATAGGAAATTAATGCCATATATAATTAACCCAACTTACCATATTAGTAGTATTTCTGATCACTCTCCATTGACTTTTTTAGTAAAATTTGAAGGAATGCCGGGAAAGAATTTTTTTTGGAGGTTTAACACATATATATTAAATGACTTACAGGGTTATCAATATTTGAAACAACAAATGATATCATTTTTTGAGATAAATGATACACCAGGTACCTCACCTTCTTTAATATGGGAAACTTTTAAAGCATTTATTAAAGGAATTATAATTTCATATGAAATTTTTCAAAATAAGAAGAATAAAACAGATGCTGTTAGAACAAGAAATAAGACAGTTAGAGTTAGATAATGCTAAAGATCCCACTATAGATAAACATAATAAGATAATACTACTGAAATTTAAACTTAACCGAATTCTCTCGGCAAGAGTAATAAGATTATTCCAAATTACAAAACAGGAACATTTTGAGTTTGGTGACAAACCACATAAGCTGTTGGCGCGTCAATTGAAAAAACAGGAAAAGGAAAATACTATAAATAAAATTAAATCCGAGAATGGTGAATTACTAACACTACCTAAAGATATCAATAAAAGATTTGTTCAATTTTATCAAAATTTATACACATCAAAAACCAAAACAGAAGATAGTAAAATTACAAACTTTTTAGATAAATGTAATCTACCAAAACTTGACCTTTTGGAACAAGAAGAACTAGGAGCGCAAATTACAATCGAAGAAATAGGTGAAACAATAAAATCGCTGAAAAATGGTAAGACACCGGGACCAGATGGTTTTAGTAATGAATTTTATAAAAAGTTTCATGAGATAACGACCCCCTATCTATTTAATTTATATACTCACGTTTTTAAAGAAAATAAATTACCTGAAACATTAGCAGAATCAACTATTACGCTTATTCCAAAGAAAGATAAAGATCTAGAGGAACCAGGCTCCTATAGAGCTATATCACTTTTAAATACCGACCAGAAAATTCTAGCAAAGACTTTAGCTAGAAGACTAAGCAAATATATTAGTAAATTGATAAACCCTGATCAAACGGGGTTTATACCCAAAAGATATTCATTTAATAATTTGAGACGCCTGTTTAATATAATGTACGCACATAAAACGGAGGAAAAAGACTTAGCAATTATTTCTTTGGACGCAGAGAAAGCATTTGATCAGGTAGAATGGCAGTATTTATACATAGTATTACAAAAATTTAATATGGGAGAGAATTTTATTGCATGGGTGAAATTATTATATGATAAACCGATGGCAAGAATATTAACTAACAGCATGTTATCCCAAAAATTTCAATTATCAAGGGGTAATAGGCAGGGATGTGCTTTATCACCCCTGCTATTTGCCCTTATGATAGAACCTCTGGCTGAAAGTATAAGAAGCCATCCGAATATTCAGGGTTATAATACTAGGGACTCAAATAATAAAATTTCATTGTATGCAGACGATATTTTGTTATATATAACAAATTCACAAACGAGCATACCAAATTTATTAAATTTAATAGAGGAATTTGGGTCCTTTTCTGGATATAGAATAAACTGGAACAAAAGTGAAATTATGACGTTAAAAACCTCAAGAATCCACACACTTATTGAAATTCCCCTTTAAAATAGCAACTGAAAAATTCAAATATTTGGGTATTCAGATTACTAGAAAACATAAAGCTTTATTCAATGCCAATTTTATACCCTTAATAAATAAACTTAATATAATGATAAAATTTTGGAAAACACTCCCTTTATCATTAATAGGCAGAATAAATGCTATTAAAATGAGCTTCCTACCACAGTTATTATACATATTTCAATCTATACCAGTATATGTACCAAAAATTTTTTTTTTCTAAACTGAACGCTAATATTACTAATTTTGTTTGGGATTACAAATCACATAGAATTAAAAAAGAACACTTATGTAAACCAAAAGATGTCGGGGGACTTTCACTCCCTAATTTTTTGTATTACTATTGGGCAATACATATTAAGAATATAATTTACTGGTTGGATAGTTCAACTCAACAGACAGAATGGATAAAAATGGAGAAAGAGGATTGTTATCCTTGTAATATAGGAACAATCCTCTTCTCCCCGAAAAAAATGAACAATACAATATATAAGAAAAACCTAATTATACAAGATACAATAAGAATATGGAAACAAATAAAATTATCCTTAAAATTAAGAAACCTATCATTGTTAACACCGATAGCGAATAATCCTTTATTTAAACCATCTACGATGGATAAAATATATAATCAATGGGAAAGTTTAGGAATTAAAAGGATCGGGGATATGTATGAAATGGGAGATTTATTATCATTTCAACAATTACAATTAAATTTAAACTGAAAAACACTCATTATTTTAAATATTTTCAGATTTGTAATTTTTTGAAGACATACATACAGGGATATCAAAAAATAACTCCTGATTTACTAGAAGAAGTAATGAATATAAAAGCTGATACACAAAAATTAATATCATATTTATATAATAGTATCTTAAATATAGATTTACCTGTAACCGAGGTAATTAGAGAAGAGTGGGAACGGGAATTATTGATAAAAATTACAAAGGCTACATGGGAAAAGTATTTGACATACATTCACAAGTGTTCGATTAACGCAAGACATAACCTAATCCAATTTAAAATTTTACATAGATTATATTACTCAAAAACAAGATTAAATAAATTTTATCCAAATATATCGCCCATTTGCGATAAATGTTTAACCCAAGACGCAACTATAACACACTCTTTTGTTTCTTGTATAAAACTTCATGGATTTTGGAGTGATATTTTCGAAATATTTACAAAATTATTTAAGACAAAAATGGAACCCAATAATGAATTGATTATATTTGGGGTAATGGAAGACGGGAACAAATTGAGCTCATCTGAAAAGTCAATTTTTAATTATGGTTTAATAATGGCAAAAAAATTAATATTGAAATTTTGGAAAAATACACCAATACCAATGCTCAAAATGTGGATTGCAAGTATGTTGGATACCGCACATCTTGAGGAAATGCGATTCCTCCTAATAGATAAATTTGACCAATTCATAACGAGTTGGTCTCCATTTGTCGTCTTTTTGGAAACATATGGTGCAAAACAGGTGTAAAAGCTAATCCGTGACTGCGGATGGTCAAGATTATAAATGATCTCCTTCTATTTTCTTTTCTTCTCTTCTCTTCTTTTATTCTCTTTCTTCTATTTTCTATGTCTCAACTTTCTTTTTTCATTCTTTATTTTTCTTTTTCACACACTATATATCTCACATTTTTCTATTTTTCATTATCTAACTTTTTTCCTTTTCTTCTTTATTTCAAAAAAAAATTTAAATAAGAAGCTGTACATAAAAGGTATTATGAAAATATGATTGTATACAATTGTACTTACTTCTAATAAAATAAAAATATTAAAAAAATAAAATAAAATAAAAAAATAAAAAATAAAAAATGACAGGAGAATCATTAACAGAGGATGGAGTTGATGGGAATGTGTGAGAAAAATAGGATTAGTACGGATGGGTACATGATGGTTGACTGAAGGGTCTGTAATTGTGTTGTATGTGTCAGTGACTCTAACCTTTCTCACATCCTTCACCTTCACACTTAGACTAACAGGTGATTTAGCAGACTACCATTTACTAAGTCTCTTCTCCATTGAGTAAATCTGGGCTTATCACCATTTTGATCATTATTTCATAGTTTGTTCTTGTCCTTTTCAATGACTAGGCTAAATCTGTCTGATTTATGATTAGTGCCACAATAATACTCTTCCACAAATAGTCATTACAACATTGAACACAAGAACAGTACAGCACAGGAACAGGCCTTTTGGGCCACAATACCCATGTTGAACATGATGTCTATTTAAACTAATCTCTCTCTGAGAAGAAGTTCTGATAGTCCATCCAATTGATGCCTCTCATGATTTTATATACTTTTGTTGGTTCGCTGCTGAGCCTCGGGCGCTCCATGGAAAATAATCCAAGAATATTCAACTTCCCCTCACAGCTAATTCCCTCTAATCTTTGCATCATTCTGGCAAAGCTCTCCAAAGCCTCCTTCTTGTAATGGAGCAACCAAATTTGGCCTAACCAAAGTTATTTAAAGTTGCAACATGACTTCCTGACCCTTATACTCAATGCCCCGACTAATGAAGGCAAGCATACCGTACGCCCTCTTTACCTCTTTATCTAATTGTTTGCTACTTTCAGGGAGCTATGGCATTGTATTAAATTTATACCTACAATATTCTGTTGTGCTGCAGCAAGCAAGAATTTCATTGTCCTATCTGGGACACATGACAATAAACTCTCTTGACTTGACTTGACTTGCCAATTAACTGTACACTTTCCCCCTTGCATTTGACCTTCAAAAGAGCAACACCTTACATTTCATTAATCTCCATTAATTTCCATCCACCATTTCTCCACCCATATCTGTAGCTGATTGATAGCCTGTTGCATGTCTGTATCGGATATTCCTGCTTCACTTTTTGTTTGTCGGCAGGGTGTAAAATTACAGCTAGATAGTCAGATCTCTCATAATGTGGCTGGGGAATGGAGCAGTAGGTGTTTTTTTTAATGTGTTCTGGCCCCTGTAGGACAACAGACATGCTGATACTATTTTGATAGTACACACTGGATTGAAGTCCCTGGCTACAATGACCAGGACTTTGGGGTATTTTGTCTCAAGGCTATTGGTAACAGAGTACAGATCAGTCAGACAAAGGTTGACAACCGCAGGGGGAGGGGAATGTAGACTGCTGTCAAAATAGCTGGGGTGAATTCCCTGGGCAGGTAGTTGGGTCAGCACTTCACAGTCAGACATTCCAGGTCCGGGGATTGTTAGCACCACGAGGTATTGATTAGGAAGCAGACCCCACCGCCTCTAACCTTGCCTGAAAATGCGGGGCTGTCCATCCGGTGAAGGGAGAAGCCCTGGGGCAGAATGGCACTGTCAGGTATTTTAGCGGTGAAACAAAGCACACAGCAGTGTTTCAGAACTCTGAGGTAAGTCAGTCTTGCTTTATGTTCATCCAGCTTGTTCTCCATAGACTGCACATTAGCCAGTTATATGTTGGGGGTGTCTTGAACCGCACCGCAAGTAGCTTCAACCGCACCGACAGCTCAGTGTTCTTCCATTGTTTACTCAGCAGGTGGCAGCACATTGGCCCTGTGAGTCACTGGTGTCATCGTCGGCTCTTGCATGGGTCAGGCCTGGGGTCGGAGTTGGTCGGTCGGCGTGGGGTCGTAGTTGGTCGGTCGGCCTGGGAGGTCAGGCCCCTGGCCTGGTGTTGGCGTTGGTCAGCCTGGGAGGTCAGGCCTCTAACCTGGCTGTCTCCTGATAATTGGTATCAGTGTTAGATGCACCAAGAGATGAGGGGTTGCTTCCGATGTTGGGCACTTTCGTGGGTTGGGCCTCTGGCCTGGCTGTCTCCCTTTGGTCGGTGTCGGTGCTGGAGGATCCCGGAGGTCGGATCTTCTGCCATGTCGGATCAGATCCCATGCCAGCTTCCACCGTTGGGTGGTCCGGGAGGTCTGGCCCGTTGTCCTTGGGGCGTCAAAGGTCGGACGGTGGAATCGTCCTGTGCCTGTGGGTTGGCGCCTGATCCCGGACGGGCCCAGAGGACCATTCGTGGGGTCTGCTGCTCCGTTGGGACGTCAATCGAGTCGGCTGGAGGCTTCAGATCAGTAGGTTGCAGGTCTCAACAATCGCCGTAGGGCTGAGGGGAGATTGATGGGAGCATTATTAATGTGAGAAATGATATCAGCAAGTTGAATCCTGTTCACCATCGTGGAGTTTGCAGCTCCGGGGGGATTGTTGGTAGAGTTGGTTGCAGGCTCTGGAAGGTCAATAGGCCGCAGGACTTGTCGGTCGTGCTAGGCCTCACTGGTCGGGTCCTCACAGCTCCAAGAGTCATTCCGGGAGGTCCTTTGGTCCCAGGAGTCAGAGAGAAGATTAAGTAGAGCATAGTTAGAGTAAGAAATGCTGCTGTAGATATAAAGATTTAGATGAGTGGAGCAATTGTAATGTATGATCACAAATCCACTTCTGGGACCTGCACACAGAGTCGCCTGACTACAGCACCATAGACCAGTTAGAACAGTCAGAGTCTTTTTTTCCAGGAGAGAAATGTCAAATATTAGATATCAAGGCTTTAAGATGAGAGTAGGAAAGTTTAAATAATATATATGAGGCAAGTTCTTGTTTTCACAGAGTGTTAAGTTCCTGGAACACATTGCCGGGGGAAGTGGCGGAGGCAGATTAGAGTGGTAGTTAATAGTCATTTAGTCAAACACATTAACAAGTAGAGAATGGTGAGACCATGTGCAGGCAGATGGGAATAGTTTAAATTGGCATCATGTTCGACACAGATATGGTGGGGCCAAACAACCTTCCGCTCTGCTGTACTGTTCTATGCTTGTGTGAAACACTTGATCAGAGTACTACGTTTTATGAAAGGAGGAGATAGGAAGAGAGCTTGGACAGGGGGTGGGAGGGGGGAGTGGTGGAAAGAGTGGGGAGAGCGGAAGAAGGGGTAAAAAGAGGTGCATGTTAAAGCCATGACCATCAATAGCTGAATGAAAGCAATGAGGAATGTACGAGAGGCCCGCATGTAAGTGTTTTCAGACATTTTTTTAGGATGATCAATCCGACGAGGAATGAATCTTCATAAGTTACAGGAGCAGAATTAGGCCATTCGGCCCATCAGGTCTACTTGGCCGTTCAATCATGGCTGATCTATCTTTCCCTCTCAACCCCATTCTCCTTCCTTCTCCCCATAATCCCTGACACCCGTAGTAATCAAGAATCTGTCAATCTCCGCCTTAAAAATATCCATTGACTTGGCCTCCACAGCCTTCAGGGGCAATGAATTCCACAGATTCACCACACTGACGTATATGAGGCGACCTAAAGTCGGGCAGAGAGGAGATGTGTGATGAGTACCCACATTTTTCAATGGACAATATCATCCTGAAATCTGAATTTATTCACAATGTATTTCTAACAAGCAGTGGAAGAGGAAGTCAGCTCTAAAGAAAACCACATCTGCTTATTTTGGAGGGATTCTTTTAAAATGCTAACTCTGAGTCTTTCTTGATGCACGTGAGTTAAGTACTATTGACAAAAAGGCAGGTGAACTACATTTACGTTGAGCGTGCAGAAATTTAAGGGTGTCTCTGAACAAGAAATTGTGCAATCTGTCGAGTAACATATTTCAGAAGAGGGAAATTACAATGTAAATTACTTTGAAAGGATTTCTGTTTTATCCTGCATGCGTTTGCATTTTCTCTGAAAAGGAAGTAATGAGGTTACCCGCATACTCAGTTTTCCACTTTTGCCAGAAAGCTTCTCTCTCCCCTGTCCAAAACCCGTTACAAGTTTGACCATGGTCCACAGGGTTTTATTTAATTTAGTTTAAAGATACAGCGTGGTAACAGGCCCTTCGGCCCACCAAATCCGCGCCGACCAGCAATAATAATAATAATAATAATAACTTTATTTATAAAGCACTTTAAACAACCACAGTTGCCACAAAGTGCTGTACATGAGAAATCACGAACAAAAAGCTATTACAAACAATTAAAAACCATTAAAAACCGTAAAACGAAGGACTATAAAAAACACACTAAAAATTAAAAGACATTAAAAGCACTAAAAACAGGGGCAATGCCTCAGCCAGTGTCGAAAGCCAAAGAATAAAAATATGTTTTTAGGGAGGATTTGAAGATGGACAGTGAGGGGGCCTGTCTGATGTGCAGCAGCAAGGTGTTCCAGAGTGCCGGAGCAGCAACAGAAAAAGCTCTATCCCCTCTGAGCTTCCGCTTAGACCTTGGTACCTCAAGGAGCAGCTGATCAGCTGACCCATACACTTGGTGGCACGGTGGCACAGCGGTAGAGTTGCTGCCTTACAGTGCAAAAAAAACACGGGTTCATCCTGACTACAGTTGCTGTCTGTATGGAGTTTGTACATTCTCCCTGTGACCAAGTTTTCTCCGGGTGCTCCGGTTTCCTCCAACACTCCAAAGACATACAGGCTTAATTGGCTTTGGTAAAAATTGTAAAATTGTCCCTAGTATGTAGGATAATGCTGGTGTGCGGGAAGATCACTGGTCGGCATGGATTCGGTGGGCTGAAGGGCCCGTTTTCACACTATATTGCTAAAGACTAAAGAAAAAGATTAAAGGCTAGTTCTATCCTACATATTTGGGATAATTTACAGAAGCCAATTAACCCACAAACCTGCATGTTTTAAGAATGTGGGAGGAAAGCGGAGGTCCCGGAGACAACCTACGCAGTCACAGGGAGAACATACAAACTCTGTACAGACTGTACCCATGTTCAGGAACTAACCTGGGTCTCTGGCGCTGTAAGGCAGCAACTCAATCGCTGCACCACTGTGCTGCCCCGCTGCTCAAGTTAGTGAGGGACTGGTTTCTCAATTTTTATCATGTTTAATACAAATGAGGTTTGACAAACTTAAGCTGTTAATGTGTCAGTAGTTATCATTTAAAAATAGTCCCTCTAAAATAACTGGTGTGGTTTTATTTAGAGCTAACTTCCTCTTTTAAAAAGGTTTATCCAATGAATTCAGATTTCATGATAATGTTCTCCTGCAATATTCGGTCAGGTCATACAGGTAGCACAGTAAAAAACAATTCAGTGCATTTCCTTTAAGTGCCAAAACTATGTAATCTGCAAACTCATAATATGCAGAAATTTAGGAAATTTAACCATAAGAGAAAAAGGACAAACAGCATGAAAATAGCCTCTGGGACTGACAGACGTGAAGCATTGTTTATATTCCACAGTAGCTTTGTGAGGCTGGTCATGACACACAATAACTCCAGTCTTAGTGAAGAGACAATAGGTGCAGGAGTAGGCCATTCGACCCTTCGAGCCAGCACCGCCATTCAATGTGATCATGGCTGATCATCCCCAATCAGTACCCCGTTTCTGCTTTCTCCCCATATCCCCTGACTCCCCTATCTTTAAGAGCCCTATCTAGTCTTGATCCACTGCAATTCACCTACCACCACAACAGGTCCACAGCAGACGCCATTTCCCTGGCTCTGCAACACCTGGTTAACAAGGACACCTCAACAGTGCTTTATTTGTCACATGTGCAACAGCACAGAGAAATTCCTCTTGCACATATTACACATGCGGGCGCCGACATTATTGGCGCTATTATGTCCAGTCGGCCCCCACGTCGATACACTGGAGCATCATTCCTCTCCTCTCCTTTCCTTCTCTGGCCATCTTTGTGTCCTGGGGGTACCTCCTGCAGCCAACCTTGAAGGCACCGGAGGCATTACCCCGGTTCACCCTCCTACACCGGTCCTTGCCCCTTGCGTCCGACTTCTCCAGCTCCATCCTGGTTACGTTGTTCGCCAAGTCTTTGCCGAACCTACACCAGACTCCTATTATTATTCACCATAGCTTCACCTTGAACACCATAAGTCCAGCCAAATGAGAGAGCGTTGGTCTCTGATGATGCTGGCTGCCTTTTTGAGGCAGCAACGCCTGTAGATCCCTTTGATGGTAGAGAAGTCAATACCCGTGATGGACTGTGCAGTGTTAACCACTTTTTACATTCTTCTTTATTCCTGGATGTTTGAGTTTCACTACCAGGCCCTGATGCAACCAGTCAATGTGCTCTCCAAACTCCTGAACTGAGGAGTCAGTACCCACCTCTACAATTGGATCCTTGACTTCCTGACCCACAGACCACAATCAGTCAGGATAGACAACAAATACATACCGAAGTGCAGAATATAAAACACATTATAGCATTACAATAGTCCAAGGTCTACAATGCAACTGCAACTGCAACTTTATTTATATAGCACATTTTATACACGAGGCAGACTCAAAGTGCTTCACATAAAAACATGTCATACAATAAAATGAAATAAAATAGAAGAATTAAAATAAAATAAAAGCAAAGTTAAAAATGCATTATAGAAAAGTGCAAAAGTTAAAAGTGCAATGTAGTTACGATTTAGCTGAAAGCTAAAGTAAACATAAAAGTTTTCAGTCTTGTTTTAAAAGTGGTGAAAGTAGGGGCAAGTCTTAAATCTTCAGGAAGTTTATTCCAGCTATTTGTTGCATAGTAACTAAATCCTGCTTTCCCATGTTTTGTATTTACTCTGGGAATCACTAACAGATTGGTCTCAGAAGATCTTAAAGGCCTGTCTCACGAGTCTGCGGTCATTGGCGGCGAAACAGGAACTATCTACCACTCCTGGACCGCCAGAGACCGCGGGCTCGGTCAAACGCACAATTCCGGGGCCGTGCGGCGTTGTTCCCAACACCGCACGGTGCTAAATAAAAACCAACACTGTCCAAAAATATGTTCCTACCGCACAGCCGCCGCCAGTGAGGCACGAGCGCCGTGAGTCGAACCTGCACCGCCACAGCCTCCGCCAGTGAGGCACGTGTGCGGCACGGCCGCCGCCACAGCCCCGCGATCCGAAAGACGTCATCAGCCGAAAGCGCAAGCTCGTTGAACCGGCCGTACTTGGCCCCCCGTGCGGCGCTCTCGTGGTTGCCGTGCGGTCCCCTCTTCTGGCGACGCCGCGCTTCACCACCAACGACCGCAAAACCGTGGGACAGAGCCGTAAGCGGTCTAGAAGGCTTATATAGTGGAAGCATGTCAGTGATATACTTTGGGCCTAAACCATGTAGTGATTTATAGGTGAGCAGCAGGATTTTGAAATCAATTCTCTGACATACAGGGAGCCAATGTAAGGATTTAAGAATTGGTGTAATGTGTTCACATTTTTTGGTCTTTGTTAGAACTCTAGCAACAGCGTTCTGAACAAGCTGTAGCTGCCTGACAGTTTTTTTCGGAAGACCTGCAAGGAGACCATTACAATAATCTAGCCTACTAGTAATAAAGGCATGTACAAGTTTTTCTAAGTCTTGAGCTGACATGAGTCCTCTTAGTCTTGCTACGTTTTTGAGGTGATAGTAGGCCGATTTTGTTACTGATTTGATGTGACTGTCGAAATGTAAATCTGAATCCACAATTACCCCGAGATTTCTGGCTTTGTTTGAAGTTTTCAGGGACAGAGAGTGAAGGTGTTGGGTTACTTTAAGCCTTTCTTTTTTAGCACCAAAAACAATTATCTCCGTTTTGTCCTTATTTAGTTGGAGGAAATTTTGGCACATCCAGTCTTTGACTTGTTCAATGCACTGGCACAGCAGATCTATCGGGCAATAGACAATTGGTGATAGCGCTACATAGATTTGAGTGTCATCGGCATAGCAGTGGTGGTCAATATTATTATTTCGCATGATTTGCCCTAGTGGGAGCATGTAGATGTTGAATAAAGTGCCCTAAGATCGAACCTTGCGGGACTCCACACGTCACGTTGGTTATTTCTGATACAAAGTCGCCAATGGAAACAATGAGGTTAGTTGAACGATCTGGACTATATCCAAGCTGATCGGAGGACCATTCAATAGTCTGAGTAGAAGATGTTTCTGAATCTGGTGATACCTGCTTAATATTCACTGCAATAAATACCAAGGGTGAAAAAGGGCCTTGACTGTGTTGGCTACTTTCTCGAGGCAATGTGAAGTGTAGATGGAGTCATTGGTGGGGATGTTTGTCCATGTGATGGACTGGGATACATCCACAACCTCCAGAAATTCCTTTCAGCACTTTGTGCCTTGTCCCAAAACGACACCTATCCGTGTTCTCCAGAAATGCTGCCTGACCAGTTGAGTTACTCCTGTGTCTTTTTTGGCAAACCAGTATCTACATCTGAGCTTATGAACACCTATCCTTACAAAACTTATGTCTTACTTTCTCCTTAAATTTGACCTCCCAAAGTACAACACCATTCACTTGCTCAGATTAAACTGCAACTGTCATTTCTCCACCTATTTCTGTATTTCACTGTATATTTTGACAACCTTCCTTACTGTCCACAACTCCACCAATGTTGGTGTTGTCTGCAAACTTACTTACCTAGCCATCTACATTTACGTCCAGGTTATGCTTACATATGCTTCCTCTTTCTTTTGGACCAAATTTTCGACCTCCTTCGTCATCCAAAGTTCCCTTCCTCGCCAACTTGTCCCAAGGTCCAGACTCATTCTCATTCATAATGCCCAGGGACCGTTGCAGGAGGTGGAGCAGCGTCCGGGTAGTGAGTAGTTAAACAGCGCGGGACTTTGCTTTCCAGACGCCCAGGGACCGTTGCAGGAGGAGGAACCAAAACTGCAACGTTCCATTCAAGTTTCCTATAAGTGGGGAAGCCTCTGATTGGTGGAAGAGGACCAAGAGAAAGCAGCTGATTGGTGGAAGAGGACAAAGAGAAAGCAGCTGATTGGGAGTCAGATCCCTGCTGATTTCCTCCACCAGTTTGTATTGTATCCAGGGTAAGGCTTTGTATTGTATCCAGGGTAAGGCTTTGTATTGTATCCAGGGTAAGGGGGGAGAATGAGTGCCAGGGCAGTTTACTGTTCTGGATGTCAGATGTGGGAGGTCATGGAGTCTGATACCCCTCCAGACGTTCACATCTGTGTCAGGTGCGTAGAGATGGGGTTCCTAAGGGACCGTGTTAGGAACCTGGAGCAGCAGCTCGATGACCTCTGTCTGATCAGGGAGAGTGAGGAGGTCATAGAAAAGAGTTATAGAGAGGTGGCCACTCCAAGACCACGGGAGGCAGACAAGTGGGTCACAGTTAGGAAGGGCAAGGGGCAGAGGCAGGGACTAGTGAGTACCCCAGTGGCTGTACACCTTGAAAATAAGTACTCCTGTTTGAGTACTGTTGAGGGGGACAGCCTTCCTGCGGGTAGCAACAGCGGCCGGGCCTCCGGCACAGAGACCAGCCCTATTGCTCAGAAGGGTAGGGAAAAGAAGAGGAGGGCAATAGTAATAGGGGACTCTATGGTTAGGGGGTCGGATAGGCGATTCTGTGGACGCAGTCAGGAGACCCGGATGGTAGTTTGCCTCCCTGGTGCCAGGGTCAGGGATGTGTCTGAACGCGTCCAAGATATCCTGAAATCGGAGGGAGGAGCCTGAGGTTGTGGTACATATAGGTACCAATGACATAGGTAGAAAAAGAGAAGAGGTCTTGAAAGGAGAATTTAGGGAGTTGGGAGGAGAGTTAAGGAGAAGGTCTACAAAGGTAACAATCTCAGGATTACTACCTGTGCCACGTGACGGTGAGAGTAGGAATGGAGTGAGGTGGAGGATAAATGCGTGGCTGAGGAACTGGTGCAGCGGGCAGGGATTCAAATTTCTGGATCATTGGGATTTCTTTTGGGGAAGGAGTGACCTGTACAGAAAGGACGGGTTGCACTTGAACCCGAGGGGCACCAATATCCTGGCGGGGAGATTTGCAAAGGCTACTGGGGAGACTTTAAACTAGAACGGTTGGGGGGAGGGACTCAAATAGAGAAAGCTAGTGGAAAATGTGGGAGGCAGGAGGCAGAGAAGGGAAGCACTCGGACCCAAAATGTAGGGGAGAAAGAAGAAAAAGATAATAAACAGAGAATAAGTGGTGGTGGGTTTCTTAAATGTGTATATTTTAATGCTAGGAGCATTGTAAGAAAGGTGGATGAGCTTAGAGCCTGGATTGACACCTGGAAGTATGATGTTGTGGCGATCAGTGAAACATGGTTGCAGGAGGGCTGTGATTGGCAAATAAATATTCCAGGATTTCGTTGCTTCAGGGGTGATAGAATTGGAGGGGCAAGAGGTGGGGGTGTTGCATTGCTTGTCAAGTAAGATATTACAGCAGTGCTTTGGCAGGATAGATTAGAGGGCTCGTCTAGGGAGGCTATTTGGGTGGAACTGAGAAATGGGAAAGGTGTAGCAACACTTATAGGGGTGTATTATAGACTGCCAAATGGGGAGCGAGAATTGGAAGAGCAAATATGTAAGGAGATAGCAGATATTAGTAGTAAGCACAAGGTAGTGATTGTGGGAGATTTCAATTTTCCACACATAGACTGGGAAACACATTCTGTAAAAGGGCTGGATGGTTTGGAGTTTGTAAAATGTGTGCAAGATAGTTTTTTGCAGCAATACATAGAGGTACCTACTAGAGAAGGGGCAGTGCTGGACCTCCTGTTAGGAAATGAGACAGGGCAAGTGGCGGAGGTATGCGTCGGGGAGCACTTCGGGTCCAGTGATCACAATACCATTAGTTTCAATATAATTATGGAGAGGGTCAGAACTGGACCTAGGGTTGAGATTTTTGTTTGGAGAAAGGCTAACTTTGAGGAGATGCGAAAGGATTTAAAAGGAGTGAATTGGGACATGTTGTTTTATGGGAAGGATGTAGAAGAAAAATGGAGGACATTTAAGGGTGAAATTTTAAGAGTACAGAATCTTTATGTCCCTGTTCGGTTGAAAGGAAATAGTAAAAAATGGAAAGAGCCATGGTTTTCAAGGGAAATTGTACACTTGGTTCGGAAAAAGAGAGAGATCTACAATAATTATAGGCAGCATAGAGTAAATGAGGTGCTTGAGGAGTATAAAGAATGTAAAAAGAATATTAAGAAAGAAATTAGAAAAGCTAAAAGAAGATATGAGGTTGCTTTGGCAAATAAGGTGAAAGTAAATCCAAAGGGTTTCTACAGCTATATTAATAGCAAAAGGATAACAAGGAATAAAATCGGTCCATTAGAGAGTCAGAGTGGACAGCTATCTGCAGAGCCAAAAGAGATGGGGGAGATATTGAACAATTTCTTTTCTTCGGTATTCACGAAGGAGAAGGATATGGAATTATGTGAGGTAAGGGAAACGAGCAGAGTAGCAATGGAAACTGTGAGATTCAAAGAAGAGGAGGTGCGGACACTTTTGAAAAATATGAAAACGGATAAGTCTCCAGGTCCTGACAGGATATTCCCTAGGACATTGAGGGAAGTTAGTGTAGAAATAGCAGGGGCTATGACAGAAATATTTCAAATGTCATTAGAAACGGGAATAGTGCCGGAGGATTGGCGTACTGCGCATGTTGTTCCGTTGTTTAAAAAGGGTTCGAAGAGTAAACCTAGCAATTATAGACCTGTTAGTTTGACATCAGTGGTGGGCAAATTAATGGAAAGGATACTTAAAGATAATATATATAAGCATCTGGATAAGCAGGGTCTGATTAGGAACAGTCAACATGGATTTGTGCCTGGAAGGTCATGCTTGACTAATCTTCTTGAATTTTTCGAAGAGGTTACTAGGGAAATTGATGAGGGTAAAGCAGTGGATGTTGTCTATATGGACTTCAGTAAGGCCTTTGACAAGGTTCCTCATGGAAGGTTGGTTAAGAAGATTCAATTGTTGAGTATTAATGGTGGAGTAGCAAGATGGATTCAACAGTGGCTGAATGGGAGATGCCAGAGAGTAATGGTGGATGGCTGTTTGTCAGGTTGGAGGCCGGTGACTAGTGGGGTGCCTCAGGGGTCTGTGTTGGGTCCACTGTTGTTTGTCATGTACATCAATGATCTGGATGAAGGTGTGGAAAATTGGATTAGTAAGTATGCAGATGATACTAAGATAGGTGGTGTTGTGGATAATGAAGTAGATTTTCAAAGTCTACAGAGAGATTTAGGCCATTTGGAAGAGTGGGCTGAAAGATGGCAGATGGAGTTTAATGCTGACAAATGTGAGGTGCTACATCTCGGCAGGACAAATCAAAATAGGACGTACACGGTAAATGGTAGCGAATTGAGGAATGCAGTTGAACAGAGGGATCTAGGAATAACTGTCCATAGTTCCCTGAAGGTGGAATCTCATGTAGATAGGGTGGTAAAGAAAGCTTTTGGTGTGCTGGCCTTTATAAATCAGAGCATTGAATATAGAAGTTGGGATGTAATGTTAAAATTGTACAAGGCATTGGTGAGGCCAATTCTGGAGTATGGAGTACAATTTTGGTCGCCTAATTATAGGAAGGATGTCAACAAAATAGAGAGAGTACAGAGGAGATTTACTAGAATGTTGCCTGGGTTTCAGCAACTAAGTTGCAGAGAAAGGTTGAACAAGTTAGGTCTTTATTCTTTGGAGCGCAGAAGGTTAAGAGGGGACTTGATAGAGGTCTTTAAAATTATGAGCGGGTTAGACAGAGTGGACGTGGATAAGCTTTTCCCATTGAGAGTAGGGAAGATTCAAACAAGGGGACATGACTTGAGAATTAAGGGACAGAAGTTTAGGGGGAACATTAGGGGGAACTTCTTTACTCAGAGAGTGGTAGCTGTGTGGAATGAGCTTCCAGTGGAAGTGGTGGAGGCAGGTTCGATGTTATCCTTTAAAAATAGATTGGATGGGTATATGGACGGGAAAGGAATGGAGGGTTATGGTCTGAGTGCAGGTAGATGGGACTAGGGGGAAGTATTTTATTTTTAATTTAAAAAAATATATATATATTTAAATGTTCGGCACGGACTTGAAGGGCCGAGATGGCCTGTTTCCGTGCTGTTATGGTTGTAAGGTTATATGGTTATAACCTCATAACCTCATAAGCTTTAAGATAGTTATGAATTAAGACAGGTCTGGACCTTGGGGTAGATATTAAATTGTAGGACAGCAAATTACAACATTATTAGGTAGCAACTAGCAAAAGTAAATTGGGAGCAATGTTTAAGAAACAATTAGACATGTACATGGATACCAGAAGGTCCCATATGATTCCATGACTCTACGGATAGGGCAGGTTTAGAGGGATATGGGCCAAATGCAGGCAGATGGAACTAGTGTAGATTGGGCATGTTGGTGTGGGCAAGTTGGGCCGAAGGGCATGTTTCCACACTGTATGACTATATGATATGATACAATAGAACTTTATTCATACCCAGAGGGAAATTGGTCTGCCAACAGTCACAACACACTACAGGTACAGGAAAACTTGAAATTAAAATTAAATTAAAATAAAAGTGAAAAAAAAGTCAAGTGACTGTTGGCTGGCTGCCATGTGCACAGTGCCTTAACCGGAATGAACAAACAAACAAACAAACAAACAAACAAACACAGGGTTATCTCCTGGGCAGAGGATTCTAAAACTAGAGTGCCCCCCCTCACCCACACTGGGTCCTTTGTTCTCCCACCGTCCCTCATGGCGGTCATCCCACGCCGGGTCATCCATTGTTCTTCTTGGTGGTCCCCCACGCCAGGTCCTCCATTGTCTTTCCCTCCCACTCGCACGCTCATCGATCGCTGATCGCATGACGATCACGAAGACCCACCACCGCCGAGGCCCCACTGCCCCCAAGGCTCCCGTTGCTGCCGAGGCTCACACCGCCCCAGGCTCCTTTGGCACAGACAGCCCTTGCTGCCCGGGTTATCTGCAGTCCCCTGGGAGGCCTGTGCAAGTCAGGCCCCTGGGCGAGTCGAGCCTACCGTGGTGCGTTCCGGCCGGCGGCGTGGTTGTTCGGCGGTTGGATCAGTCCTGTACGTCTCTCTGGGACTCTATTGACTCTATGACTCTATTGTTATTGGGTAAGTTCACATCTGACATGCGGGGGCCTATTAAAGACCAAATTATCAAGAGTTCAAAACCTTTAAACAGACCCACATCACCTTGGCCATACTCTCATCTCCCTGTACCATCAGGAAGAAGGTACAGGAGCCTGAAGGCTGTTAGCTCCAAGTTGAAGAACAGCTTCTTCCCATCAACCATCAAGTTCTTGAACCACCCTGTACAACCCTACTTCAGCACCTCACTATGGACTATTATGATTGCTCCATGTAATTTGGTGGGTTTTTGCACTGGCAGCCCCATTTATTTAGGATAACATAATTGATAGTGCATTTATTTCTTGTTGTAGTTGTGTGTCGGAATGTGTCGGAAGCTGCAGCAAGTAAGAATTTCACTGTTGCAGTTCATTTCTGGTTTCTTGACTCCTGGTAAAGAAGGTCTACTATATACTTGCTGTTGTTGACCAGGGCACTGAGTGTAAAAGCTGGCAAGTCATGTTGCAGCTGCATGAAACTTTGGTTGGGCAACATTTAGAGTTGTTTGTGCAGTTCTGGTCACCACATTACAGGAATGATGTGGCGACTTTGAAGAAGTTGTAGAAGAGGTTTACCAGAATGCTGCCTGGGCATTAGTTATCTGGCGAGGTTGCATAAATGTGGACTGTTTTCTCTAGAGCATCCGAGGCTGAGGGGCAATCTAATGGAACATTTATACTATTCTGAGGCAGAGTACCTTTATGTCTGAGGAAACCTAATCTCTCACTAGTTACCCTCTTTCCTTTAATGTACTTTTGGACGAGTCATAGTGCTACACAGCACGGAAACAGATCCTTCAGTCTAAATTTCCCAAGTTGACCAAGATGTCCCATCTGCACTAGTTCAACTTGACCAGGCTTACCCCAGATCTCTCTAAACCTTTCCTATCCATGTATCTGTCCAAATGTATTTTAAATTCAATTATTGTACCTGCCTTAACTACCTTTTCTGTCAGATCGTTCTATATATCCACCGTCCTCTGTTTGAAAACATTGCCCCTCAGTTTTCTATTGAATCTTTCCTCTCTCACCTATGTCCTCTGGTTCTTGATTCCCCTACTCTGGGTAACAGACACTGTACATTCACACTACCTATCCCCCTCATGATCCTACAAATCTCTATAAAATAATCCCTTGGCCTCCTGGGCTCCAAGGAATAAAACCCTGTCCAGCCCAACCTCTTGCTATAGTTAGGGCCTTCAAGTCGTGACAACATGCTAATAAATCTGCTCTGCACTCTTTCTCACTTAACAATATTCTTACTATAAGAAATTCATTATCTTCACTATCTATGAAATCAGCCATTTTAGTGTCATCCGCAAAATTACTAATCATGCCTTCTACATTCTCAGCCAAGTCGCTGATATAAACCGCACAGCAAAGGGCACAGCACAGATCCCTGGAACACACCACAAGTCATAGACTTCCAGTCCGACAAACAACCCATCACCATCACCCTCTGCTGCCTTCCATGAAGCCAATTTTTTATCCAGTTGCTTAACTCTTCCTGGATCCCATATAATCTAAATTTCCGGAGCAGTTTACCATGAAGAACCTAATCAAATCCTAACCTGAAGTTCATATAGACAACGTCTATGTAGAAACCGGGAACTGCAGATGCTGGTTTAGAAAGGAAATACACAAAATGCTGAAGTAGCAATTATGGCTTGCCCTCAAAAACCTTTTTGGTTACTTCTTCAAAAATTTCAACTCAACTCAATTTTTAAATCTTTTACTTCTAACTTCAGGTAACTTCGATAAATACTCCCCACTCCCTGCCCCCTTACACCAAAAGTCCTTCAACAATTCGCAACCATGTATCTCTTTTGTCTCACACCTGCTTCTATCTTTCGCCTTTATCCAACAACCTGCCTATCAGGGAAACCTCTCGCCTGAGGTCATCTGTTACCGGCTGTTATTTGTCCAGCCCCCTCTTCTCTCTTCTACTTTTTTTCTGCCTCCCCCCTGAAGAAGGGTCCCGACCTGAAACGTCACCTATCCATTTTCTCCAGACACTTCCTGACCTACTGAGTTACTCCAGTATGTTGTGTCTATCTTTGGTATAAACCAGCAACTACAATGCCTTGTTATTTCAAATCATTAAACGCAATTTTCTTTAATATTATCTGCCAGATGTATCTCCTGTCCCCTTATTTCCCTCCAGATTTCCTTCTTAATCCTGCTCTTCAGTTCTCAAAACCGCTCGAGGGATGCACAATCCTTGCTGCCTAAACCTGGCCCTTGCCTCCTCCTTCTTCCTGACAGTCTTCCTTACTCCCACCTGCCTTGCCTTTTACTCCAATAGGAATAGGCAAACCCTGAACTCTTCTCATCACACTTGTATAAGCCTATTCTAAGCAACTTTAGCAAGTTCCTATCTGATACCAAAGTTCGCCTTGCCCCAATTCAGAATTGTAACTAGTGGACCCACCCTGTGGTTATCCATAACTATATTAAAGCTAATAGATCAGTGGTCTCTGGTCCCAAAAGGCTCACCAACTTACACTTCAGTCACTTGCTCTTTCCAATTTTCTTAATTAAAGGCGAAAATTAATCAGAGCATTTGGTTTTGTTCCAACATTTGAATCCGAAAAATGTGCATGAACATCAGGGGTGACTATAAGGATTGACCCTCAGAACATCTGAAACTTACATCTGTGACCATCGTCGATGCATCCAGAGAGAATGGTGAAAACTATTCTGATGATCTGCCTACAGTTTGAGAGTACATTTTCAGTGGTTTCCACTGCCCACTTTCCCCATGATTTCCTCTTTACACTCCATGCATTTGTGATGAAACAATCTTGTGGGGAAATAGAAGAGGACACAGTCACTTCTAAAATAACAACGGGAACATCGAGTCTGAATGAACAGAAGTCTAATCCTTGCAAATCAAGTTTAACAACATGTTTGCACTGATATTTTCCACCTTGACTTTGTTCCTCTGTGCAGTGGGTAAGTACAGTCCCAGGATGGGTCGCCTAGTCTGGGTTAGTTTCATCTGCTTTCAAGTTCAATGTACATATTGCAGTGATGTGTATCTACGATTTTACAGTTGAATATTTCTGTTTAAAATTGAGATGTTTTGTGTTCTTGGTTCTCTGTGAGAAGGACACTGAAGTGTACTGCTCTGGAGTTCCTACCCAGCATGGATATCAATTTGTTTCACTGCTTTGCTAATCAAGGTTTAGAAGTCATCTGAGGCTGTTCTGATTCATCTCTGAGCAAAGTATTTGGCTGAAATATCAGAAGGTAGGAGACAGGTGTACATTCGCAACCCGTATGTGAAAGAAATGCATGATACAAATGCAAGAAAGAGTGGTGATTAAACAGGCAGATGTAATGGAAGGAAGAAAAGTAATGAGATGTATGAAGGGTATATAATAATGAGAAGAGTGTTTATTTTTCATATGCGGCGGAAATGGACTGGAGCAATTAAATTCTTACTTACTGGCTTTAGGCACATTAATCTGTACGGAGTTTGTACATTCTCTGTGTGACCATGTGGGATTTCTCCGAGTGCTTTGGTTTCTTGGTTGCCAGACAGGAAGCAAAGAATAGGAGTGAACGGGTCCTTTTCAGAATGGCAGGCAGTGGCGAGTGGAGTGCCGCAATGCTCGTTGTTGGGGCCGCAACTGTTTACCATATATATTAATGATTTGGAAGAGGGAATTAGGAACAACACTAGCAAGTTTGCAGATGACACAAAGCTGGGTGGCAGTGTGAACTGTGAAGAGGATGTTAGGAGGTTGCAGGATGACCTGGACAGGTTGAGTGAATGGGCAGATGCGTGGCAGATGCAGTATAATATAGATAAATGTGAGGTTATCCACTTTGGTGGCAAAAACAAGGGGGCAGATTATTACCTCAATGGGGTTAAGTTAGGTAAGGGGGAGGTACAGCGAGACCTGGGTGTCCTTGTACACCGGTCACTGAAAGTTGGCGTGCAGGTACAGCAGACAGTGAAGAAAGCTAATGGAATGTTGGCTATCATAACAAGAGGATTTCAGTATAGGAGTAGAGAGGTTCTTCTGCAGTTGTATAGGGCTCTGGTAAGACCACATCTGGAGTATTGCGTACAGTTTTGGTCTCCTAATTTGAGGAAGGACATCCTTGTGATTGAGGCAGTGCAGCGTAGGTTCACGAGATTGATCCCTGGGATGGCAGGACTGTCATATGAGGATAGATTGAAAAGACTAGGCTTGTATTCACTGGAGTTTAGAAGGATGAGGGGGATCTTATAGAAACATATAAAATTATAAAAGGACTGGACAAGCTAGATGCAGGAAAAATGTTCCCAATGTTGGATGAGTCCAGAACCAGGGGCCACAGTCTTAGAATAAAGGGGAGGCCATTTAAGACTGAGGTGAGAAAAAACTCTTTCACCCAGAGAGTTGTGAATTTGTAGAATTCCCTGCCATAGAGGGCAGTGGAGGCCAAATCACTGGATGGATTTAAGAGAGAGTTAGATAGAGCTCCAGGGGCTAGTGGAATCAAGAGATATGGGGAGATGGCAGGCACGGGCTATTGACTGGGGACGATCAGCCATGATCGCAATGAATGGCGATGCTGGCTCAAAGGGCTGAATGCCTCCTCCTGCACCTATTTTCTATGTTTCTAGAATATCTCTGATGTGGTAAGACCAAATTGGTTGAGGCGACAAGTTGGAAAGAGATGGAGCTCTCTTGTCTCTATATGTGTTGCTGATAGCTGGGCAGGCTGAGCTAATGGAGAGAGAAAAAACTAAGACAAAGTTACAATTGGATGTCTGGCAGAAATGGAAGGCACTTGCAGAACTTGCTGCTGCTAAGCTTCAACCCTGCCTGGTTCTACATCTTGCTTTTCTAAGCAAATGTCCTTCATCATAATTGCTCCGTGGGAAAGCTCATTAATAATATGGGGCTGATGGGGATGGGATATGAGGACAAGAGGAACCCTATCCTTGTTCTGGGAGGATGGAGAGGGAAAGAGAGCAGGTGTGAGACTTGTCAGCAGTTACAGTCTTTTTCACAAGCTTAGAGGAAAGAGATAGAGAGCTCAGTAATATGGTGTGAAGACTGCAACTTCTCCCTCATGGTCTTTAATGGTGATGAAACTTTTGTCGATATTGCCTCCATTTAATTACAGGAAATATTTCATCAGGTTCAGAATATGTGAGCACACAAAATATGAGGTAACTTTGAAAGATAAGAGACAGAGAGGTTGCATAACTGGCAGGGTGTGTCAAATGGCAACCCTTGGTAATCCTTAGGGACCTGCACTTTTAACCAGATGGGGGAATTCAGAATTATATATAAAAGCATAATCAGCTGCTGCAGATCTGAATGAATATCCCAATATTCTGAAAACATTTGTCGGTGAGACAGCGACAGAAATGAGAGAAACTGAGTCAATAGATCAGACAGTGACCTGATGAAGTTCAGCCATGTTCACAGACACTACTGAGTTAGGCAGTGATGCAAGTTACCAAGACACAAACAGAGTCATTGTGTGGCCAGACTGTGGAAGATGGAATTTATTGAGGGAAAATCTGTCGACATATAATTTAGATCCATCAACATCAATGCATTTTTTCAAAAGGCTATTTTCTGACATTGTGAGCTGGTATACTGTATACTTATTAATTATTTAGGTTTCCCTATATCATGCCACTGTTGCCTTTACTCACGACTGACCTCAAACAACTGACTTACTTTACTGGATCTTCCATTGTTTATTCCATAACTCCTCAGCTTCCTTGACTTCCTCCACAGTAAGTACCGATGAGAAATATTAATTTAGGACCTCATATGAATCCAAGAATCCAAGCATAGATGACTACATTGCTCCTTAAATGGACATATTCTCTCACTCTTTACTCTTTTGCTCTCCATTTACAGTACTTACAGAATCTCTTCGGATTCTCTTTTACTTACCTGCCAAAGCTATCTCATGTCCTCTTCTTGAACTCTAAATGCCCCTCTTGTGTACAAGAGTCCTTAAACTCATCAAGGGATTTGTTTAATCTCAAACTAACCACAATTCGTGCACATTGTAGGTATCCCTCTATTCCCTGCCTGTTGATGTGTCTTTCTGAATTCCTCTGAAACATTCTCTCATATCTACTTTCACCACTTACCTCAGCAGGTTACACTACTCAACACTGTACCTCGGTGACTGCCAATCACACCCCCCCCCCCCCCGGACACTCCTCCCACCAGGATTTATTAGATTTATTTATTTACTGCTCATATTTATGTCGCTCTTCTAGGGAGATGCTAACTGCATTTCGTTGTCTCTGTACTGTACACTGCACAATGACAATAAAGTTGAATCTGAATCTGAATCTGAATCAGTACCACTCTGTGTAAAAAAAATGACCTTGTAAATCTCCTTTAAAATGTTCCCCTCTCACCCTTAAAGCTTTGTCCTCTAATATTTGATGTTTTCATTCTGGAAAAGGGCTGTTCATCTACTCTATCTACGCCTCTCATGATGTCCAACCTCTCCTTATAGCTGATACACAGACAGATCCAGGTGAACCTTTCCTGCTCCCTCACCAAAGCCTCCTCATCTGTCCTGTAATGGAGCGACCTGAAGTACACACAATACTAAATGAGGCCTAACTGGCTTTATAAAGCAGCAACGTGACTTGTCAACTTTCATACTCAACACTACGACCAATGAAGGCAAGTCGGTGTGAGTTTAGTATTGTCATGTGTGCTGAGATATAGTGAAAAGCTTTGTTTCCAGATAAATCACAATTTCCATGAGTATAAGTAAGTAAGTAAGTACGTTTATTGGCCAAGTATTCACATACAAGGAATTTGTGTTGGTGCTCCGCCCAGGTAACAACATGACATACAGTGACAGTTACGATGACTCAGAAAACACTAAACATTAATAATAATAAAATGTTAATGATAAAACACCATTGATCAAGCATGTGAACCAACAAAATTCCAGATCAAAGTAAGGCTACTGATTTTTGGCTGTTGAGCAACTGCTCGTGGATAAAAAATGTTTTTATGTCTGGCTGTGGCAGCTTTGACAGTCCGGAGTCACCTTCCAGAGGGAAGTGATTCAAAGAGTTTGTGGCCAGGGTGAGAGGGGTCAGAGATGATCTTGCCAGCTCGTTTCCTGGCCCTTGCAGTGTACAGTTCATCAATGGAGGGAAGGTTGCAGCCAATAACCTTCTCAGCTGACGGGACGATTCGCTGCAGCCTCCAGGTGTCGTGCTTGGTGGCTGAGCCAAACCAGACCATGATGGAGAAGATGAAAACAGACTCTACGATGGCCGTGTAAAATTGGACCATCATTGCCTGTGGCAGATTGTGCTTCCTCAGCAGCCGTAGGAAGTACATCCTCTGTTGTGTCTTTATGACTGTGGAGTCGATGGTAGCCCAGTCATACACAAGTACAACAGGTAGTGTAAAGAGAAAATTACCAGAGCACGGAATATAATGTTACAGCATGATAGCATTACAGTTATGGAGTCATACTGACCAACTTGCCCATGCCAACCAACATGCCTCGTCTAAACTAGTCCCACCTGCCTCTGTTTGGCCCATATACCTCTATACATCTTATCCATGTACATGTCCAAATGTTTTTGAAACATTGTGATAATGCCTCAGCTACCTCCCCTGGCAGCTCCTTCCATACACCTACCACCCTTTGTGTAAAAACATGACCCCACAGGTTCCTGTTAAATCTTTCCCACCTCACCTTAAATCTATGTCCTCTGGTTCTTGAAGTTACAGAGAAAAAGTCTTAAGATCGGCAATGAGATAAGTTGGAAGATTGGGCCTTCACCCCAGCTTAAGGGAGTTCTCTTCAGTAGTCTGATAACAGTGTGGAAGAGCTTGTTCCTGAATCTGGTGGTATGTGGTTTCAAGCTTTCATATCTTCTGCCCGAAGAGAGAGGGGAGAAGAGGGAATAACTGGGGTAAAAAAGATCCTTGACTATGTTAGCTGCCTTCCCAAGGCAGCATGAAGTGTAGTTGTAGTCGATGGGAGAGGGTGGCTGAAATGTAATAATCTGTAATCCACAACTCCACAATTTCTTGCAATCTTGGGTAGAAATTGCCAAACCAAGCTAGGATGCTTTCCACAATTCCAGCAAATCTTTGATGCAGTTCCAAACATTTGTGTCTCAATAGACTTAAAAAGCTGGAGTAACTCAGCGGGTCATCTCTGGAGAAAAGGAATAGGTGATGTTTCGGATCGAGACCCTTACTTGGTCTGAAGATGGGTCTCGACCCGAAAATGTCACCTAATTTTCCAAAGATACTGCCTGACCTGCTGAGTTACTAGCTTTTTGTGTCTATCTTTGGTGTAAACCAGAATCTGCAGTTCCTTCCTACACACTTGTGTCTTTATGATCCTTTTGTCACATTTGGCGCCACTAAAAGCTTTTTACAGACACCAATATGCTCCCTAGTTTATCAGTCAATGAAAGTAAGCATGCAGCTGCAGTAGGCAGTGAAGAAAGCAAATGGCATGTTGGCCTTTATAACAAGAGGAGTTGAATATAGGAGCAAAGATGTCCTTCTGCAGTTGTGTCGGGCCTTAGTGAGACCACACCTGGAGTATTGTGTGCAGTTTTGGTCCCCTAATTTGAGGAAGGACATTCTTGCTATTGAGGGAGTGCAGCATAGGTTTACAAGGTTAATCCCGGGATGGCGGGACTGTCATATGCTGAGAGAATGGAGCGGCTGGGCTTGTATACTCTGGAGTTTAGAAGGATGAGAGGTTATCTTATTGAAACATATGATTATTAAGGGTTTGAACATGCTTGAGGCAGGAAACATGTTCCCGATGTTGGGGGAGTCCAGAACCAGGGGCCATATTTTAAGAATAAGGGGTAAGCCATTTAAAGTAGAGATGAGGAAAAACGTTTTCACCCAGAGAGTTACGAATCTGTGGAATTCTCTGCCTCAGAAGGCAGTGGAGGCCAATTCTCTGGATGCTTTCAAGAGAGAGTTCGATAGAGCTCTTAAAGATAGCGTAGTCAAGGGATATGGGGAGAAGGCAGGAAAGGGGTACTGATTGTGGATGATCAGCCATGATCACAGTGAATGACAGTGCTGGCTCAAAGGGCCAAATGGCCTACTCCTGCACCTATTGTGTCTTGTTTATTATCTATTGACTATACTAAATGAATGTTACTAAAATACTAGCTTAGTTCCTGATATACTGCTCAGTTTAACACAGTTACCGTCAACAAACACTTACATAGAACAGGATTTATCCATTGACATTCAGTGTTTGTACTTCTGTGCAGTTGCTTTTACCAAAAGGATTGTTGGTCATTTCAGTGCTGAGTGGAAGTGTGGAGCTCAGATGAAAAGAAAATGAGACTACAAATTGGGAATGAATATGCAGAATATTCATAAATATCCATGAGTTTATGAACCAGGGGCCACAGTTTAAGAATAAGGGGTAAGCCATTTAGAACAGTGACGAGGAAACACTTTTTCTCACAGAGTTGTGAGTCTGTGGAATTCTCTGCCTCAGACATAAGTGGAGGCCGGTTCTCTGGATACTTTCAAGAGAGAGCTTGATAGGGCTCTAAAAGATAGCGGAGTCAGGGGATACGGAGAGAAGGCAGAAACCCGGGTACTGATTGGGGATGATAAGCCATGATCACATTGAATGGCGGTGCTGGCTCGATGGGCAGAATGGCCTACTCCTGCACCTATTGTCTATTGTCTATTGCCTTTTTGAAGCAGTGATTCCTGTAAATTCCTTTGATGGTGGGGAGGTCAGAACCCATGATGAACTGGGCAACGTTCACCAGTTTTTGCAATCTTCTTCACTCCTGGGTGTTTGAGTGGCCGAACCCTGATGCAACCAGTCAATATGGTCTCAACTGTATATCTGTAGAAGTTCAAGAGTTAAAATGGACTTGCAAGTTCCTTTTTCTAACTATTAAGCAATGAGGAACACCGTTATTTCGAAACATGTTTCAAAATATGAATTGTAAAAGGCAGGTGTCTTTCTTTAGGTAACTAGGGTGCTAGGAAAAGTTTAAACATTCTCTAAGTGCTGGGGAAATTCAGGAGAAATAGTGGCAGAATATCCACCATTGTGCCCATCAACCAGATTGTTTCTTGGAGTGCAGGATAGATGTCAGGAGTCAAGAGTGTTTTATTGTCATATGTCCCAGATAGAATAACATTCTTTATTTCATCAGCACAACAGAATATGTCAACATAGTATACTGTAAATAACATAATAAACGAGAAAAAAAAGGTTCAGTGTGTGTATATATACATATATATCTGAAGAAGGATCTCGACCTGAAACATCTCATCTGAAGAAGGGTCTCGACCTGAAAAATCACCCATTCCTTCTCTCCAGGAATGCTGCCTACCCCACTGAGTTACTCCAGCTTTTTGTGTATGTAATGCCATGCATTGCGTTCGCTTATGTTCTCAGCTGGTTTCGACAAGATACTGTAAATACTGACCTTTTGGATCCTGCACTCTTTGCAGAGCACAATGAAGTTGGCTGACCAATTGACTGTACGGATTGCTACTCAATTGCCAACAGTATAGGATGAGTGCATTTTGCCCTTGTTTTTCCGTATTAATTAAATTAACAATTGATGGGTCCGAATTTGAGGTAGTTCCATAAACATACCATCTGCGGTGCAGTGTAAGACCGCTCCCAGTTTGTACAGAGCCTGTCTTCCCAGTAACGGCAGTGGGTCCGTTCTAGAGATTATAACATTATCAGTTGAGGGACTGGATACCATCCCTGTTGGGCGTTCCCTTGCTGTTGCTCCAGAGGGACGTAAGAGTTATTTTGTCCTTTAATCTTAAAGTTATATACAGTAGTACAACTATAACTAACAACACTACCACCTGCTTTTGTGTTAAAGACACAGGACACTTATTTCCCTCTTTGTTTATTACCTGCTTCCTCCTTCTTTGAGGGTTGGTGTCTTTTCACTATCTCTATCCATTTCTTTATCAGAGATAGCTTAAAGCTTCCCCCATACGGCAAATCTCCGTTTGACCAATCATACAGATCGCACATATAGTATCGGTCATCTAATCATATAACATATAACAATTACAGCACGGAAACAGGCCATCTCGACCCTTCTAGTCCGTGCCGAACACGTATTCTCCCCTAGTCCCATATACCTGCGCTCAGACCAATATAACCAATATAATCTCTGGTCTCTTTTATTACAACATCAGCTGGTGATCCCGCGTGATGGGGTAGATGCTTAGATGTTTGCACTTCTGAGAGAATCTTGACTGAGGGAACATATTACTATAAATGCCCGGTCATTTAACACACTAACTTTTGTTTCCTGCACAAAATTACAAAACTTCTGGAGGGGAATTTTTGATATCTGTCAGGCGCAAGTTGTGAAAGAACACTCACGATGCGTAGAGAATGTAGAGAAACAAGTTTATTTATTAGCAAGTCTGCAGAGTTGGGTGTCTCCCCTGTCAAGACACACCGAGGATCGGGATGACTTCCATCTTTATACATTTAATGGGTATCATTGTCACACCCTCATCCCTCCCCATTGTGCTTCTTCCAATCATAACATAAAGCCCACATTCCCACGAGAACGTCCTGGAACGTCCACCCGACGTCAAAGACACCTCCCATATCATGCATCGCATGTGCATTTAAATGAGACATCTTGTCATAGTGGGTGTGTGTACATATTCATGTAAGTTCATTGCCCATGCGCACTGAGTGTTTCTTCTGACCTTTACCCTAGTTCTATGCTGGGCTGTTGCTATCTTCTCTGTTCTCATCCTTGAAAAGTCACCATTTGTACTTGTCCTTTACTCCCCTTATTCTCCGTTCTATACTCCCTACTATACTCCCTACTAGACAATGGGTTCTTGTCTAAATCAACTATACCTATTAACCCATTCCTCACAATCCACACTTTTTCTTTTGCTACGCAACCTTTGATTTAGACTATCTGCCCGTTCTCTAATGCTAGCAGCAGAATCTTCGCCTCCTTATCTTCCTCTCGCTGGTCATACTGTGTTTTAAATTCGATAGACAGGGAGGTGAGACCTGCTAGGGCTCTCGACACTGACCCATCAGGAGCAGTGTTGTTGGGGATGAAGGTGCAACATTGTTCCCCAAACATTACACACACCCCTCCCTTCTCAGCCAGTAGCATGTCTAAGGCCATGCGATTTTGCCAGGCCATTAGGCTGGTATCTGTCAGTTGTTCCGCTAATCCTTCAACCGCATCTCGAGTGTAATTTATAAAGCGTTGTTGATTGTAGTATAGGTAGTTGATCCAGTCCACATTTTTATTAAGTGTGGACCACCAGAAGAGTATGGACTCAAAGCCCGCAGCTATCTGGTTTCTGGCTTTGAATTCATCGGGTACCCCTCTTGGCACCCCTATCGCATCTATATATATGTGTGTGTCGAATGATCCTCTCACCCCTCTCTTCTGTCGTCAGCGTCCTTCATTGAGTTCTACAGCATGTTCTACTGCTATGGTGAAGGGCATCATCAGTTGTGTGAGGGTACAGGTTCCCGTCCATGACCCTGGTAACCGGGGCCACAGGGTATTCTCCCCACACCACCACCAGACATCGGCTCTACTGACTATCTGCTTTCTCAGCCAGGAGCTTTTGAACAGTGGCCCCTGTTCCTCAGCCGTTATGTTATACGTCTGATTGCAGTTCAGCACCTTCCCCATTTCCTGTCCATCTGGGTTATATCTGGTATAGCACTCAAATCCCTCCTCCCCAAGGGGAGTTCTAAATGGAGGAGGTCGTGGGTCTGTCCTTCGGCCCTTTGTATTGTTGTTGCTAGCCGGGAATAGGTAATGATAACTCTGGCAGGTCGCATCCTTTGGTAGGATGGGATTCGTGAATAGCTGTAGTATACATGGCATAGCCCCAGGTGTCCTATCCCAATTCAAGGGAAATGGTTCTGGAACCAGCTGAGGCTTAGCTCCGGCACAGGCGTAGCAATTGGTGTGTTGCATACTCCTGGCCGTGTACATCATCCAGGCAAGCCAGGTGTTGGCTCCCTTTCCTCCTGTAGGTATTCCCTCCTCATATAATTGCCTTAATTCTGTTTCTCCTGCTACTATCATTATCTTCAAATCCTTAGGCTCATTCTCCCTGTTCTATCTGCACATCCTTCCACTTTCCTGCATTTGAACACTCTGTATGCTTACATAGTTGGGTAACCACCCAACACACGACCCATCAACACGAAATCTTCATTTTTCCCGTGGGTTCTTGTTAAATATTAAAGTCAATGGTTCCTCTCCTTTGCGCACAGTCCACGGGCTGATATTGTTTGGAGGGGCCTCCACAGGACCCTTAAATCGGCTTGCGTGTGTCCACCCTTTTTCTTTTGTTCGTACTGCTGTCTCGGTGATTAGTAACACCAGGTAGGGTCCAGTCCACTTAGGTTGCAGCTTTTCTTCCTTCCATGATGTTACAAGATCCCAGTCCCCCGCTTTCACAGAATGGATTGGAAAGTCGAGATGGGGACTCTGTGCCAGCAGCCCCTTGGTTCTTAATTCTGTAATAGAACGAGATACTGCCAGTAAATAGTTCCTTAGGAATACATCATTCCCTTGTATTTGTTGGGACCCCTTCTATCTTTCCTAAATAATAAAGACCTAACTTGTTCAACCTTTCTCTGTGTCTTAGTTGCTGAAACCCAGTCAACATTCTAATTGATCTCCTCTGTACTCTCTCTATTTTGTTGACCTTTTCCTATAATTATGCCTACCAAAATTATACACCATACTCCACAATTGACCTCACCAATACCTTGTACAATTTAACATTACAACCCAACTTCTATACACAATGCTCTGATTTATAAAGGCCAACACACCAAAATCTTTCTTTACCATCCTATCTTCATGAAATTCCACCTTCAGGGAACCATGCACAGTTATTCCTAGATCCGCCTGTTCAACTTCATTCCTCAATTCACAATCATTTACCATGTACATTCAATTTTGATTTGTCCTGCCAAGATGTATCATCTCACACTTATCAACATTAAACCCATCTGTCATGTTTCAACCCATTCTTCCAAATGACCTAAATCTCTCTGTACACTTTTTTAAATCTACTTCATTATTCACAACACCACCTATCTTAGTATCATCTACATACTTATTAATCTATTTTACCACACCAACATCCAGATTATTGATTCACATGACAAACAACAGTGGACCCAACAAACATCCCCGAGGTACCCTTCTAGTCACTGACCTCCAACCTGACAAACATCCATCCACCATTGCTCTCTGACATCTCCCATACAGCCACTTTTTAATCCATCTTGCTATTCCTTACTAACCCTACTTAACCAACCTTATTTCCTTATTGAACCTTGTCAAAGGCCTTACTGAAGTTCATCTAGACAACATCCATCACTTTACCCTCATCAATTTCCCTAATAACCTTTTCAAAAAATTCAAGATTAGTCAAACATCACAATCACAAATCCATGCTAATTCTTCCTAATCCTACCCTATTTATCCGAATTCTTATATTGTCTTAAGTATGCTTTCCATTATTTTTCCCACCACTGATGTCAAACAACGTTCTTGTTCAAACTCTACTCTTTTCTCACATCTCTTGTCCTCCTGTTCACTTACCTCAGGGCTATTATCTATTCATACCTGCGGGACAGCCCTCAGGTATTATTGAAATGGTACCAGGTATATCAACCTTCTACCTGAACATCGGTCGGTAGTTTAGAAAACTCATACATACACCTTGTCTTCAGGTTTAAAGGGTCCTTCCTCCTGGTCCACCTCCAACAGCTTTTACTTTTCCTGTTCATAAATAGACTTGTATATTAAACAAATCTTATTTATATTAACCTTCAATGTTCCATTTATTCTTTCCACCATGCCTGTGACTGCAGGTGTTACATACCCAAATGTGTATTTTACTCTAAGGGTCTCTATCGCCAACTTAGCTACTCCCTAAATAAAAACAATCCGTTGTCAAAGCTGATTTCTGTAGGTCTACCAAACCTCTTAATTACCTTATTCATCATAAACGACACTACAGGGCTTATACCTAATCTAGTCTGAACTATATCCTGCCTTTTCCCGAGGTTATCATACTCTGTCCTACATTCTGAAGTATTTTTTTTTAAATCTCTCTCTCTCTCTCTCTTACATCGCTTGTTACTTATGGAACAATATCAACAAATCCTCCTTTAAATCCCTTTCTCTCTTGGGGACCCCAGTCCTGTTAGGGCTTATATCCAGATTAATTTCACTCCTGATAGGACTTTTTGAGGAAACGTACCCCAAAGACATTCATTATTGGCATGTAATTTTCTGGCCCTGCTTGGTTCCGTCATAGGACTCACTTAGGTCCATTGTTTATTGACAACAACTCCTCCTGCTGGTTTGCAAGTCTTTTTCCTATCTTTGCGATATTTCTCGACCACAGAGACCAACTGTTCGCTGAATCTGCTTGACTTTAAGAAGAATGACATCCACCACAGTAGTTCATAATATAATGTTCATCAATCAACTCTCCACCTTTTCAGCTGGTTTTCCAGATAGGCTACTGGATTACATTGTCTGAGGGCCTGCCATACCCTCTGCCTGTTCATAATATAATGTTCATCAATCAACTCTCCACCTTATCAGCTGGTTTTCCAGATAGGCTATTTGCCTTTCCTTCTGTATCTCCCCTTGTTCCTTGGGGTTCCTCTTAAGTGGGTAACATTGTCTGAGGGTCTGCCATACCCTCTGCCTGACTGTGTCAAACAGTATGCCATTGCTTGTTACATTGTTCGTATCAGTTTATACCATCCATCTTCAGTAGTTCTGTCACTTTAGTGGTTCCTATCACTTTTACCAACAGTGCCTTCAAATCTTCCATGATCAATAATCGTCCCACGTTCTCCTCTCCAAAGCCCTAATCCATTTCCTCCCCCATCAGGGATATAGGGTGAGGTATTTTTTTAGCCCTTTCAGTTTATGGGTGCCCCAAGGGATAATCCGTGTCTGTCCTTCTCTTTTCTCTTTAAAGCAGTCTCATCACTTTATCCCAATGCTTCCAACTTTAATCCTTTCTGGTATGCCTTCTTTCTAATTCTAAACTCAATTTCTTGCTTCTCAAATATTCTAGCCTCCTTGCAAAAATCTTCCACTGACTCCTTCTGCTTTATTACTTTCACGCCTGTCGTTTTTCTACTTCTGTTATCTTCTAACTGCCTCTCTCTCCTTTCTTTCTAAACTTGAATGTTTACCAATTAACTTATTTCCAATTATTTCAATCCATATTCACCACTATTTTAAATGTCCAATTCCTAGCACTAGTAACAATTTTCCAAATTGTCTTTACTGACTAGAAATCTAAAAGTATCAGAAAAAACCCAAAAGCTGGTTTCACAACTTCCCCTTCTTACGAGGATACAAACATTAATCGTTATCTTACAGCTGTTCGTCGTCTTTCACCATGACCTGATTTATTTAAAGGAACATACAGTGAACATTTTTGATTTTAATAAAACTTACTTACTTACTCTTACAATGTGGTCTACAAATACAATAAACAAAATAATTATCACATATATAAACTTCCTCTTTCATTCCAAACCGGTTTTTACACACAAATCACATTCGTTCCATTCTTACTTCAATAAATGCAACATTTTACATGTATTAAAACTCAATATAACAGAATCAAATCATTTTTGTCTTCCAATTCCCTGGGTATTTCTCTGCCCCCTGAGGCTCAATCATTTTTGTCCTCCAATTCCCTGGGTATTTCTCTGCCCCCAGAGGCTCAGCATTCGCCCCAACGGACTATCAGGCAGAATGCTGGGGTCGGGCTTACCGCCCTTCCCCTCCCTGGTGGGCTTTCCGTTTTCATTGCCCATCCTCCCGATCGGAATTTCCCACCCGATCTGTTTACCCCCGATCTGTTTACCCCAGATCTATTTTCCCGCCTTTTCTGCCTTGCCCGTACAGACCCCTGAATTCTTCAGGGCGGTATCCACAAGGTCTTATTTAATCGCCCGAGTAGTACTTAATTTTCAGTTTTCTTACCCGGGTCTTGTGCACAAGAATCACTCGATTTGGCTCCTTCGCGAATTTCCCCCCGATCTTCCTCCGGATCGGAACTCCCACTTGTTTCTCTAATCTCTGGTCCTGGATATCACTCGCTCAAACCGCTGACGACAATCTAGGGGTCTGGGACCGTTGAAATCAACGGGGTGCACCGTCCCTTCTTCCGTATACTGTCGCCAGCTGGCCGGAGTGGGGATCCCGAGGACGAGCCCCCAAGCTGTCAGGCGCAAGTTGTGAAAGAACACTCACGATGCGTAGAGAATGTAGAGAAACAAGTTTATTTATTAGCAAGTCTGCAGAGTTGGGTGTCTCCCCTGTCAAGACACACCGAGGATCGGGATGACTTCCATCTTTATACATTTAATGGGTATCATTGTCACACCCTCATCCCTCCCCATTGTGCTTCTTCCAATCATAACATAAAGCCCACATTCCCACGAGAACGTCCTGGAACGTCCACCCGACGTCAAAGACACCTCCCATATCATGCATCGCATGTGCATTTAAATGAGACATCTTGTCATAGTGGGTGTGTGTACATATTCATGTAAGTTCATTGCCCATGCGCACTGAGTGTTTCTTCTGACCTTTACCCTAGTTCTATGCTGGGCTGTTGCTATCTTCTCTGTTCTCATCCTTGAAAAGTCACCATTTGTACTTGTCCTTTACTCCCCTTATTCTCCGTTCTATACTCCCTACTATACTCCCTACTAGACAATGGGTTCTTGTCTAAATCAACTATACCTATTAACCCATTCCTCACAATATCTTTTCCAAAATACTTAAAACTAAATTGGATCCAGACATAAAACTGATCACACTCAGTATGCCAGAGGCCTGTTCTGAGCTAACGATATTTCAAAGACATTTTTTCACCTAATAACGGCGAAAAAATTAACTTACATTTTGGAAACAGACAACAGTCTCTGCAGTGAAGATGTAGATCACAAACACTACATTTGGAAAATATTAGGCTTGCCTTGGCGGAAAAACCAGATCAATTTCTTAAGACATGGACACCCTTTACCGAATTCTTACAACAATAGCATGGTGCAACACAAATTAAAATTAAAATCCGATGCTGGGTTGGGTGAGGCGGGTAGGGGGGACGAGGGGCAAGGTATTTCTCCACTTTTCTTTTTCTTTTTTCTTATTTCTATATCTTTCTGCCACACTACTTTGGTAGTTTAGGGGATTCACTTTTGTTCTTCTTCAATCTATCTTTTCACTTTCTACTTTTTTCTCTCTTGTTTTCTTTTTCTTTTCTTTTTTCATTTTCATAATTTAGGTTATAAGGTTAAAAATGAAGCTGTACAATTATTGTATAATTTTAGATGCCGAATGTTTTATCTCTGTACAATTGCTTCTAATAAAAATAAAAAAATTAAAAATAAACATTTAACGCACTAAGGTGTGTAGACATTTTTGCAGAGAGTAGTGAATTTCAGGAATTGGGCGGCACGGTAGTGCAGCGGTAGAGTTGCTGCCTTACTGCGCTTGCAGCGCCAGAGACCCGGGTTTGATACCAAATGCGGGTGCTGTCTGTACAGAGTTTGTACGTTCTCCCCATTACCGTGTGGGTTTTCTCAGAGATCTTCGGTTTCCTCCCACACTCCAAAGACGTCCAGATTTGTAGGTTAATTGGCTTGGTTTAAGTGTAAATTGTCCCTAGTTTATTTAGGATAGTGTTAATGTGCAGGGATCGCTGGTCGGTGTGGACTCAGTGTGCCGAAGGGCCTGTTTCCGCGCTGTATCTCTAAACTGCACTAAGCTCTGCCTCAGGGAGTTGTACAAGCTAGACCATTTGAAGTTCTTAAGGTGGAGGTAGATAACCTTTTGAGGGATCGGGAGGATTGAGGGCGATTGTTCACAGAAGATGAGATGAGTTCTGGGCAGATCAGCCATGATCATATTGAATGGTGAGAGAAGCCTGAGGGGCCTGGTTAGGAATTACCTACTTCTCTTTGTAGTGTGATCAAAAAAGTGAACCAAAATTAAAAATAATTGCAGAAGCATTAAAGGCATGATGAGGGGGAAAAGATTAGCAGAGAGTGGGAGGGGTTGAGAACTAGCTGCTTGAGTGAAACAGGATGACGGATGCTGAGAGAATTTTTGAATGGAAAGCTCTGTTGATTGGTTCTCCCCAGCCTCTTGCTTTATGTGAGCTTTAGAAATGATTGTTTTGATTTGAAAATAAAATATCAAATTTATGAAGCTTGCAGTTATTATCAAAAAATGGCAGTGTTACTGATAGTGCAGAAGAATGTTTGCAGCCACAGGAGGGCAGCAATAGATTGTCCATTGATTGGGTGGCATGTGGAATTCAATCCAGAGAAGTGTGAAGTGATAGATGGACACAACATGCTGCAGTAATGGGCCTGTCCCACGAGCATGCGACTGCATGCGGCTAGTGCGACCTAATGTGGCCGCTTGAACCGTACGGCCTCGCGGGGCCGGTCCTACTTCGATCGCCGGAGCCGTATGGAGTTGTGCGGGGCTGGTCCCGACATCGCGCGGGGCTCTGAAAAACTGACACTGTTCAAAAATTCCGCGCGACAACGGCCTGTCGGCCCGCGGCCGCATTGACGCCATACGCAGCCGCATCGAGGCCTTACGTAACGTCTCGATGGGCGTACGCAGCGTCTTGACGGCATACGCCTAGCACGTGGCGTTGCGCGATGACATCGCCGCCCGGCGTGCCATTGCGTGATGACGTCACCGCCCGACGCCGTGTGACATCCAAATTCAATCGGCCCGCCTCCTGCCCAGCTGATTGGTGAGTATGATGTCGGGACCAGCGCCGCCCAACTCCAAAAGGCTCCGCGGTTGGAAGTGGGACCGGCCCCGCGAGGCCGTACGCCTCAAGCCACCACATTAGGTCGCGCTCGTCGTATGCAGTCGCATGCTCGTGGGACAGGCCCTTAACTCAGTGGGTCAGGCAGCATCTCTGGAGAAAAGGATAGGTGACATTTCGGCTCGAGACCCTTCTTCAGACCAACTTCAGACCTTCTTTGTGTCTGGAGAAGGGTCTCGACCCAAAATGACATCTATTCCTTTTCTCCAGAGATGCTGCCTGACCTGCTGAGTTACCAGAACATTTTGTTTCTATCTCCAGTGTAAACTTCCAACACTCTTTGTCTGTTCCGCTGCAAAATCCCCTCAAGGTATGCCTATTTCGAAGAGGTTCTCCTCTGATGGGAGTTCTGCAACACCCTTTCTCGCTGCTACTCCTTTGTGGCTCTGAAGAAGGGTCTCGACCTGAGACGTCACCTATTCCTTTTTTCCAGAGTTGCTGAGTTACTCCAGTATTTTGTGTCTACCTTCGGTGTAAACCAGCATCTACAGTTCATTCCTATACACAGGGAAGTGATAGATTTTGTGCAGGGCCATCTTGGTTAGTTCCTTCTAGCCGAACCCCCTGATCGCATCAGGGCATTCTGGATCAGAGCACACCACCACTCATTTGGGATTGGCATTAGAGAGCAACTGTACACTGGAAGATCCTGGAAAGATAAGACTATTGTTTAAAATCTGTGGTGAGTAAAGGCAACTCTGGCATGAATGATAGATTGGGATACATGAATAATTAATTTACATATACCACCAAACAATGTTCAATATAACTGGGATGACATGCGTTAAGAAGAGAGTGGTTTGATATTGATGGATTTAAAATATATGGCGACATATTTTCCTTTAATAAATTCCATCTTCCATAGTCTGGCCACTCAATGCCTCTGCCTGTATCATTGTAATTTGCATGACATCCTCTGCTTCCTAATTCAGTCGTGTCTGTAAACATGGAACATCACGTGAACAAGTGTGAACATCATCCGGTCACTGTCTAAATTATTAACTGAGTTTCACTCGCCACTTTGCTGTCTGACCTGCTAAATGCTTCCAGGATTTTCCTTCAGATCTGATTTTGCTTTTATATATAACTCTGAATTATCCCATCAGCTTAAAAGTGCAGATCCCTAAGGATTACCAAGGATTGCCATTTGACACACTCAGCGAATCATGAAACCTCTCTGTCTCTTGTTTTACAAAGTTACCTCATATTTTGCGTGCTCACATTTTTGGAACCTAATGAAATCCTTTCTGCAAATTGAATGGAGGCAATATCCACAATTGTTTCATCATCATCACTGACAATGAGGGAGGAGTTGTCGTCTTCAAGTCATATTACTGAGCTCTCTATCTCCTTCCCCTATGTCTGTGAAAAAGACTGTGATTGCTGACAAGACTCTCAACTGTTCATGTACCAAGTCTCACATTTCTGCTCTCATTCCCTCTCCGTCCACCCAGAACAAGGATAGGGTTCCCCTTGTCCTCATTTCCCACCTGTCAGTTCCACATTGTTAATGAGGGTTTTCCCACAGAGCAATTGTGGCAAAGGACCTTGGCTTAGAATAGCAGATTCCCACTAGTCACAGACCTCCAGCTCGAATATCTTCCTTCCACATCCCTGTGTCTTCTATGATTAAGCCATTTCTGAATGCATATGACCAAGTCATCGTGAATTCAAGACATCTTACATTTCTGGATCAGCTTATCATGAGAGAACTTATCAAAAGCCTTACTAATATCCATTTCTACAACATCCACTGCCTAACCTTCATCAATTAATAGTGCAACTCCTCCATTGCATTTACCTCCGTCTCTACCACACCTGAAACATCAAAAACCTGGAACTTTAAGCTGCAAGTTATGTCCAGTTTGAGAGCTTTGATATCTGTAGATCCTACATACTGAATAGGTTCTATATCAGTTCTTAAACTAATTCATTATCCATTTCCAGGCTTACTAAAAATGTTCTCATTCGGATAACAATATTGATTAGTACAGGTGTCAGAGGTTATGGGGGAGAAGGCAGGAGAATGGGGTTGGGAGGGAGAGATAGATCAGCCATGATTGAATGGTGGAGTAGACTTGATGGGTTGAATTACCTAATTCTGCTCCTATCACTTATGATCAATTATGGTCTTATGATATGATATTCATGTAGTTTGAGGTTTTTGCTAGATCTAAATGTGCGGGCAGTAGAGGGTCAGGAAGTGGTAATGGTGATTGGCATTTCAGTGGGAGAACATTTTTGGAACAGTGTTCACAACTCCATCAGATTTTTAAGATAGTTCTGAATAAGGATACGTCTGGAGTGGGGGAGAGCAAATTACAACACTATTGGTCACCAAATAGAGAGAGTAATTTGGGAGCAGCTGTTCTTGGGCCAATCCACATCTAACGTGGGAGTAATTTGAAGACCAAAGTTCAAGACTGGTATGAGTAGGAAGGAATTGCAGATGCTGGTTTAAAGCGAAGATAGACACAAAAAGGTGGAGTATCTTGGCGGGACAGGACACATCTCTGGAGAGAAGTAATGGGTGATATTTTTCGGGTCAAGACCCTTCCTCAGACTAGTTAGGGATAAGGGAAACTAGAGATATAGATGATGATGTAGAGAGATAATGAACAATTAATGAAAGATATGCATAAAAATTATAAAGGAAACAGGCCATTGTTAGCTGTTTGTTGGGTGAAAACAAGAAGCTGGTGCGACTTGGGTGGGGGAGGGATGGAGAGAGAGGGAATGCGGGGGTTACTTGAATGCCGGGGTATGTTCCTTAAGGAGAAGGGAAAGAATGGGAAGCAGGCAGCAAAACTTTGTAAATTTGGCCAAAAAGGAAACAGAAGCATTTGTAATATGTAGGAAGATGAAATCAGACAGAAACTTTAAGGAATATAAAGAAAGCAGGAAGGAACTAAAGCAGGGAAGTAGGATGACCAAAGGGGCCATGAAATGCCCCTGACAAGCAGAATTAACAACAATCCCAAGGCATTTAATACACACATTTACACAAGTGGGTTACTAGCGAGAAGATAGGATCACACAGCGCAAAAGGAGAGATTTTATGCTTGGAGTCAGAGGATGCAGGTGAGGTACTAAAGGAGTACTTTGCATCAGTATTCAACAAAGAGAAGGACATGTAGGAGAGTGAGATCAGTGGGGTTCAGCTCCTGTGCCAGTACGTTTACAAATAACACAAAAATGTATGGGGTTGTGGACAGTGAAGAAGGCTGCCAGAAGATCCAGCAGATTATACATACATTAACACTATCCAACACATATTAGGGACAATTTTACATTGATACCAAGCCAATTAACCTACAAACCTATATGTCTTTGGAGTGTGGGAGGAAACCAAAGATCTTGGAGAAAACCGACCCGGTCACGGGGAGAACGTACAAATTCGGTGCAGACAGCACCCGTAGTCAGGATCAAACCCGGGTCTTAGGCGCTGTAAGCTCTGTAAGGCAGCAACTCTCCCACTGCACCACCTTGCCACTCTTAAACATTAGGTTTAAGGTGAGAAGAGAAACATTTAAAGAAGATACAAAGCCGTTTTTTAAAACTATATTTAGGCACCTGGAATGTACTGTCAGTGGTGATTGTGGATACGATTGTAGCATTTAAGAACCTTTTAAAATGGAGGGATGTGCAGAAGAGGCGGCATGTTCAGCGCAGACATCATGGGTCGTAGGGCCTGATGTTGAAAGTTGGAAGTTCTTGCTGCTACACTCTGTTTTTCTTACAACTGCATCCTCCGTACAAATTTCCCGAAAAGGAGCAGAATTGTACTGCAGATCAAGCTTTAAGCCAATGGTCCACATCCAATACAAGAGCAATAGGCTTATAATGGTGGGGGATTTATACTTAGACAATAGACAACAGACAATAGACAATAGGTGCAGGAATAGGCCATTCGGCCATTCGAGCCATTCAATGTGATCATGGCTGATCATCCCCAATCAGTACCCCGTTCCTGCCTTCTCCCCATATCCCCTGACTCCGCTATTTTTAAGAGTTCTATCTAGCTCTCTCTTGAAAACATCCAGAGACTCTGCCTCCAACGCCCTCTGAGGCAGAGAATTCCACAGACGCACCACTCTCTGTGAGAAAAAGTGTTTCGTCGTCTCCATTCTAAATGGCTTACTCCTTATTCTTAAAGTGTGGCCCCGGGTTCAGGACTCCCCCAAAATCGGGTACATGTTTCCTGCCTCTAGCGTGTCGAAACCCTTAACAATCTTATATGTTTCAATGAGAAACCCTCTCATCCTTCTAAACTCCATAGTGTACAAGCCCAGCTCCATAGTGTACAAGCCCATTCTCTCAGCATACGACAGTCCCGCCATCCCGGGAATTAACCTTGTAAACCTATGCTGCACTCCCTCAATAGCAAGAATGTCCTTCCTCAAATTAGGGGGATTTTTGGGGTTAAGGGTTAAGGGTTTGTTAAGGGTTTGGACACGCTAGAGGCAGGAAACATGTTCCCGATTTTGGGGGAGTCCTGAACCAGGGGCCACAGTTTAAGAATAAGGAGTAAGCCATTTTGAACGGAGACGACGAAACACTAACTGCACACAATACTCCAGGTGTGGTCTCACTAGGGCGCTGTTCAACTGCAGAAGGACCTCTTTGCTCCTATATTCGATTCCTCTTGTTGTAAAGGCCAACATGCCATTCGCTTTCTTCACTGCCTGCTGTACCTGCATGCTTACTTCCATAGACTGATGAACTAGGACCCCCAGATCCCGTTGTTCTTCCCCTTTTCCCACTTGACGCCATTTAGAAATCTGCCTTCCTGTTTTTGCTACCAAAGTGGATAACCTCACATTTATCCGCATTAAACTTCATCTGCCATGCCCACTCCCCCAACCTGTCCAAGTCACCCTGCATTCTCATAGCATCCCCCTCACAGTTCACACTGCCACCCAGCTTTGTGTCATCTGCAAATTTGCTAAAGTTACTTTGAATCCCTTCATCCAAATCATTGATGTATATTGTAAATAGCTGCGGTCCCACCACCGAGCCTTGCAGTACCCCACTAGTCACTGCCTGCCATTCTGAAAGTGACCCGTTAATTCCTACTCCTATCTGCCAACCACTTCTCTATCCATGTCAGCACTCTACCCCCAATACCATGTTCCCTTATTTTGCCCACTAATCTCCTATGTGGGACCTTATCAAATGCTTTCTGAAAGTCCAGGTACATTACATCCACTGGCTCTCCCTTGTCCATTTTCCTAGTTACATCTTCAAAAAATTCCAGAAGATTAGAAAAGCATGATACTTCTCCAATATTGACTGAAAGTGCATATTGCAAACGGTTTTAATGGGGAAGAATTAATAAAGTGCACCCGGGAGAGTTCAGCCAATGTGTAGATAGTCCTATTAGCTGTACTGGACCTAATCTTGGGCAATAAGGCTGGGCTAATGGTAGCAGTGTCCCTGGAGCATTGAGACACAAGAGATGGCAGATACTGGAATGTGGAGCAATAAACAAAATGCAGGAGGAACTTGGCAGATCAGGCAACCACTGGTAAGGGAAATGGACAGTTGAAGTTTGGGGGTCCAGACTGGTCCACATATGCTGCCTGACAAGCTGAGTTCTTCCAGGAATTTTTCTTTTTAACAATGGATCTTTTTATTGGTGTTATTTTGCTGGTGTTATTTTATTGTTGTTATTTTATTGATATTATTTTGCTTTAAGTTTCAAGACTGTTATGGAAAGGGAGAAAATTGGTGCGGAGGACAATGTCCTCCACACCAATTTCAATAAGAAATTGCCCGATTTCAATAAGACATCACCTGGCGGAAGTAGATTGGGAGCATATGATTGTAGGTAGAACAACTTACAAATAGTGGGAGTCTTCTAATAGTGAGATTTGTGCAGTTTCAGAGCTAACAATCCTGGAGAAGTGAAAAGTAAGGATAGTAGGATCAGGGAACACAAAGCGACCAGAGGCGTTGAGGATTTAGTTTAGTTTAGTTCAGTCATGTAGTGATACAGCATGGAAACAGGCACTTTGGAACACGGAGCCCATGCCGACCATCGATTACCCGTTCACACTAGTTCTATGTTATCTCACTTCTCATCCACCGTACATAATAGAGGCAATTTACAGAGGCCAACTAACCTACAAACTCACGTGTCTTTGGAATGTGGGAGGAAACCGGTGCACCCGGTGGAAACCCATGTGGTCACACAGGGAGAACATGCAAACGCCACACAGACAGCACCTGAGATCAGGATTGAAGCCGGCTCTCTGGCTCTGTGAGGCAGCAATCTTCATGCACAAACGTGGCACCCACATTTGATGAAGTAAAGGGAAGCATTTGGCAGTCAAAATTAAGAAGAATCCCAAGGATTGAACAATTGTATTAGAGTAAGCGGGTAACCAGGGAAAGAGTAGGAGCCAAGGAAAGTGAGGGCTGTTGCAAAGAACAATGGGGACCCGGCATGGAGGGGGACTGCCGTGAGGGACGGTGGGAGAACAAAGTGGGAACTGGTGTGCGGGGGCACTCTAGTTTTAGAATCCTCTTCTGCGTTTGTTTGTTGTTTGTTCGTTCGTTCTGGTTAAGGCGCTGTGCACACGGCAGCCAGCCAACAGTTGCTTGGCTTTTTCTTTTTTTCCACTTTAAATTTCAAGTATTTGTGTACCTTGTGTGTTGTGACTGTGGCAGACCAATTTCCCTCCGGGGATGAATAAAATGTTATCGTATCGTATCGTAAAACTGCTGCCAGATGCTGTGAAGTTTTGTATCTTCTGCCCGAAGATACAAAACATGGGAGTGAATGGTCTTTCACTATGTTGGTTGCTTACCCGAGGCAGCGTGGTGTGTAGGGTAGAGTTATTGCAAACTAGGCTGTGATGTAATCAATAGGATGCTTTATGTGGTCCATGTGTAGACATTGGTAAGAGTTGTTGGAAGCATGCTGAATTTCCTTAGTCTATCTAACTCTGCAACAGAATCTTACATATACTAAATGAATGTTACTAGAACTGCCAGCTTTGTTCCTGATTTACTGCTCAGTTTAACACACTGTGTACAGTCAACAAGCACTTACATGGAGCAGGATTTAACCTTTGATATTCAGTGTTTGTACTTTTGAACTGTTGCTTTTACCAAAGGTATTGTTTGTCATTTCAGTGCAGAATGAAAGAGCGAAGCTCAGGAGAAAACAAAAGAGTTTACAAATTGAGGATACATGTGCAGAACATTCATAAATATCCAAGAGTGTTCATGCTGCCTTTCGTTTCAAATTATTTTTGCGGTTATCATCTGTTCTGATCTTTGGTTGTTATTACCCACAGGTCTAAAGGTAAACACATCCCTGATCCAATCCCCAGGAGCTCTGGTGGTGCGTGAAGGTGAAACAGTGGAGATACGGTGTGTCCTGAACAGCAGCAATGTGCGTAACATTGTGAACAAATTCGACGTTCACTGGTACAACTCATATAATAGAAAAACAATACTTAGTCTTTATGTGAATGGCCGCACTTACAGGTCATCGGGCTTCTCCAAGCGATTTCAGCTTTCCAGGGACGACGCCAGTAACAGCTACTCACTGACCATCAGAGAGGTGGTGATTGCCGACTCTGCTCATTACATCTGTGGCATTTGGGGGAATATATTTGGATATGGAACCCAGCTGAATGTAACCAGTGAGTATTTAAATTGGTTCTATTTCCAATCCTAACATCACAAGGAATCATGATGTCATGTTGTCAGTTTTACAGAGACAGACATCATTAGAAGTTCACACTGCAAAATGGAGAATGAAAATAGGCCAAAATTATTTTTTAACTGAATAATGCAGATCACTCGTCACTGTGTTCTGAGATCAGGATGGAGAATGTAATTCGGCATTGCCAGAGACGTATACATAGTGTGAACAGATGAATGTAAAGAAATTACAGTATAGGTAGGTTAGTTCCTTCATTTATAATCACTTTGCTTGAGTTTACTTTATTGTCACGTCTACCGAGGTACAGTGAAAAGCTTTTGTTGCCTGCTAACCAGTCAGCGGAAAGACAACACATGATTACAATCGTGCCATTCACAGTTTATGCACAGTCACTATTAGTTGCACCGTCTGCCACACTGAGATCAATAACTCGATGGTCAGCATGAGCTCAGTGGACTGAAGGACCTGTTTCCATGCTGCATCTCTACACTAAAGTAAACTAAACAGTACCACCTCAATGATCTATTGGTACTATTTCCATACCTTCTTGTTCCTCCAATATACAGAGATCTGCTTATCTCTGTGTAGAGAGCAACAAAGGACTAAATATACGACCAAACAAAGCTAAATGAAAAATGAAATCCCCATTGTGAGGCAACACCTCCCAACACTGGAGGGAGAGAGAGAGAAAGAGAAAGAGAATGAAAGATAATCATGAACAGGGAGAAAGTTGCAATCAGCTGCAATCATTATTATAATATCAGATGCTAACCATCACTTTTACATGAGGTTATCTAATGTCAAAGGATGAATGTATTTTAAGTTGAAACACATAAAGTATTTACCAACCCCAACATTAATGTTCATCTATTGATATTTTCCCTTTCAAGTTGCAAATCCTCCGATCCTGATCCAATTCCCGAGGCTGGAGCGTGTCACTGAGGGTCACACGGCACGGTTATGGTGCTCCATGGAGAACGCTGAAGTGGGAAACACTGACGTCCACTGGTACCGTGAACTACCCGGGCAGGACATGGAGTGGGTTTTAACACACGAGGCAGGAGGCAGCGTACGAAGGAGACCAGGCTTCACTGAGCGGTTCCAGCCGTTCAAAGACGCCTCCAACAGCAGCTTCATCCTGACGGTCACAAACGTGATGCTCAATGACTCTGCCGTCTATTACTGCACAGTGTGGGGAGATATCACAGGGAATGGAACCCAGCTCAACGTAACCAGTGAGTACAAATTATAGTTGGTTTTATTCACCTATGTGTAACTCTATTGGGTGTAATTCACTTCCCTTGAATTGGCACATGTACCGGGAGTACTGAGAGAGTAAGGAGATCATACTGGAGCCATGATGCTGGAGACCAAAACATTGTGGCCCCTCACTAATGGTGTGAGCACTGATATGGTAACTGATCTGTATGTGAGTTCTGGGTTGTGGGAAATAAATTTAAATGTGCAGTGTGTTCTTCATTGTAGAGAAAACTAGAAACATTGTTCAGTGCTCAGTGTAATAGCAGGGCACTGCTCACAGCTGTTTGAGTTAAGGTACAGGAGAGGAGAACGACAACTTGTCATGGCTTTAGATGAACTAATGTTGCCTCCTTATTGCAATGGTTCAATGGTTCAATAGTTCTTTATTTGTCACATGTGCAACTGTGCAGTGAAATTCTTTTTGCATATATTACACATGCTGGCGCCGCCATGTTTTGTGCCGGGATTATTGAAAGTGCAACGTCCGGTCATACCACAGCTCGATGTACTGGAGTAGTTCCCACGAACCAACGTCCCTCTCCTCTCCTCGCCCGGCCATCTTTGTGTCCCGGGGGTGCCTCCAGCAGACTACCTGGAGGCGCTGGAGGCATTTCCCTGGTTCAACCTCGCACCGGCCCTTGCTCCTTGTGTCTGACGTCTCCAGCTCACTCTTGGTCATGCCAACCGATGAGCCTTTTGATGGATTCCCAGTCCCGCCGACGGATGAGCCTTCGGGCTTGTTTTCAACCAGGAATCGCTGATATTTGTACCACTCACAGAGCAGAGGCAACAACAACAATGTAGTCACTGGAGCCAAGGCCAGGGCTCTGGGACTGGCTGAGAAGAAACAGGTTACACGTTGATCACCTGTGTTCATGCTCTCCCTCAGGCTGACAGTTCATTGTTGTCTGGATCTGAGTCTTTGCTCATCTGCATTGTGTTGATGCGGGCCCCTAATCCAAGATACAAGATTCAAGATACATTTATTTGGCACATGTACCAATTGGTACAGTGAAATGTGTTGTCTCCATACAGCCATACGAATAATAAAGAGCACAGAACACGATAGTCTTTAACACAGACATCCCCACACAACGGAATCAAAGTTTCCCACTGTAAAGGAAGGCTCCAAAATTCAGTTATCCTCCTCTGTGGTCCTCTGTTCTTCACCCGTGGTCGGGGGGCTCCCAAACCCCTCGCAGTCGTCGCTACGGGCGGCCCGATGTTCAGGCCCTCTCGCTGGGATGAAGGAACTCCGACGTCGGAACGGGAGAACCACCTCAACGGCTTGGACATCCGGAGTCCATGGCTCCCGAAGTCCACAGGCCGCGCTGGGCAGAGATTCACGCTGGCGGCCCCCGGCAAAAGGTCCCAGGACTCCGCGATGTTGGTCAGCGCCGCCCGCTTTGGGAGCTCTACAAACCCCAGCTTCGCGATCTTGAAGCAGCAGGCCCAGCACTCCGGAGCTTCAAACGGCGATCCAGGAAGGCATCGCCCGCTCCGCGATGAATCCAGCGCTGCGCCGCCGCTGCTGAAGCTCTGCTCCGGGTCCCCGGGAGGAAAGGCCGCTCCAATCCAGTTGGTAGGCCGCGAGGAGGGGGGCGAGGACGCGACTCGGAGAATAGTCGCATCCTCGCCAGGAAGTGACTGGGAAACGGTTTCCCCCTTACCCTACCCCCCTCACCCACATAGAAAAACTAAAGAAACCTCCAAAGCACACTTTTAAATCAGACTAAAAATTAAAAAAAGATAGGAAAACAGACAGACTGTAGGCAGAGGCTGCCATCAATGCGGCGCCCCTAGCCGTGTATCAATCCATGTTAAATAGTGTGAAGCACGGTTGAAATTCCCCTCTATTTAATTTCCATGTTCCAGTAAAGTAGATAACTCGTTGCTCCATTGGCGGTAAAGGAAAGATAAGAATCTGACACAAAGGCAGAAGAATAGGGTCGGTGTAAGAACAGAGTCAATGTGGATGTATGAAATGGACATCATGGGTGAGAAATCTTTTAAAGCCCACGTTGTTAGATGTTTGTGACTAGCAAAGTAGGGTTGTGTTTGTCAATGAGCCATACAGAGACAGTAGCTGTAGATGAGATCGACCATTATTCATCACAAGCAGACACATAGATGGGAGAATGGGTAATGAATAGATGGTTAAATCTCCTGGAGGAACTGGAATGAACTTCAGGTATTCAAGCTGAGAGGCTGTGACTAGTGAGAGGTGGTGCAGGGTTTGGTGCTGGGACCCTCACTGTTCACAATCGAGGATGAGGAGACCAAGTATAACATATCCAGGTTAGTTGGTAGGCGATGCAACATGTGCGGAGGCTACAAAGGGCACAGACAAGTATAACGAGCAGGACAAGCCAGATGGACTATATCTTGGAAAAATATACTCATTCACTTCTGCAGGAAAAATGGACATGCAGAGTTTTTTTGAATGTTGTGTGACTGTAAGGTCAGAAGAATCTGGGTGTTCTCATACACAAAATAACTTAAAATTAACATGTAGATAGAATGAGCAGTTTGGAAGGCAAATAATATACTAAAAAACAAAAGGCACAAGCTGTTGGAGTAACTTAAAAGGTCAGCCAGCAAGTCCGGAGAACATGGATAAATCTGACATCCTCGATAATCTTACTCTTCAATTATCCTGAGCCTCCCTGGGAAGTATGTGATGGTATTCAAATTTTAGAAACTGTTACACACTAAATGCTGGAGAAATATGATGCCTTCCATTGAGCTCTATGTATATTCACACAGATCCCCTGGATGATCCGGTCCTTATCCAGTCTCCGTCAGTCAGCAAGGTGGCAGAGGGTGCAACTGTGCAGTTGCAATGTGCCTTGCACAATGCCGGTGTGAATGACACTGACGTCCACTGGAACCAGCAGCGACCTGGGAAAAACAGCGAGTGGGTAATGAGCCACTTTGTGGATGGCAACGTCACCAGGTCCGGCTGTATCTCTGACCGCTTTAAGTCTTTCAGGAATGCCATGAGCAACAGTTACATTCTGACAATCGCCAATGTCTCCATCAATGATACTGCTGTCTACAACTGCAGTGTGTGGAGTTACATCTATGGAGCAGGGTCCCAGCTCAATGTAACTGGTAAGTCATTGTTTGCCTACACTGACGATAACAGCAGCTCACACTTCAACCTTCACACAATGACTCACCGACACATGGGAATTCAGTACCACTCCCAGTAAAACAGAGAGTGGGGAAGTTATCCTTGGCGTGTAAAGTGCAACAGCTAGGAAATAGATAAGTGTGTGAAAGGACGAGTACAAGGAAACAAAAATCAAAAGTGTCAAAAGTCTCCGCAAATGGTTTGTGGATGAACAACCCTTTGGGTTTGAGTTGTCAGAGATGGAAGATATTACCAACTAATAGCATAAAGTCAAATAGTCATACAGCATGGAAACAGGCCCTTCTGCCCAACTTGCCCACACAGGCCAACATGTCCCAGCTACACTAGTCCCACCTGCCTGCGTTTGGCCCATATCCCTCCTGAAACAAATCAGAGAAAGGAGAGAAAGAGGATAACTTCATATGTTGTTGAAAGGAATAGATTAGCTCATAAAATCCAAAAGTTTATGTAAGTACATGGGTGAAGAAATATTATGAAATGCTTGGGAAAAAGCCAATCTTGAGGTTATGAGTTTGAGTTTAATTTATTGTCACGTGTACAGTAAAAGCTTTTGCGTGCTAACCAATCAGTGGAAAGACAATACATAATTACAATTGAGCCATCCACAGATACACGATAAAGGGAATAACGTGAATAACGTTTAGGGCTAGATAAAGCCAGTGCGTCTAATCAAAGATAGTCCAAGGATCTCCAATGTAGATAGTAGTTCCAGAGGAACTCAGCAGGTCAGCCAACTTTTGTGAAGGTAAATGGACAGACAATGTTTCGGGTCAAGACCTCTTCAGACTGATGGAGTAGGAGAGAGCTGGTGGAAAGAGGTGAGGGAGTAAGGGTGGGGCAAGAGCTTGCAAGTGACAGGTAGACTCAGATATGGAAGGGTTGATTGTTAGATGAATGAGGTGCAGGAGGGATAGGGGAAGATATTAACAAAGATAAGCGGAGAAGACAAATGATAACAAATAATGAAATCTGATAAGAAATGAAGGTGCGAAATAAAATGTAGAACCCGAGGGCGGATGGTGAGGTAGATCAGAACTGGAAGGTGGAGGTGATGTGGCAGATATAGGAACCCAGAGGGGCTAGGGCTGTGTAATGACTAGCGAGTGGAAAGACAGGTATGTGTGAGAGGATTTTTTAATCTGCACCTTCTTTGTAGCTTGTTCAGTGCCTTCTGAAAGTCCAAATTCACATCAGCTAGTTTTCCCTTATCTATGCTGCCAACTACAATCTCAAAAAATGTGCTGATTTGTGGAATATGATTTCCTTTACAAAAACCTTTTGACTCTACCCAGTGCTGATATATTCCAAATGCCCCACTTCCTTAATAATAAATTAATAATAGATTACGGCTCTTCCCTCATCCACACTTCCCCTCATAATCTTGTGTGCTGATCTACACTCTCAACTCATCCCTCACTTGCTGTACTTCTTGCTTTAAAGTAAATGCAGTTAAACCTACCGGTCCTCTCATGCTCCCCCTCCCATCTCTGCCAATGCTTTCACTGGACTTGCCTGTTCTATTTTCTACATATGAGTCCTCTTTCATTCTGGGTCCCAACCCCATGTCTCACTAGTTTAAACTCTCTTGAGTAGCACGAGCAAACCTCTCCACAAACCCATTCAGAACTTTGTTAGGCCCCATGCACAGGTTATATAATATTGCAGGATCACTGAACTCAGTAACATTGTTCTGGTTTTAAGTATCACAAGAGCCCATTCCTGTGCTGTACACATCCATAGCCCTAATCAAAAGAATTCCATATTGCGTGCTATAGAATGACTTCTTCTTGCGTACACCATGCTCAGCCTAACAAAACACTACATCTATTTGTTTGTGCACGTCGGGTTGATTGCATTAGTCAAAACAGGGTGGACCATGTGAAGGTTGCAATCTCCCACCCCATAGAATGACTAAAACAATTCTATAAATTTAGAGTTAGATTATGTGCACTCTTTAAGCATGGTTGTGCTGGGTGGGTTTTTTTAAGAAGACATATTTTCCCATTAAAGATGCAAATCCTCCGATCCTGATCCAATTCCCGAGGCTGGAGAGTGTCACTGAGGGTCACACGGCACGGTTCTGGTGCTCCATGGAGAACGCTGAAGTTAGAAACACTGACGTCCACTGGTACCGAGAAGTACCCGGGCAGGACATGGAGTGGGTTTTAACACACGAGGCTGGAGGCAGCGTACGAAGGAGACCAGGCTTCACTGAGCGGTTCCAGACGTTCAAAAACCCCTCCAACTACAGCTTCATCCTGACGGTCACAAACGTGATGCTCAATGACTCTGCCGTCTATTACTGCACAGTGTGGGGAGATATCAGGGGGAATGGAACCCAGCTCATTGTCACTAGTAAGTTCAGTTTACACAATACTAAACGATAGTGAAAATATAGAGCATGCCAGGGGTGGGATAGCGGTTTTGCGCGTTCATTTTTATTTCAGTTTACAATATTTACAATATTAAAAACATTAAAAGTATTGAATCTTTTAGTTTTCATAGTCATACAGCGTGAAAACAGCCTCTTTGGCCCAACTTGCCCACACCGATTCATTTGCATATATTTATTTATGCTTTCTAACGATTTAGACAGACAAATACACATCTGATGGCTATTTGTGGAGCATCACTTTTCTGCCCCGACTTAACTCCAAGCTTACAGTCACACTTTACGTTATTAAAAAGGCCACTAGGGGCGCCGCATTGATGGCAGCCTCTGCCTACAGCCTGTCTGTTTTTCTCTCTTTTATTTTTAGTCAGTTTTAAAGTTTGTTTTGGAGATTTCTTTAGCTTTTCTATGTGGGGGAGGGGGGTAGGGTAAGGGGGAAGCCGTTTCCCAGTCACTTCCTGGCGAGGACGCGACTATTCTCAGAGTCGCATCCTCGCCTCCCCCCCCTCCTCGCGGACTACCACCTGGATTGGAGCGGCCTTTCCTGCCGGGGACCCGGACCAGAGGTTCAGCAGCGGCGGCGCAGCGCTGGATACATCGCGGAGCGGGCGATTGCTTACCTGGATCGCCGTTGAAACTCCGGAGTGTTGGGCCTGCTGCTTCAACATCGGAGCTGTGGTTTGCAGAGCTTCCAACGCGCCCAGCGCTGACTTCAACATCGCGGAGTCCTGGGGGCCTTTGCCGAGGGCTGCCAGCGCTGAATCTCCGCCCAGCACGGCCTGTGGACTTCGGGAGCCGAAGACTCTGGTAGGAGGTGGCCGATTCGGATGACCAAGCCACTGAGGATGTCCTCCAGTCCCGACGTCGGACTTCCATCACCCCTGCGAGCGGGCCTGATCAGCGGGCCACCCGTAGTGGCGACAGCGGGGGCTCGGGAGCCCCCCGACCACAGGAGGACAACAGAGGAGGACGACTGAATTTTGGAGCCTTCCCTCACAGTGGGAAACTTTGATCCCGCTGCGTGGGGATGTCTATGTTAAAACTATCGTGTTCTGTGCTCTTTATTATTCGTATGGCTGTATGGTGACCACACATTTCACTGTCCCAATTGGTACATGTGACAAATAAATGTATCTTGTATCTTGTATTGTGCTAGCCTGAATCTGACCCACCATCTTGTGCTCACCGAACAGGGCCCCATATTTCAACATTATAACCTTCCAGGGACAACAATTAATTAAATAATCTCCTATTGGACTCGCTCATCCCCACCCTCTTTGCTGTTACACCACTACACCTTCTAGTAGCTGTTAATGTTCCTTGATTGGTAGCGGCATTGAGTGTAAAAGTCAGGATGTCATGCTGCATCTTTATAAAACATTATTTTGGCTGTATTTGGAGTTCTGTGTGAGTTCTGGTTGCCCCATTGTTGGTAGGATATGGGGGGTTTGGAGAGGGTGCATGGTGGGTGATGGGCTGCCAGGGATAATGGTGGAGGCAAATATAATAGTGGTGTTTAAGAGACTTTAGAGGCTTTTAGTGGCACCCATAAAAATGCAGTATATTGAAGGATATTTTTCACATGTAGGTAGAGAAGATTAGTTTAATTTTGCAAAGGGCCGGTTCTGTACTTCCTGACTAGACTGTTTTATGATCTAATGAAGCACTTTCTGCTCCCTTTCACCCTCACATCCCCCTTTATTCCTGCCCCCCTTCCCTCTCCCCTCCTCTGTGCCCCACCTGCTCGCACATATTTCTCCCCTCCCCCTCCACCTACATTCCTTCCCCTGGCTTCATAACATCAATAATTTTGTCTCACATGGGCATGGATATGAGTGACTGGGACGTTGTAGCCATGACTGAAACCTGGTTAATGGAGGGGCAGGACTGGCAGCTCAATGTTCTGGGGTACAGGAGCTTCAGGAGAGACAGGGCTGAGGCAAAAAGAGGACGGAGGTTGCATTGTTGGTTAAGGAGGATGTCACGGCTGTGTTCGGAGGTGACATTACGGACGGTTCGTCTAGTGAGGCTATATAGGTGGAGCTGAGGAACAAGAAAGGGATGGTCACCTTGTTGGGGGTGTGCTACAGACCCCCAAATAGTCAATGGGAATTAGAAGAACAAATGTGCCAGGAGATTGCAGACAGCTGCAGGTCAAATAAGGTTGTTGTAGTAGGGGATTTTAACTTTCCCGATATAGACTGGGAAAATCATAGCGTGAAGGGTTTAGACGGGGTGCAATTCATCAAAAGTGTTCAGCAGAGTTTTCTTAAGCAGTATGTGGAGGCCCCCAGACATGAGAGGGAAACGCTGGATCTAGCATTGGGAAATTGGGAAGGGCAATTTAATGAAGTGCGTGTGGAGGAGCCTTTTGGACCAGAGTTTGATTATGATTAAGATAGTTATGGATAAGGACGGAGAGGGTCCATGTGTTAAAATTCTCATCTGGGGTAAGGCCAACTTTGAGGGTATGAGAGAAAGTCTCGCTGAAATTGATGGGAGTAGGTTATTTGAGGGAAAAGGAACATCGGCCAAGTGGAGTGACAGGCAAAGCAGGCAAACGTAAGGAAGCTTAGCTGACGAGGGAAATTGAGACATTAGTTAAAAACAAGATTGAAGCTATGGGCTTTAAAGATAGCGCTATGGGCTTTACACATCGCGCTATGGCCACAGCGCTATGGATCACAGACTGTTCAGGAAAATTCTCGTATAACAATGAGTCTTTGGAATTCTCTTTGAACCTTTGATTATTTATCAGGCAGTGGTAGAATTCTGGATAAGCCTAGTGGTGAAAGGTTACCAGTGGGATTGCAGTTACATTGGGGATTGGCCTTGATTTTACAGAACGGTGGGTGGGCTCAAGGGGAGAGAGGGAGGGGTGGAGAGAGGGAGAGAGGGAGGGGTGAAGAGAGGTAGAGGATGCAGAGAGGAGGGAGAGAGGGAGGGAGGGAATGAGAGGGGAGGGAGAACAAAAAGGAGAGAAAGAGAGGGAGGGAGGGAGAGAGGGAAGGAGGGAGGGAGAGAGGGAGAGAGGGGGATGGAAGGAGAGGGGGAAGGAGGGAGGGAGAGGGAGAGAGGAAGGAGGGAGAGAGAGATAGGGAGCGAGGGAGGGAGAGGGAGACTTCCAAAATGGATTCTACATCATCATCTGGTGCTAAAAGCAGGAAGCAGCCGTTCAAACAGCAGCATACAAAGAGATGGCAATGAATGCACTGTTTAGTAAGGTGTGGAAGACATGTCAATTGGTAGCAAAGTTATGCATTCTTGTACTCTTACATGGGTATGGCTCCACATAAAAAAGAGCATTTTTTTCAGCAAAGCGGCACCGCATAAAAATACTGATTTTTCAGCAAAATACTGATTTTCAGGTACTAGAATACTGAAATGCTCTGACAGAACTTGGCAGCTCTGCATTAAGGACAATCCCAAAAAACTTTATAAATACATAAGGGGGAAAAGGGTAACTAGAGAGAGAGTGGGACCTCTCAGGAATCAAAGCGGTCACCTCTGTGCAGCCACAGGAGATGGGCAAGGTCCTAAATTAGTATTTCTCCTCTGTATTTACTGAGGGGAAAGTCAGTAGGACGGAGGAAATTGGACCAGTCACTGGAGGTGTCTTGAGAGCAGACAGGGTTACCGTCGAAGAAGTACTGCAGGCACTGTCGTGTTTGAAGGTAGACAAATCCCCAGGGCCTGATCAGATATATCCGCTTTTGCAGTGGCAGCACCTAGACTATGGAACAGCACCCCTCTTCCGATCAAAACTGCCCCCTCCTTCAACTCTTTTAAGTCTAAACTTAAAACATATTTCTATTCGCACGCGTTTCTTGAGGTCCTCTGGCGGGATGTATGTATTTATGTATGTATTGTTAGATCTATGTACCTCTGTTTGTAGCACGTTTGTACCTGCACTGATGTAAAGCACTTTGGTCAACGAGAGTTTTTTAAAATGTGCTATAGAAATAAAATTGACTTGAATTGACTTGAAGACATTACGGGAAACTGGAGAGGAAATTGCGGGAGCCCTGGTTGAAATTTACGAGTGCAGGAGAGGTGCCTGATGACGGGAAGGTGGCAAATGTTGTGCCTCTGTTGAAGAAGGGCTGCAGGAAAATGCTGGGATCAATAGGCCGGTGAGCTTAACATCTGTAATTGGTAAGTTACTGGAGAGTATTCTGTGGGATAGAATATACAGGCATTTGGATGGGCTTGGGCAGATAAGGGATAGTCAGCATGGTTTTATACGTGGGAGGTCGTGTCTCACAAATCTGATTGATTTTTTTTGAAGACGTGACCTAAAAGGTTGATGTGGGCAGAGCTGTAGATGTTGTGTACATGGACCTACACAGTTAATGGTAGGTCTCTGGGTAGTGTAGAATGGAGGGATCTAGCAGTGCTGGTGTATGGTTCCTTGAAGGTCGAGTCGCAGGTAAACAAGGTGGTCCAAAAGGCTTTTGGCACTTTGTCCTTCATCAGTCAAAGTATTGAGTGTAGAGGTTGGGAGGTCATGTTGCAGTTGTATAAGATGTTGGTGAGACCGCATTTAGAATATTGTGTTCAGTTCTGGGCACCATATTAATGGAAATATATTGTCAAGCTTGAAAGGGTTCAGAAAATATTTACAAGGATGTTGCCAGGACTAGAGGGTGTGAGCTATAGGGAGAGGTTGAGTAGGCTGGGTCTCTATTCCATGGAGCGCAGGAGGATGAGGGGAGATCTTATAGAGGTATACAAAATCATTGGAGGAATAGATTGGGTAGATGCACAGAGTCTCTTGCCCAGAGTAGGGGAATTGTGGACCAGAGGTCATAGGTTCAAGGTGAAGGGGAAAAGATTAAATAGAAATCCGAGGGATAACTTTTTAAGAAACAAATAGACAGGTACATGGATAGGACAGGTTTGTAGGGATATGGACCAAGCGCAGGCAAGCGGGACTAGTGTAGCTGGGACATTGTTGGCCGATGTGGGCTAGTTGGGCTGAAGGGCCTGTTTCCACACTGATCACTCTATGACTAGATGACAATTACCTGTTTTTTCATCTCTGGCCTTTGTCCAACCATCTTCCTGTCAAACCCCCTCACCTGTATTACCTATTATCTGTCATGCTTTGCCCTGCCCTTCCTCTCTTCTAGCTTTCTATCCTCCCCTCCCCCCCCCCCCACACACAATCAGTCTGAGGAAAATCCAGACCCGAAATGTCGTCCATCCATATTCTCCAGGAACGCTGCCTTACCCGCTGAGTTACTCCAGAACATTCCAGGCAGAGGAGATTAGTTTAACTTGTCATCATGTTCAAGTCAAGAGAGTTTATTGTCATGTGTCCCAATTCTTGCTTGCTGCAGCACAACAGAATATTGTAACCAAAAATACAGAACAGTTCAGTTCAATATACACATAAATAACATAAATAAACACATGTTCGGCACAGATGCAGCCTGTTCCTGTGCTACACTGCTACACTGTTCTATGTTTTATTACAGACATTCACTTTGTTCCACCCCCTGCCCTCCCCCAGGTTCCTGGCTACTTAGACCAACCTGGTCTCTCAGACCAACTCGCTTGCTCAGTTCAGATGAAGGATTTTCAACTTGCAGCGTAGATTGCATCTCTCCCCACAGACGCAGCCTGATCTGCTGAGTGTGTTCACCTTTTTCTGTTTTTATCGCAATCTGGGTTTTAGAGAATGCTATGATGGGGTATCTTCAGCGCTGCTGCCCTTGCAGGTTCAGAGCCTGTGTGTTTGCTTAAAATGAATGAAATAAACACAGGTTGAATCTAAACTCTATATAAACCTTTGATATTTTTCAGAACCATATGAAAAGTTGTATTTGAAAATCTTGGGCGTTATTGGAGCCTGTGTCCTCTTATTCATCATCTTAGCAATAGCAGTGTGCTATATGAAAAAATGGGTGTGCTTCCAACACATATTTAAACCCGAAGGGTGAGTAAAATGTATTTTCACATCTTGCTTTAATATGATATTGAATTAAGCATGTTGGGCACAGGCGTTGAATCCAGCAAAGACCGGAAGAAAGAGTCGAAGAACATGGAAGTTTCGTGGGATGGAACAGTTCAGGCACGGGTGCAAAGGTGGGGTTGCTGCCTTACAGCGCCAGAGACCCGGGTTCGATTTTGACTATGGGTGCTATCTGTTCAGAGTTTGTCTGTTCAGAGTTTGTCTGTTCTCCCTGTGACCTGCATGGGTTTGCTCGTTTCCTCATACATTCCAAAGAAGTACAGGTTTGCAGCCCAATTGTAGGTAAAATGGTAAATTGTCTGACATAGATACATAGAAAATAGGTGCAGGAGTAGGCCATTCGGCCCTTCGAGCCTGCACCGCCATTCAATATGATCATGGTTGATCATCCAACTCAGTATCCCGTACCTGCCTTCTCTCCATACCCCCTGATCCCTTTAGCCACAAGGGCCACATCTAACTCCCTCTTAAATATAGCCAATGAACTGGCCTCAACTACCCTCTATGACAGAGAGTTCCAGAGATTCACCACTCTCTGTGTGAAAAAGTTTTTCCTCATCTCGGTCTTAAAGGATTTCCCCCTTATCCTTAAGCTGTGACCCCTTGTCCTGGACTTCCCCAACATCGGGAACAATCTTCCTGCATCTAGCCTGTCCAACCCCATAAGAATTTTGTAAGTTTCTATAAGATCCCCTCTCAATCTCCTAAATTCTAGCGAGTATAAGCCAAGTCTATCCAGTCTTTCTTCATATGAAAGTCCTGACATCCCAGGAATCAGTCTGGTGAACTTTCTTTGCACTCCCTCTATCGCTATAATGTCCTTCCTCAGATTTGGAGACCAAAACTGTACGCAATACTCCAGGTGTGGTCTCACCAAGACCCTGCACAACTGCAGTAGAACCTCCCTGCTCCTATACTCAAATCCTCTTGCTATGAAGGCCAACATACCATTCGCTTTCTTCACTGCCTGCTGCACCTGCATGCCTACTTTCAATGACTGGTGTACCATGACACCCAGGTCTCGCTGCATCTCCCCATTTCCTAATCGGCCACCATTTAGATAATAGTCTGCCTTCCCGTTTTTGCCACCAAAGTGGATAACCTCACATTTATCCACATTATACTGCATCTGCCAAACATTTGCCCACTCACCCAGCCTATCCAAGTCACCTTGCAGTCTCCTAGCATCCTCCTCACAGCTAACACTGCCCCCCCAGCTTAGTGTCATCCGCAAACTTGGAGATGTTGCTTTCAATTCCCTCGTCCAGATCATTAATATAAATTGTAAATAGCTGGGGTCCCAGCACTGAGCCTTGCGGTACCCCACTAGTCACTGCCTGCCATTGTGAAAAGGACCCGTTTACTCCTACTCTTTGCTTCCTGTTTGCCAGCCAGTTCTCTATCCACATCAATACTGAACCCCCAATACCGTGTGATTTAAGTTTGTATCCTAATCTCTTATGTGGTACCTTGTCGAAAGCCTTCTGAAAGTCCAGATGCAACACATCCACTGGTTCTCCCCTATCCACTCTACTAGTTACATCCTCGAAAAATTCTATAAGATTCGTCAGACACGATTTACCTTTCGTAAATCCATGCTGACTTTGTCCAATGATTTCACCACTTTCCAAATGTGCTGCTATCCCATCTATAATAAGTGACTCTAGCAGTTTCCCCACTACCGATGTTAGACTAACTGGTCTGTAATTCCCCATTTTCTCTCTCCCTCCCTTCTTAAAAAGTGGGGTTACGTTTGCTACCCTCCAATCCTCAGGAACTACTCCAGAATCTAAAGAGTTTTGAAAAATTATCACTAATGCATCCACTATTTCTGGAGCTACTTCCTTAAGTACTCTGGGATGCAGCCTATCTGGCCCTGGTGATTTATCGGCCTTTAATCCATTCAATTTACCCAACACCACTTCCCGACTAACCTGGATTTCACTCAGTTCCTCCATCTCCTTTGACCCGCGGCCCCCTGCTATTTCCGGCAGATTATTTATGTCTTCCTTAGTGAAGACGGAACCAAAGTAGTTATTCAATTGGTCCGCCATATCCTTGTTCCCCATGATCAATTCACCTGTTTCTGACTGCAAGGGACCTACATTTGTTTTAACTAATCTCTTTCTCTTCACATATCTATAAAAACGTTTGCAGTCAGTTTTTATGTTCCCTGCCAGTTTCCTTTCATAATCTATTTTCCCTTTCCTAATTAAGCCCTTTGTCCTCCTCTGCTGGTCTCTGAATTTCTCCCAGTCCTCTGGTATGCTGCTTTTTCTGGCTAATTTGTACGCATCATCTTTTGCTTTGATACTATCCCTGATTTCCCTTGTTATCCACGGATGCACTACCTTCCCTGATTTATTCTTTTGCCAAACTGGGATGAACAATTTTTGTAGTTCATCCATGCAGTCTTTAAATGCCTTCCATTGCATATCCACCGTCAACCCTTTTAGAACTAATTGCCCGTCAATCTTGGCCAATTCACGTCTCATACCCTCAAAGTTACCTTTCTTTAACTTCAGAACCGTTGTTTCTGAATTAACAATGTCACTCTCCATCCTAATGAAGAACTCAACCATATTATGGTCACTCTTGCCCAAGGGGGCACGCACAACAAGACTGCTAACTAACCCTTCCTCATTACTCAATACCCAGTCTAGAATAGCCTGCTCTCTCGTTGGTTCCTCTACATGTTGGTTTAGATAACTATCCCTCATACATTCCAAGAAATCCTCTTCCTCAGCACCCCTGCCAATTTGATTCACCCAATCTATATGTAGATTGAAGTCACCCATTATAACTGTTTTGCCTTTGTTGCACGCATTTCTAATTTCCTGTTTGATGCCATCCCCAACTTCACTACTACTGCTAGGTGGCCTGTACACAACACCCACCAGCGTTTTCTGCCCCTTAGTGTTTCGCAGCTCTACCCATACCGATTCCACATCCTCCAAGCTAATGTCCTTCCTTTCCACTGCGTTAATCTCCTCTCTAACCAGCAACGCTACCCCACCTCCTTTTCCTTTCTCTCTATCCCTGAATATTGAATATCCCTGGATGTTCAGCTCCCAGCCTTGGTCACCCTGGAGCCATGTCTCCGTGATCCCAACTATATCATAATCATTAATTGCTATCTGCACGTTCAACTCATCCACCTTATTACGAATGCTCCTTGCATTGAGACACAAAGCCTTCAGGCTTGTTTTTACAACGCTCTTACCCCTTATACAATTATTTTGAAAAGTGGCTCTATTTGATTTTTGCCCTGGATTTGTCTGCCTGCCACTTTTACTTTTCACCTTGCTACCTATTGCTTCCGCCCGCATTTTACACCCCACTGTTTCTCTGCTCACCCATTTAAGAACCCCACCACCTCTTATTCTCTGTTTATTATTGTTTTCTTCTTTCCCCCCTACATGTTGGGTCTGAGTGCTTTCCTTCTCTGCCTCCTGCCTCACACACTGTCTAATAGCATTCTCTATTTGAGTCCCTCCCCCCAACCATTCTAGTTTAAAGTCTCCCCAGTAGCCTTTGCAGATCTCCCCGCCAGGATATCGGTCCCCCTCAGGTTCAAGTGCAACCCATCCTTTTTGTACAGGTCGAACCTTCCACAAAAGAGGTCCCAATGATCCAGAAATTTGAATCCCTGCCTTCTGCACCAGTCCTTCAGCCACGCATTTATCCTCCACCTCGCTCCATTCCTACTCTCACTGTCGCGTGGCACAGGCAGTAATCCCGAGATTGTTACCTTTGCTGTCCTTCTCTTTAACTCCCCTCCTAACTCCCTAAATTCTCCTTTCAGGACCTCTTCTCTTTTTTTACCTATGTCATTGGTACCTATATGTATCACGACCTCGGGCTCCTCTCCCTGCCCTTTCAGGATATCTTGGACACGTTGAGACACGTCTTAATGTGTACGATAGTGTTATTGTGCGGGAATCGCTGGTCGGCACAGACACGGTGGGTCACAGGGCCTGTTTCCACGCTGTATCTTAAACTAAATTAAACTAAAACTTCAGTTATGTAGAGGGACTGGAGAGGCTGGGTCCCAATGCCAGCACATCCTTCTTCAGATATAGGGCCCAAACTGCTCATAATACGCCAAACACGGTCTGAGTAGTGCCTTGTAAAGCCTCAGCATTACAACGTATTTTGTATTGTAGCCCTCAAAATAAATGCTAGCTTTGCATTCACCTTCCTTACTACTGATTCGACTTGCAAATTAATCTTTTGTGAATCCTGCACCAGCACTCCCAAGTCCCTTTGCACCTCTGATTTCTGAATTCTCTCCCCATTTAGAAAATAAGACTATTTTATATGTTTATTGAACAGACCGCCAAAATTGCAGACCTTGCTTTAGACTTTAGCGATATAGTGTGGGAATAGGCCCTTCAGCCCACTGAACCCAGTGATCACTAACATTATCCTATTCACTGGGGCCAATTTACAATTTTTACCGAAGCCAATTAATCTGCAAACCTGTACATCTTTGGAGAGTGGGAGGAAATTGGAGCACCCGGAGAAAACCCACGCAGGTCACGGGGAGAATGTACAAACTTCGTATGGACAACAGCCGTAGTCAGGATAGAATCTGTGTCTCTAACACTGTAAGGCAGCAACTCTACCGCTGTGTCATTGTGGCACCACTTCTTTTTTCTCTCTGGCCGTAAAGCTAAAATGCTATAACACCACATTTGTTTCTCTAGTTTTTTTATCTTTGCACCACCTGTTGTACTTGTATCTGCTTTGATTGTATAGTACGATTTGACTGGATAGCATGTAAATAAAACTTTTCACTGTACCTCGGTACACATAAGAACAATAAACCAATACCAATGCAGTCCCGTTGTTGTTCTTCAGAGACATTCAACAAATATAAATAGTTCACTGACAGTGTGTTCTATATCATTTCCCTAGGAACTCTACTGAAGACCTGAACGCAGTATATTCAACAGTTACAGGTGAAAAGTTAATTTCAGTACTCATATTGGGGATTTCTTCAAATGTTGGCTATGTTCAGTAATGATTCCAAATGTAAGAACATAAGAAAGTCAAGGGAGTAGCCCATTGTTGCACCATTCTCAACGTAAACTATTCAACCTCTATGGCTTTTCAATTCCTTTAAATATACTCAACAAATTAGCTTCACAGTTCTCCGACAGATAAATATAAAGATTCAAAGCACTCTTCAAAGAAAATTCTTCACAACTTAATCTTCTTGCACTAACACCATATCTGAGTGCATCTGAGGAATCCGTTGCCATGGATGGCAGTGGAGGCCATGTCTTTGGGTATTTTGAAATCGGGGATTGATAGGTTGTTGGTTAGTGAGGGTGTCCAAGGTTGAGAGGGAAATATCGATCAGCCATGATCGAATGCTGAAACAAACTTGATGGGCCAAATGGCCTAAATCTGCTCCTATATCTTAGATCAATAGGGACAATTGGAATACATATCTCCTCTCTATTAGATCTTGTATCTGAACAATCTTATTCAAGCACTCAAGGTCTCCATCTAGGCAACTAAAATAGCGTTCTGGTCGATGTTTTGGGTCGTGATTATAGAGAGCAGATAGCCAATAGAAAGAGGTGAAGGGGAGGTGTGAGGCAGGGCAGGCAGTAATAGATAGAAACAGATGAAGAGAGGAAAGAGGGGGCAGATGAGCCAAGTGAGGGAGCAGATGGTGGGAATAGAGGCTGAAAGCTAATGTGGAAACAAAAGATGCTGGAATCCTACAGATGTTGGAATCTGGTAGGTCAGAAGGTGATATGCGGAAACAATGGTTCAATAGTGCTTTTATTGTCACATTTGCGATGTGCTAAATCAGTGAAATTATTTTTCATACAATCAGTCCAATAGAATGTTGCCGATCCCTAATTAGCAAATGTACAGAAATAGTCTACTGGGCCCGCGTGCAAGAGGCGCCATCTAGTGGTGCTATTTTAAAAGTCCTCGCTCTAGTTCTTATGAGCAGTGCCTGTTCCAGGCAAGTCCCAGGCTGTTGCAGATCTCCAGCCATTACCTTCCTTCGACGCCACGCTACCTTATCAGATTCCAGCATCTGCAGTCTCTTGTGTCCCTAAAATAGAGAGCACCCGCCACCAAGTACTGCTGCCACTGCCCTCCTCCAGTAAATGGACACACCATCAGCCTCAAAGGAATTATTGGATATATATCAATTCCTGCATCCTCCCGAAAGATGCCTGCTGTAAGTGACAAATTAATGGCAGAATTTTAGAAAGACCAATATTAACACAGACTCTCAAATTTTAATCCTTTTGATAGTGGCTGAATTTAAACCAATGATAGTGAACTAAAAGGCATATGTCCATGAATTAATTAAATGATAATCCTTTACATTCAATTGAGAAGTTTACGGATCCACCAACTAAAAGACAGCTTCTACAATACTGCACTGAAGCATAGGCCTACGCAGTTTGTCTTAACACCCTAAAAAGGCAGATAACTATGTAAATGGCGTCAAGTTGGGAAAAAGGGAAGTACAACGGGATCAGGGGGTCCTTGTACATCAGTCTATGAAAGTAAGCATGCAGGTACAGCAGGGAGTGAAGAAAGCGAATGGCATGTTGGCCTTTATAACAAGATGAATCGAATATAGGAGCAAAGAGGTCCTTCTGCAGTTGTACAGTTGTGAGACCACACCTGGAGTATTGTGTGCAGTTTTGGTCCCCTCATTTGAGGAAGGACATTCTTGCTATTGAGGGAGTGCAGCGTAGGTTTACAAGGTTAATTCCCGGGATGGCGGGACTGTCATATGCTGAGAGAATGGAGCAGCTGGGCTTGTACACTTTGGAGTTTAGAAGGATGAGAGGATATCTCATTGAAACATATAAGATTGTTAAGGCTTGGACACGCTAGAGGCAGGAAACATGTTCCCGATGTTGGGGGAGTCCAGAACCAGGGGCCACAGTTTAAGAATAAGGAGTAATCCATTTAGAACGGAGACGAGGAAACACTTTTTCTCACAGAGAGTGGTGAGTCTGTGGAATTTTCTGCCTCAGAGGGCGGTGGAGGCAGGTTCTCTAGATGCTTTCAAGAGAGAGCTAAATAGGGCTCTTAAAAATAGCAGAGTCAGGGGATATGGGGAGAAGGCAGGACCGGGGTACTGATTGGGGATGATCAGCTATGATCACATTGAATGGCGGTGCTGGCTCGAAGGGCCAAATGGCCTACTCCTGCACCTATTGTCTATTGTCCAGAAGTAAGCCAGACGTCTAGCCTTTAAGACATATGTGAGTCTTGTCGTGCCCCTGTCAAGAGTGTGAAACTCTTCATAGATATGACAGCACGTTGGCGCAGTGGTAGAGTTGCTGTCTTACAGCACCAGCGACCTGGGTTCAATCCTGACTACAGGTGCTGTCTGTATGGAGATTGCACATTCTCCCTGTGACCATGTGGGTTTTCCCCAATTGCTCTGGTTTCCTCCCACACTTCAAAGATGTACAGGTTTGTCCCTAGTGTGTAGGATAGTGTTAGTGTACGGGGATTGCTGGCCGGCGTATACTTGGTGGCTGAAGGGCCTGTTTCCACGCTGTATGTCTAGGCTAAACATATGTCACAAAATTTTGAGATTTTAAAAATAGTCTGCAATTTATCCCATCAGATAAAGCATAAAAATAAGTTTAATTTGACACCTAATTCACTTTCATATCTTCAGTATTAAAAAAGTTATGGCCATTTTCATACTCTGAAATTAGCATCTTGTTCCCTATTGCTTTTCCATTGACTTTACTCAAAAGCTGTGATCGAGGACAGTCAAAAGCCCATAACTTTCTTAAAAATTAAGAGAACTGAATGAAATTTTCAGTTATTATAGATTGAAGCATTCTGAAACAAATATGAAACAATCTTACTTGGATGACCTGAAATTAAAGCATATAATTAGTTAGTTACCCAATTGTAGCTAATTACAAAATTCAATTACTAGATCTAAACATCTATCCATTTCTTAAGAAAAGGTTAACATTTTTTAAAAGCCTAAGTGTCCAAATAACATTCACACAAGAATTCACAATATAACATGATTTTTAAATCTCATTGTCATGAATTTATAGGCCAAATGGAAGGAATTTAGTGTTTAATTCCTGTAAATTAATGGGCATTTTAATCATCTTGCGAGTGGGTTTTTGAGGAACGCGCTGGTTTGGAACGTTGCATTTGCGGTGAATTTAAGCCTCATATCGGCAGGAAAAATACTGCCGGTTCGTATATTTACATGATGACATTTTCGCAACGTGAAATTTTGATTAAGGGCATCCTAAGAAGCAAGTTTATATGAAAAAACAAACGGCGTACCTTGCCTTGTCCCCTACGTGAAATCCGTCCCCGTTGTCGGCATTTGAAGATGATTTTAATTTTACTCCAACAATTTAATTATCCAGCGCTAATTTTAATAAACTTAATAAAACGGCAGTCGAAGCGATTTTTCTTTAGCAACTAAACACCCTGACAGACATCGATTTGAATAGCTTGGAGAAACAAGGCATTTTAAACCCGCCCCCCTCTCAAAGGCGCCAAAGTCGCGCACACGGGCAGTGACAGAACTGCAGTGCCACTGAAGGTAAGTTTTGTAACATACCTACATATGTGTTCTGCAGAAAGTTCCAGCTATCTGAATGCACTGGATAAGGGATGACAATAAGTTTGTATACCGCAATATGATTTCATTTTGATTATCACCCGTATGTGACAACTCAACAGATTCTTATTTTATTTCAGTTGAAACCAAGACCAATACAGAACCGGCCACCAATGTCACTATGGTAAGTACCAGACATAAATACAAACTGCTGGAGAAACTCGGTGGGTCAGGCAGCATCTGCGGAAAGAAATGGACAGGCGACATTTTGGCCCATGCCTTTAATTGAATGCCATTACTTCCTTTTTAGACCTATACAAGCCATCTCAGGTTTACAAATGTCCACCTTACACCTTTACATATGAACAAGCTTCCATAAATATCATTATATTCAAAGTCTTACGTACATATATTACGTTCATTCCAGTGACTAGTGGTGTGCCACAGGGTTCGGTGCTGGACCCGTTACTGCTTGCCATCTACAGCAATGATTTGGATGAGAACATACAGGGCAGGATCAGCAAATTTGCCGATGATACAAAAGTTAGTGGTTTTGTAGATAGTGAGGATGGTTGTGAACGATTGCAGCAGGATCTGGATCCATTGGCTGGGTGGGCGGAGGTATGGTTGATGGAATTTAATACAGAGAAGTGTGAGGTGTTGCATTTTGGGACCAAACTAGGGCAGGACCTACACAGTAAATGGTAGGCCTCTGGGCAGTGTTGTAGTGCAGAGGGATCTAGGAGTACAAGTGAATGGTGCCATGAAGGTCGAGTCGCAGGTAGATAAGGTGGTCAAAAAGGCTTTTGGAACTTTGGCCTTCACCAGAGAAAGTATTGAGTATAGAAGTTGGGAGGTCATGTTGCATTCAAGACGTTGGTGTGACTGCATTTAGAATATTGTGTCAGTTCTGGGCACCATGTTATAGGAAAGATGTTGTTAAGCTTGAAAGTGTTCAGAAAAGATTAACAAGGATGTTGCCAGGACTAGAGGGTGTGAGCTACAGGGAGAGGTTGAGTAGGCTGGGTCTCTATTCCATGGAGCGTAGGAGGATGAGGGGAGATCTTCTAGAGGTATATAAAATCATGAGAGGAATAGATCGGCTAGATGCACAGTCTTTTACCCAGAGTAGGGGAATCGCGGACCAGAGGACATAGGTTCAGGGTGAAGGGGAAACGATTTAATAAGAATCCAAGGGGTAACTTTTTCACACAGAGGGTGGTGGGTGTATGGAACAAGCTGCCAGAGGAGGTAGTTGAGGCTGGGACTATCCCATTGTTTAAGAAACAGTTGGACAGGTACATGGATAGGACAGATTTGGATGGTTATGGACCAAGCGCAGGCAAGTGGAACTCGGGTAGATGGGACATTGTTGACTGGTGTGGGTGAGTTGGGCTAAAGGGCCTGTTTCCACACTGTATTACTCTATGACTATAACTAGTTTGCTCTCTTTTCCCCTTTTGGTAAATGTTCTTTCTTGTTCATCTTATATGTTTTGATGTCATGCGTTATAAACTGTGATGGTATGATTTTGCGTATTTTCTGACTGATGGACAAAATCGGCTTATGGATTCAGCAGTCTCTTGTGTCATTTACATTCTGTTTTTCTGTTGCAGTCGGCGGAATCGGAGCTGTTCTATGCTGATATTCAATTTGTACGAAAGAATGCCAAAGCTCCAACCTTAGAAGTCAGCGAGGAGACAACCGAATATGCTGCCATCAAACGTGCATAGTGACTGACTAAAAGTCACCCCTCAGGGTTCTTCTGGCTGGTATCTGTCAACGCACAGAACTCCCGAATGTCACAGATCTTCATTCTGGTTCTTAGGCATATGCCTCAATATTTTCTTACTCTTAACCTCACATAAAGTGATAGCCTACAGATTGGTCTATTCCTGCCACATTTATTCTTTTAATGTAGTTTCCCAGTCTACCCAACAACTCACAACTCATACATTCGCAGTTTCCTTTGTGATAATTTAAGACTGTAGTTTCAGATAGAAACATAGAAAATAGGTACAGGAGTAGGCCATTCGGCCCTTCGAGCCTGCACCGCCATTCGATATGATCATGGCTGATCATCCAACTCAGTATCCTGTACCTGCTTTCTCTCCATATCCCCTGATCCCTTTAGCCACAAGGGCCACATCTAACTCACTCTTAAATATAGCCAATGAACTGGCCTCAACTACCTTCTGTGGCAGAGAATTCCAGAGATTCACCACTCTCTGTGTGAAAAATGTTTTCCTCATCTCGGTCCTAAAAGATTTCCCCCTTATCCTTAAACTGTGACCCCTTGTTCTGGACTTCCCCAACATCGGGAACAATCTTCCTGCATCTAGCCTGTCCAACCCCTTAAGAATTTTGTACATTTCTATAAGATCCCCCCTCAATCTTCTAAATTCTAGCGAGTACAAACCGAGTCTATTCAGTCTTTCTTCATATGAAAGTCCTGACATCCCAGGAATCAGTCTGGTGAACCTTCTCTGTACTCCCTCTATGGCAAGAATATCTTTCCTCAGATTAGGAGACGAGGAGATCGAAGCAAATAATTTCAATTTATATCACTCACTCTTCTCAAAGCTTATTATGTAATTAACGTAAATATACCGCAAAGACGTACAAGTTTGGAGGTTAATTGACTTCAGTAAAATTATAAATTGTCCGTAGTGTGTGGTGATCGCTGGCCGGCGCAGATTCGAGTGGGCCAAAGGGCCTGTTTCCGTGCTGCATCTCTATACTAAACTATTAACAAACCTTCTCATTGCACGTAACTAGTTGAAATTAACCTTTCCCTTTGTTGATTCTTCAGCATGCCGATATAGAACATCATATTTTACACATGCTGCAAATTCATCTGTACGATTAGTGCTAATTTTATTTCCCAGACCCTATGTGAATTAAAGTCCCAAGATATTACTATGATGCATTGCTACATTACCCTCTCAACTTGATTACCCACTGATATCCGTGGTCAGATAAACTGACTACAAATTAATTAGTCATTTTCCTCTTAATATGCCTAATTTCATCCATTACCTGTTTGTTAGCTTATCCTCTATTTATGCTCATAAATTATCTACGAGACTCTCCTAGTGGCAGCATGCTGTAAAGGTTGCAAATTCGTTTGCTCCCTTAACTTTTAACCTTCACTTACCACTCTTTCAATGTTACTTGTGATTACTTGACTTCAAGGCACGGTCTAATTTTTCATAAAGTGTTGATAACACTTTTACACGCCTTAATCGTGAAAAGGATGGAGACAAGAAGGAAAGGAGGCTCCCCAAGGAAGGAACAGGGGAAAGCCACAACCACAGCCACAGCTTCTGACTCTAGTATCATAGAAGCAACATCAAAAATGAACGATGAACTGAAAAATGAAAACAAGATTTTGCAGTTTGGAAGAAATGGTGAAAGGAGTTTTGAGCAAATTGAAGGAAGTTCAAGAAAAGCTGATTATGTTACAAGATGAACTTCGTGAACAAAAGGAACAAATTGATAACTTGCGAACCCTGGGCCAGGAGAGAGACTTGAAGATTGAAAAACTGGAATGAAGAATGAATGAAAATACTCGAGCACTCCAGCAATATAAGATTAAATATATGGACCTGGAAAACAGAAGCCTTCAATTGAATTTACAAATTGTTGGTTTGCCGGAAGGTCAAGAAGGAGATAATGTTATAAAATATGCTTCTAAAATGATAAAGGAGACTTTCAACATTGAGCACAATGAAAATCTTCCATTTTTGGATAACGCACACAGGATTGGGCAGAAATCTGGTAATAATCCGAGACACTTGATTGTTCGGTTTCACTTTTTGCAAACGAAGGAGAATATTCTCCAGGCAGCAAAAAGGTTGGGCGTGGTTGAATATGAAGGATACAAGTTTCGGTTTGTTCCTGATTATAGTTATGAGCTTTTGGAAATAAGAAAGTCTTTTCATAATGTAATGTCTGATCTGTTTAAGAAAAAGTTGCGCCCAGCCTTACTTTATCCAGCCATGTGTATACGACTTTTCAATGGTAACATTCGATTTTTTAACAATCCTCAAGACGCTTCCAGCTTTTTGGAGAGTTACGAGGGTGAAGGGGAGTAATTGATAGCTGATTAAGTTATAATTGGAGATTTACTGTTCCTATTTGGACAATATATTGTTTGATAATGATTATGAATTTAACTGGACGAGTTGTTTTTCTTTTATATATATTAATTTTTTAAGCATTTCTTTGTTAATTTTTTACTCTTAAAAGTGAAGGAATTTGTGTTCCTCTGGCTTTAGACAAATTATGTGAACGCAGTTCTTGTTTTTCATATTTTGACCTTGGATAATAATATGTAGCTCTTGCTCTTCAGTTTCACTGCCAGCATATATGTTATGGCTATTGAGTGGCAAATATGCTTTTTGCAACGTTGGGTGCTGTTGCTAGGAGAGATGGGGGTAGGGAAGGGATTAGGTAGCTTACTGACTGTCTATTGGTCAGTTTCAGACTTTACATGGGTGGGTGGGGGGGGGGGGAAGGGTCTTTTGTAACTAGTAGAGTGGATAAGGGAGAACCAGTGGATGTGTTATATCTGGACTTTCAGAAGGCTTTCGACAAGGTCCCACATAAGAGATTAGTATACAAACTTAAAGCACATGGTATTGGGGGTTCAGTATTTATGTGGATAGAGAACTGGCTGGCAAACAGGAAGCAAAGAGTAGGAGTAAACGGGTCCTTTTCAGAATGGCAGGCAGTGACTAGTGGGGTACCGCAAGGCTCAGTGCTGGGACCCCAGCTATTTACAATATATATTAATGATTTGGACGAGGGAATTGAATGCAACATCTTCAAGTTTGCGGATGACACGAAGCTGGGGGGCAGTGTTAGCTGTGAGGAGGATGCTAGGAGGCTGCAAGGTGACTTGGATAGGCTGGGTGAGTGGGCAAATGCATGGCAGATGCAGTATAATGTGGATAAATGTGAGATTATCCACTTTGGTGGCAAAAACAGGAAAGTAGTCTATTATCTAAATGGTAGCCGATTAGGAAAAGGGGAGATGCAACGAGACCTGGGTGTCATGGTACACCAGTCATTGAAAGTAGGCATGCAGGTGCAGCAGGCAGTGAAGAAAGCGAATGGTATGTTAGCATTCATAGCAAAAGGATTTGTGTATAGGAGCAGGGAAGTTCTACTGCAGTTGTACAGGGTCTTGGTGAGACCACACCTGGAGTATTGCGTACAGTTTTGGTCTCCAAATCTGAGGAAAGACATTCTTGCCATAGAGGGGGTACAGAGAAGGTTCACCAGACTGATTCCTGGGATGTCAGGACTTTCATATGAAGAAAGACTGGATGGACTCGGCTTGTACTCGCTAGAATTTAGAAGATTGAGGGGGATCTTATAGAAACTTACAAAATTCTTAAGGGGTTGGACAGGCTACATGCAGGAAGATTGTTCCCGATGTTGGGGAAGTCCAGGACAAGGGGTCACAGTTTAAGGATAAAGGGGAAATCCTTTAGGACCGAGATGAGAAAAACATTTTTCACACAGAGAGTGGTGAATCTCTGGAACTCTCTGCCACAGAAGGGAGTTGAGGCCAGTTCATTGGCTATATTTAAGAGGGAGTTAGATGTGGCCCTTGTGGCTAAAGGGATCAGGGGGTATGGAGAGAAGGCAGGTACAGGATACTGAGGTGGATGATCAGCCATGATCATATTGAATGGCGGTGCAGGCTCGAAGGGCCGAATGGCCTACTCCTGCACCTATTTTCTATGTTTCTATGTTTCTGTTTCTTGTTTCTTATTTAGTGTTCTTCATTTGTGAAAAATTTGAACTACAAAAATGTCTGAAATGTCGTCACATCTGGTTCCGCCCTAGATTTTTCTTCTTCCAGTATCATGAACTATTAGGCTTTAAGAAATTAACCCTTTACAACCCACATGATTTTTACAAGCAATATGGATAAAGTTATTAACTTCCTTTCATGGAATGTGAATGGCTTGAACCATCCCATTAAGAGGAAAAACATTTTTAAAGTTCTTCGCAGACTAAATGCTCAGATTATTTTTGTTCAGGAAACTCATGTAAGGCAAGATGACAATCAACGATTTTTCAAGTTTTGGAGAGGACAGCGGTTTCATTCAAATTCACAGGCTAAGGTGAAAGGAGTCTCTATTTTTATTGACTCCTCAATTCCGTTTGTTCATTATGAAACAATTTCTGATCCATATGGTAGATTTTTGGTGATTACTGGTGTTCTTTATAAGCAAAATGTTGCTATGGTGAATGTTTACGCACCAAATATTGATCACCCTGAGTTTTTTAAACAGTTAATTGCATCCTTTCCTAATTTAAATGAACACTTTTTAATAATGGGTGGAGATTTCAACTGCTGTCTGAACCCCTTGATTGACAGGTCTACATCTGATCATGTGCTTCCAAATAAATCAGCTAGTTTTATCAATTCTTTTTTACTTGACTCTGGAATGTTAGAAGTTTGAGATTCTTACACCCAAATGACAAAGAATTGTCTTTTTTTTGCTTGTCAAATTTCAATGCTGAGTCAAATATCACGCCAAGGTTTGTGACGTGAGGTTTGAGTAATGGGGTAAGGCTTTCAATGCTGCCTGCTATCGTTTTGATTGTCCAAGGGGCCGAGAAGGATGACCTCAAACTTACTCTCGTTTAGTTGGAGGAAGTTCTGGGCCATCCAACACTTTATATCCTCGAGGCAGTGGTAAGGTTAAGTAGATTTGATCGGTTGTTGGGCTTCAGGGGGAGATAGAATTGTGTATCGTCTGCATAGCAATGGAAGGAAATGCCGTGCCTTTGAATGACGGCCTAATGGGAGCATATACAGGGAGAAGAGAATGGGGCCAAGGATGGAACCTTGTGGAACCCAGCAGCAGAGGCTAGCAGGGGAGGAGAATGAGTTGCCTATGTTAGTCGAGAAACTCCTACCTTTGAGGTAGGAGATGAACCAGCTCAGGGCAGTTCCATCAATACCAACCTCGTACCGGAGATGGTCAATTAGGATGGTGTGGTCGACAGTATCAAATGCTGCGCTGAGGTCAAGAAGGAGCAGGATTGCAGTCGCTGGAGTCAACGGTGAGAAGTAGGTCATTATGTACCTTCAACAAGGCAGACTCTGTGCTGTGGTGGGCCCTGAAACTTGATTGGAAAGTGTCCATGATAGTATTATGGTGAAGGTAAGGCATGAGTTGACTTAACATTACCTTTTCAAGGGCTTTTGAAAGGAAAGGCAGTTGTGAAATAGGTCTGTAGTTGCTTGGCAAGGTGGGGTCGAGGTTAGGTTTTTTCAGGAGGGGCTGGACCACCGCGTGCTTGAAGCAGGTAGGAACAGTGCTAGTGGCCAGAGAACTGTTGAAGATGGCGAGGATGCTGGGACCGGATATTGTAATGACATCCTTCAGAAGGGCAGAGGGGACAATGTCAAGGGGGCAGGTAGTAGGTTTCATGGTGGTGACCAGTTTTACAAGGGAGGGTAGAGTAATGGGTTGGAAACAGTTTAATTTTGAAGAACAGACCAATGAGACAGCCAGGTTCACGGATGGGAAGGGGGAATACCACAATAAGTCCATCGGGACAAATTTTAATCACTACTTCAAATTTTGGGTTGTAATTTGTGAAGGTGAATTTCCATTAACAGGACTCTGTAACGCAGGAGTCACCTACACCAGGTTAAAATTGACAGCATATACAGGGAGGTTTGAAAACATGGAACATATGCCCAGGTGGGCAGATGTCATATGTGGTGTTCTCTCTTTAGTTATTCAATCGACATATAGAAAAGTTTAAACATGCTGGCATTATTGTTTGTGGGTCTTGGACTATCTTCAAATTGGTACAGGTTGAAAACCGATTTTCTGGTAATTGATGGTCTCCCCCACCACCACAATCTGGACAAAATTATGGGAGCTCAGTTGAAATTCCGTGATGGCGTTGTAAAGTGAATGTGAATGTAATGACCTGCCGACCTATCCATGGCTCCCACCGTTAAGAGCTTTGACTTCCAACCCCACTCCCGACCCCTAATTAGTGACTATGCTTCAAGATACTTCATCTTCTGCAAAATGTTTTACAACCTCACATAAGCTGTGAAGGAGCTGCATCAAAAAAAGAGTCATAGAGTGATACAGGCCCTTCGGCCCAACTCGACCATACCGGCCAACAATGTCCCAGCTACATTCAGACTGGGCATCACAAGAATGAGCACTACTGGCTTGCATGTGAGGGTCCAATGAGAGAACCTTGTTGTGACGGACAATCTGAACTTTGCTGCATTGCACGAGACTTCCTCCGATCACCTCCTGCACATTGTGTGGTGTATTATGCTTGTAAGTGACTAGTTTTTACCCTGTGTGCATTATGTACAAAAAATACAAAGTATTGATTTTTACAACATAGGCCTGTAAATATTAACAAAACTGTCAAAATATCTTAGCTTAATAAAATAATAAAATTCTGAGTGCAATTTTTCGTTCATTAAATACTGAGATTTGGTGTTGATAGAAAGCCAGATTGGTTACCTGTTGTATTTACAGTATACAGTAAATGGCAGGACTTTTAGGAGCATAGATGTGTTAATCCTGGCTAAATTGGACCAGTCAGGACTTCAAAAAGGGGTTAAGTGTCAGGGCTTGCTGAGAGATTTGGTCAAATTGCTCTCTGCAGAGCTGGGACAAGCTGCAAGAAGTGCCAGAGTCTGGAACTTAGATAAAATTCATATGCAAAGGATAGGAAGTCTTGCAAGCCTTGTCAATCTGATACCAAATGCATAGAATGGATTGGGTGGTTGCAAACTAGATATACATTTTGTAAATAGCTTGTAAATAATGTTGCAGAATCTGACTCTGCTGGATCTTTATTGGATGGGGTGTTAAGCCTTGTCTGAGAGTTCTGTTAATCAGGGTAAATGTTTCAATAGTTGACTTCATCTCAAAGTCAGTTGTGAATACAATGTATTGAACTTTTGTATCATTGGGTTAGGGAAATGTCTGTTATGTATGGGGTTAATCGATATCTATAATTGGAAGACAACCCCCGTGTGGTTCGGCCCTCAGGTTCGCTGGGCATATAAAAGACCGTGATCACGAGGCTCGAGGTCGATCTTCTGGAGGAACTTCTGGAGTGTCTCTGTCTGAGTGAGGCCTAGAGGGCTTGAACAGATAGACACAGGGATCGAACCCACAGTGTGTGATCTGTGACGCGCTTTTGGTAAAATAAAATTTAGTTAATTCAAGTGCTTGATTCAGTGTTTTTACTGAAACTAGACTGGGGGGGAGCTCAGAAACCAGCAATTATCAGATGTACAGAGAGATCTTGGGGAACAAGTCCATTGCTCCCTAAAATTGGCAACATAAATAGGGTGGTAAAGGAGGTGTTACTTGCCTTCATTAATTAGAGCTTTTTGTATTGAAGTTGGCAAGTCATGCTGGGGCAGTATAATGGTTTGGTTATGCTGCATTTAGAGTACTGTGTGCAGTTCTGGTCCCGATGCTGCATGGAGCTGCCAATTTATCATCAGAGTTGACAACTATCCTTTCAACAACATTACAGGCTAGGTTCCGTTTGTAGAAACCAGGCCATATCGCAGTTTCTCATAATACAAAGCAATGTCAACGGTGCATGCATCAAGAAACTTAAGGTGAAAAATATTAGTTGTGCTGATTTATTTACTTGTTTCCCCCACATAAATTCTGTGAGAACACATATTCCATATCTTCAATCTTTTGGTACTGATTTGTGAATTCTGTCAGGCTGCATTTCCATAATCCAACAGAGGTGGCGATGTTGAAAGATACAATCGTTGCATTTACAGGAGGGTATTTGAATATGCAGGAAATGGAATTTATTCTCATAATTTTATTAAACTACTATCAGGTCCCTCAACCTTCAATACTCCATGGAAAATAGTCCAAGTTCACCACAATGTTGTCTGGATCAGAGGGTTCTAGCTATAAGCAAAGGTTGGACAAACTTGGATTGTTTTCTCTGGAGCATCGAAGGATGAGAGAACTGATAAAAGTTTATAAAATTATGGGAGGCATAGCTAGGGTGCACACAGAGCCTTTTCCCAGGGTCTAAATGTTAAATACCTGAGGGCATACCCACCTGGAAGCCTTGTAAATGCAACTATTGTATCTGCTTTAAGGCAAGATGGTAAAATTTAAAATAGATTTATGGGACAAGTGTTTTTGTTTGCATGGGGTGTGGTGGGAACATGCTGCCAGGAGTGGTGGTAGAAGATATGATAGGAATGTATAATAGGCATTTAGACAGAAATGTGAACATGCATGGAATGCAAGGACACAGATCATGTGCAGGTAGAGAGGATTGGTTAAAAGTGGCATTATGGCCGGCATAGACCCAGTCGACCAAAGGGCCTGTTCTTATACTGTACTATTCCGTTGCACGCTGTGTATGCATCATGCTGGCATATACGTGGATAGCTGAGGGAGACATTTCTGACATGTCTGTTTCCATGATTTTATGAGCACAGGCTTAAAAATGTAAATTACACATTCCAGAAATCTGTAACAATAGGCAGATCAAATTTACGAAGATGTTGCTCTGCCAAGTTGAGTTGCTTTAGAATGGCATCTTACTGGTCTTCCACTGCTATGCTGATGACACCCAGATCTATCTCAGCACCAAGTCCCCCCACCACCCCCCTCTCTCCCATATCAACTCCTGCCTATCAGCCATCAAATCTTGGATGCAACTCAACTTCCTTAAATTAAACAGTAGCAAAACAGAATTTCTCCTCATTGGCTCCAAATCAACACTCACTAAAATTAACAACCCCACTCTCACTATCGACGGCACCACTGTCTCCCCATCTCCTCAGGCACGCAACCTTGGCGTGATCCTTGACTCAACCCTCTCCCTTGAGCCTCACATCCGCCATGTTGTCAAAACATCATTTTTTCACCTCCGCAACATTGCAAAAATCAGATCGTCTCTCATACCCCCCGCTGCTGAAAGACTCATCCATGCCTTCATCTCCTCCCGACTGGACTACTGTAACTCTCTTCTTTTCGGAATCAATTCCAGCAGCATCAAACGACTCCAACTGGTCCAAAATGCAGCCGCTCGACTCATTACCCACACCAAATACATAGATACATAGAAAATAGGTGGAGTAGGCCATTCGGCCCTTCGAGCCTGCACCGCCATTCAATATGATCATGGCTGATCATCCAACTCAGTATCCCGTACCTGCCTTCTCTCCATACCCCCTGATCCCTTTAGCCACAAGGGCCACATCTAACTCCCTCTTAAATATAGCCAATGAACTGGCCACAACTACCCTCTGTGGCAGAGAGTTCCAGAGATTCACCACTCTCTGTGTGAAAACGTTTTTCCTCATCTCGGTCTTAAAGGATTTCCCCCTTATCCTTAAGCTGTGACCCCTTGTCCTGGACTTCCCCAACATCGGGAACAATCTTCCTGCATCTAGCCTGTCCAACCCCATAAGAATTTTGTACGTTTCTATAAGATCCCCTCTCAATCTCCTAAATTCTAGCGAGTATAAGCCAAGTCTATCCAGTCTTTCTTCATATGAAAGTCCTGACATCCCAGGAATCAGTCTGGTGAACCTTCTTTGCACTCCCTCTATGGCTATAATGTCCTTCCTCAAATCCTGGCACCACATCACCCCAGTTCTCAAAGAACTTCACTGGCTTCCCATTTCCCACCGGATCACCTACAAAATCCTGGTCCTCACCTACAAAGCCCTCAACAACCTGGCCCCCCCTTATCTCATTGACCTCCTCTCCCCCTACCAACCCTCACGGTCCCTCAGATCCACATCAGCTGGTCTTCTCTCCACTCCGAAATCAAACCTCTGCACTTTTGGAGGCAGAGCCTTCCCCAGGGCAGCTGCCAGGCTCATGGAACTCCCTCCCACAATTGATCCGAAATTCTGAGTCCCTCACCATCTTCCAGTCCCGCCTCAAGACCCATCTCTTCACCTCTGCATACCCTTAGTCTCATGTTCCCCTCCCCTCTGTCTTACTGCTCTATTTTGTTTTGTTTATTCCTGACTCTCAATTGTAAAGCGACTTTGAGTCCTGAAAAGCGCTATATAAATAAAATCTATTATTATTATTATTATTAAATCACTATAGTTTAATGAATTGCTTTGCTGGTACTTTGCAATAATAACCATGACACCTAGTAGATTTGGTGACCATCCAAATGGTAATATGCTTGAATGACCATTTGATTCTAGTGAATTACCACAGACGGCTGCGGAGGTCAAGTCATCAATGGATATTTTTAAAGCATAGATTCTTGATTAGTACGGGTGTTAGGAGTGTACGGGTGTATGGTGAGAAAGCAGATTAGGGTTATAGGGGGGTTGCACGTAAGGTTACTGGGTCATAGGGCTTGACACACGGAGCCGCTCAATCCATCTGGAGGACATCCGTCACTTCCGGTATATGTTATTAATGCAAGAAACGCGTACTTTCCTACCTGTTAAAAACCGCCAAAATGTTGAATTTCTGCGCTGTAAAAAATTGTGGAAGTCGGGGTAAGTGTGAGAGACATGTACCCAACTTCAGAATTCCAAAAGTGAAGCGAAATGAAGATAAAGAGAAGCGAGAGCTGAAGGGACAACAGCAGCTAAAGTGCTTGGCGAACATTGGCCGTGCAGATATCGGAATTGAAAATATTGGAAATTATCGCGTTTGCTCACTGCATTTCATCAACAGTAAGGCATTATTTGTGGTTTTTCTTGATTTCTATGGTATCTAAAAAGTCTCAGAAGTGATAAATCTGGCTGTAAATTTTGCTTGAGAGACGTTTTCTTTTTGTATGTAAAAACCAACGAGAACCATGGGCGATTTAAAAATTTTACAGACAGATTTATCACTTCTGAAACTTTTTAGATGACAAAGTAATCAAGAAAAAACACAAATAATGCCTTAGTTGATGAAATGCAGTGAGCAAATGGCCAATGTTCGCCAAGCACTCTGGCTGTTGTTGTCCCTTCAGCTCTCGCTTCTATCTACCGTCATTTCTCCTCACTTTTGGAATTCTGAAGTAGGCTAAATGTCTCTCACGCTTGTCTTATCCCGATTTCCATAACTATTTACAGCACAAAAATTGACAATTTCGGCGGGTTTTAACGGGCTCGCTACGCTGGAAACAATGGTAAGTGCTTACCTGCAGTTCATCGCGTGTAATCCATTTGGCGTAGTGTAGCAACAGTACGGGTCATGGGTCGTGACCCGACTGCCGTGAAACCTCCCTATAGACAATAGGTGCAGGAGTAGGCCCTTCGGCCCTTCGAGCCAGCACCGCCATTCAATGTGATCATGGCTGATCATCCCCAATCAGTACCCCGTTCCTGCCTTCTCCCCATATCCCCTGACTCCGCTATTTTTAAGACCCCTATCTAGCTCTCTCTTGAAAGCATTCAGAGAACCTGCCTCCACCGCCCCCTCTGAGGCAGAGAATTCCACAGACTCACCATTCTCTGTGCGAAAAAGTGTTTCCTCGTCTCCGTTCTAAATGGCTTACTCCTTATTCTTAAAACTGTGGCCCCTGGTTCTGGACTCCCCCAACATCGGGAACATGTTTCCTGCCTCTAGCGTGTCCAAACCCTTAATCATTTTATATGTTTCAATGAGATCCCGTCTTATCCTTCTAAACTCCAGAGTGTACAAGCCAAGCTGCTCCATTCTCTCAGCATATGACAGTCCCGCCATCCCGGGAATTAACCTTGTAAACCTACGCTGCACTCCCTCAATAGCAAGAATGTCCTTCCTCAAATTAGAGGACCAGGAGAATTAGGGTTGAGGAGAAAAGATAGATCAGCCATGATTGTATGGTGAAGTTGACTTGATGGGCTGAATTCTGCCCCTATCACTTATGAACATGTGTTTGGAATCAGATGTAGAATGATTTAATCAGTGTAATAAGGATTGAGGTGGCTTCTCTCTCTCTTAGCTTGACATGTGGAAACACCCCCACTTGCTGGTTCCTATCTAAACCGCACATCTTCCAGACATGGAAACACACCATGGGTCCTTCACAGTCACTGGGTCCAAATCCTGCACTCCCATCCCAACAGCACTGTGGGAGCGCCTTTACCGCAAGAACTGCAGCGAGTGAAGGAGGCGGCACACCTCTTCCTTCTCATGGGCAATTAGGAATGGGCGATAAATCCTGAAAAATGAATAAAAATATTAATTTCTAAACTCAATTTTTATTTTTCAAATGTTTTATTAAAAATTATAAAGTTTCATGAAACGTACAAAGAAGGCTGTCAGTCATCCCATGTTACAACTGCCAGGCAAAAGGTTTAAAACTGGGACCCTTGCATGCAGCCCAATAGTATATGAACCCACCTCTGCTCCACATTGCCCTTGTCAGAACAGTGACATAGATCCATGTGCAGAACACACCCATTATTCCAGGGCACAATTATTCCGAATTTGGAAACAACAAATGCTAAACTTTCATTCATTGTATGGATCACTTATAAATGATCAAATGGTTAGCACTGCTCCAGACCCAGCAAAAAAGGGGCGACATGGTGCCGCAGTAGAGTTGCTGCCTTACAGCGCCAGAGACCCGGGTTCGATCCCGACTATGGGCGCTGTCTGTAAGGATTTTGTACTTTCTCCCCTTGACCGTGTGGGATTTCCCTCAGGTGCTCCGGTTTCCTTCCACACTCCAAAGATGTACAGGGTTGTGGGTTAATTAACTTTGGTTGTAAATTGTTCCTAATGCGTAGGATAGTGCTAGTGTACAGGGTGATCACTGGTCGGCGCGGACTTGGGTGGGCTGAAGGGCCTGTTTCCGCTCTGTATCTCTAAACTCGAAGAAACACAAGATGGTCTCAGTGTTGGAACCAAATGTCACTACACCATGGAGCAGAGTAGCTCTGGAAACACTCAGAGGGTAAAGTGGTGTAATCCCTCTAACCCTGAACCTTATTATCACTATTAACAAGATGGAGAGTGAGTTCTGGATCAGTGGTTTCACTTCCCAGTAACCCACACTGCCGATCCTGCACCCCTTTACAGCACAGACTCCCAGTGTTGGGCATGCACACATAGCTCTGTTGGTGCATCTCAATGGTCTGGAGTTCACACCAGAAACCCCACAACTGTGGAGAAGATGTTTCCACTAGTGGGAGAGTCTAGGACCTGAGACCATGGCCTCATAATAAAAGGTTGTACCTTTAGGAAGGAGACAATGAGGAATTTCTTTAATCGGATGGTTGTGAATCTGTGGAATTCATTGCCACAGACACCTGTGAAGACCAACTCAATGGTAATTTTAAAGGTGGAGATTGACAGATTCTTGATTAGTAAGGGTGCCTTGGGTTATGCGCAGAAGGCAGGAGCATGGGGTTAAGAAGGAAAGATAGATTGAATGGCAGAGTAGACGATGGGCCGAATGGTCTAATTCCTATAACTTATGGATGTCCATAAGCACCAGAGACAAGAGAGGAAATCTGACAGTTTCCCAGTTAACATCACAAGTGCATACTTAGTCACAACTGCTCACACCCACTTCTTTTGTATTCATTTTATATAAAATAAGCAAGTCAATGTCATTGCTGTTTATTCAAAGGCTCTATCAGAATCAGAATGGTCACTGATTATAATTCACTTGGGGCAATAATTAAGCTTCATCTTCCTGTACACACCCGTAGCTCTGAGTTGAAGTCAGACCACTGATCAGCCCTGATCTCTCACCTCATTTTATGCATGTTGCCCTGTCAGAAGACAGACAGGAAGACTGAGGAGGGAGAAAGCTGCACAGAATCTTCTCTCCAGTTACCAGCATGGGTCAGCACCAGCTTGGAGCCAGCATTTTAAACAGAAAAACCCTGGAGCTCTCCATACAAATTAATACGGTTGTCAGGGATTATGGGGAGAAGGCAGGAGAATGGGGTTTGGGAGGGAAAGTTAGATCAGCCATGATTGATTGCATGACGGAGTAGACTTGATGGGCCGAGTGGCCTAATTCTTCTCCTACAACTTATGAACAACAGTACCAAGACTGAACCTTCACCACACACACAATCACTGCCATGCTCAGAAGGATGACTGGGTGTGACCAAGAAAATGTTGGCCATGCCAGCGATGCCCATATGCCGCAACACAATGGAAATGTAACAACAATGGAGCTGTGTGTATATTATATGCAAACCTAGCACAATGAGAACACTCATCAGCAGGGGAATCCTGACTGGTTGCATCATGCCCTGGGTACGGCAATTCCAATGCACAGGAACGCAAGCGGCTGCAGTGACGGGTGGGCTTGGCCCCGTCCATTCCAGGCACTGCACCCCACTCCATCCTCAACCTCTACACGAGGCGCTCGTGTAGGCTCGTTCCACTATCCGTGCAACCCTCTCATCTCGCTGCTACTTTCAGGTCAGAGGTACAAATGCCTGAGGTCCCACACAACCAGGTTCAGGAGCAGCTACTTTCTAACAAGTTTTGAACCACCCCGAACAACCCTAATCCCACCTCAGCCACAGAACCACGTCCTGCACTATCTTGGACCATGTTTTTCTTTGGAATTGGTCAGGAATTACACATGAAATAGGATCCGCCATTTCCTTATTGACTGTGGAAACAGGCTCAAGGGGAAAGATGCTGTCACTGACATTCATGGGGGGTGTGATTTAATGGCTAATCCTGCATTTGTTGCCAATCCCAGAATATCCGAGAATACGTCATTGCAGAGGGCAATTACAAATCATCCATTTTATGTGGATCTAGAGTTACATATACGCCAGTCTAGGTGAAAACTGCAGTTCCTATGTTCTATATCCACGTGGGACATAGAACATAGCACATAACAAACAGTATAGCACTGGAAGAAGTCTTTTGGCAAGACAATATCTGTGCCAAATATAATGCCAAGTTAAAATAATCTCCTCTGCCTTTATGTGATCCATATCCCTCCATATTGTGTATATGTGCATATCTAAAAACCTCTTGAACACCACTGTCATATCTGATTCCACCACCACCAAATAAAAAACATGCCCCCACGCATCTCCTATAAATCTTCCCTCTGCCATTAATGCTACATGCTCTAGTTTTTGACAATCCTGCCTTGGAATAAAGGTTTTGACTGTCTACTCTATCTATGCCTCTCGTAACTTTATAACATTCTTTCAGATCTCCTCTCAGCCTCTAATCTCCAGATAAAAGAACCCATTATTTGTCCAACCTCTCATTATAATTAATACTCTCTAATCCAGGCAGAATTATGTTCAAGCTCTAATGCATCCTCCAAAGCCTTTGCACCCTTCCTGTAATGTGGAAGCCAGAACTGCACACAACAGTGAATCAGTGGCTTTTTACAATACTCCAGTATTTCCATGATTACCTTCACTGATATTACTAATATGTTCCATATTCTTCTAACCTGCTGTGGTGGGATTTGAACTTGTGCCTTCTGCTCAATTGTTGGGGCCTCTGCAAGCCAGTCCATTAAGTTAACCACTATACTACCTACGGCACATTCCAAGCTGTTTGACTGCAATTCGCAATAAGGGTGACAGGAAGACCAGCAATCTGCCTTAATGGAGAACGTAAAAGTGAAATAGAAACTGAAAATGCTGGAAACACTCAGAAAGCTATACAGCATCTGCGGAGGTAGAAACAGGGTTAACGTTTTGGGTCCAAGGCCCTTTGTTGGAACAGCCAATGAAGGAAAAGAAGATAGATTTAAATGGCAGATACTGGGAAAATGGAACCCAGTTCAATGGGCATCGACTCTTGGTCAACATGGACATGTTGGACTGAAGAGCCTGTTTCTGTGCTGTATGACGTTGAATGTGTAGGACAAAGTAGATTTTTTTTTTACTTAATAATTAACAAAATCTGGAAGGCTAACAGAGTCAAAATACTTTAAGTCGGCGACCTCTCATCAGAAACGATGGCTTGGAATTCCCTGTGTAACAGTGTCACATCTGTCAGTGCGTCTCCAGCGACTCCCGGGACTGCAGCAAGTGTGGCGTTCCCGAGCTTCATTGTCCTTCCTACAGCACTGCACTCATGGTCTGTGGACACATGGAGGCCCACCAGCTTTCAGACACTTGCACCAGAGTCCCTGGCAAACCGAGCTCGCAAGGAGGTCTAGAAAAAGCAGTCCAGGTTCATCCAGTCTCCACTCCATCCCCGGCTCCAACTGCATGCATGGCACAGGTATACTGGTGGTGGTACAGCTGGGAGATGCCGAGGACCACGGCCAAGCCTCCAAGAGATGGTGAGAAGGTATCTATCTCATGAGCGGCCCTGCTCAGTTTGGTTTGGAGAACAATGGAGAACTTTATAGGCTATACAGAGGAAGTACGCTGAAGGATCTCCCAGCCAATGCATTGCAGCTGGTCCAGCTGCCCCAGAGATTGTCCTAACCCCGTCAGCAGGCAGCCGGAATATCGTCACTGTCCGTGTCCGCAGGTCCCATAGATCCACTCAGTCCTGATCCTGGTGGCAAATCCACTCAGTCCTGATCCTGGGGAGGTTCCTCTTTCATGGGGACCAGTGCAGGGAGGTGGGCTCCGGGACCCCACCCATCTACCCCAGCCAGCCCCAGCGCTCAGTCATGGAAGCGCTGACAGGCCTTCTTCCACCTGCAGGCGGTGCACCACTGGCTGCGGTTCTCCACGCCATAGACCTTGCGGCATTTCTTGGCTTCACCGCGCACCTTCCTGTCAACCAGAAAAAAATCCCAGTTACCACTGCCCAAGGTAAACATTGAGTTTTCCAAATTTAAGTAACCACCAAAACATCCCTCCCCTCAACCCCCCCATCTTACTACACCCCACCCCCACCACCCTGCCTGGACTTGCACCTATTTCTCCCATCCCATCTCACATTCCTTCCTCTTGCTTCACAACTTGCAACTCTTCAATCCTTTAATCTCACACATTTAAAACAAATCTCTGGCCTTTGGTCCAACCAAACATGGACACAAAATGCTGGAGTAACTCAGCGGTACAGGTGTCATCTCTGGAGAAAAGAAATAGGTGACGTTTCGGGAAAAGACTCTTCAGACTTTGTTCCAACCATCTGCCTATTGAAACCCACCCCCACGACTGTGTCCACTCTGCCATGCAGAGTGCCTTGAACTCTGTCGTGCTTTGTCCTGCCTCTCCCCCATCCAGCTTTCTTGCCCCACCCCGTCTTTACAATCAGTCTGAAGAAGGGTCCCAAACTGAAACGTCACCTGTCCATGCTCACCAGAAATGCTGCCTGACCTGCTGAGTTACACCACCACTGTGTGTCCTTTTATCACTTCACAAGTTGGGAAGTCCAATCCTGTAATACTGGGACCCGCTAACACCTCTCCTGGGCCCTGCCGTGTGGTCCGGGGTGCCCGCTCCGTCTCCCAAACCCCGCAATATACCCCCCTTCACTTACTTGCCTCCATGGAATATCTGTGGTGTCGACGCAAAGATGATGTGGGGCTTGAACACAGCCACTTGCGGCTGGCTGGAGAGACTGGCAAAGGTGAAGGTGCGGGTGTGCTCTGGGGACACCTGTGGTGGAAGGAGAGACAGACAGTAACTCAGCGGCTCGGGCAGCAACCCTGGAGAACAGGAATCGGTGACGTTTCGGGCCGGGACCCTTCTTCAGGTGGAAAGAGATCGAATCACATAGCTGACCAGACCCCGATCACAGCAAAGGTACCGTGGTCTCTCCGCGCTCACACCCAGAGTCCCGCCCGACACCTGGGTCTCCCCTTGATGCAGGAGGACCACAGTGTGGGAAGAGGGTTTCCGACTGACGCAGGTCCTGGGGTCTCACATTGGGTGAACCCCTCAATGCCCAGAATCTAGGACCAGAGGCGGAGCCTCAGAATAAAAGGACGTACCTTTAGAAAGGAGATGACGAAGAATTTCTTTAGGATAATAGGGTTTCCCTGACACCAAGGGTCCACCCACCAAGGCCTAGAATCTCCCCCAAAGGTGTGGGTACGCATCTCTCCCTCACACCGGGGATCTCTCTCCCCCAAAGTGAGTATACCAGGGTCTAATCCTGAAACCCGTGATCTCCTCTGACACCCGAAGTCTTTCCCCGAAGTGAGGGTACTGGGGTCTCCCCTCTCACATCTAGTCCTGCCCGACACCTGGGTCTCCCCCTGACCCAGGAGGACAACAGACTTGTAGACGAGAGTGGGGAGGAGAGGACACACTGCCCCAACTGTTAGGCTGCTGGTCCTACCTGGTAGGTGTGGTCCACGAAGACCTGCCTCAAGCAGCTTGGGGCCGATCGGCTCAGAAGGGGCGTGCTGCGGGCCAGGGCGTCTGGAAGCACATCCAGGCTGCTGAGGGGCTGCGGGCTGACTGCCAACTGCTGGCACTGCGGAGGAGTGAGAGGAGGAGTGCAGTGCTGGCCGCTGGGGGCTTCAGAGACGGTCTCCGCATTCTCCACGATCTCAGTGTAATAGAAATCCTCCTCACCATCACTGTGCTCCGAGTCACTGCGGCTGTCAGGGGCAAAGCAACAGGTATCGCATCTGAAACTCTGGAGTACAGTCAAGAGACACCACCCCAACCCCATCTACAGTCACATCATCCCCCAGAGACTTAGCAAGCTCAGCTTGTCTCCAATGATTCTCACCACCTCTACAGATGCATCATAGAAAGCATCCGATCGGAATGTACCAGGTTGAGTTTGAGTTTAGTTTATTGTCACGTATAACGACATCATCATCATCATCGTTGAAAACATCAACGGGCACGGTGCCTTACAATGCTATGTATGGCAGTAATTTCTACTGAAGTGTGGATGGCCGTTGGCTCGCTAGGAGCTCATCCGCCCTTTGACAGGTCTTGTTTTTGGTTCTGCTGGGGGTCCACAGCCCCCTCCTCACCTGGCAAACCAGGTTGGGGAGACGGTTTAGTCGCCGACTATCCGAACATGGAGGAGGTAGCATGGGATTACATGGGAACTCCCTACCGAGGTACAATGAAAAGCTCTTGTTGCGTGCTAACCAGTCGGCAGAAAGGCTATGCATGATTACAAATCGAGCCATCCACAGCGTACAGATACATGATAAAGGGAATATCGGTTAGCACATGATAAAGTCCAAAGTGGGAGAGGAGAGGGAACCGGTGTCTTGCCTACTGCGAAACCCAAGGTCAGCTGTAGGAGGCACCCTCGGGACACAAAGGTGGACGGGCGAGGAGAGGGGCGTCACGTTCAAGGAAGGCGATGGCTAGAGGCCCGCAGCAGCCTGGGGCTCGCCTGGAACGGGCACCGCTCACAAGAACCAGAACGCCTTATTACAAGCATAGGGTGCAACATATCTTTGAAAATAACTGGTTTCAGGACCTGGTGAGGGGTGTGTAAAGATACGAAGTAGGTACATCCCTTTTATCTTATTTTACTTTCTTATATCTTCTGTTCTCTATTTTTCTCTTTCTTTTTCTTTGGTTTTCTTTTTAACTCTTTCTCGTGTTTTACGTTTCTACGGGTTTCTCCTGATCACTCTTTCACGCACTTACTATCTTATCTAACTCTCTCTATTTTTCTTCTTTTTAAAGTTTAAAATAAGAAGTGGTACAGGAAATGTATTATGTTATTTTTGGCTTATACATTACATTACTTCTAATAAATAAAATTTAAATTTTTTTTTTTAAAGAAGAACCAGAACGCATACTGGGCCTTGAGAAATGGCGCCAAAACCTGCCGCCTCTTGCATGTGGGCTCAGTGGACAATTTATATACACTTTGCTCATCAAGGTTTAACAGTCAGTTTATTGTCACATGTACCAATAAGGTACAGTGAAGTTTGAGTGACCATACAACATATAGCCACATAAAATAAAATTGAACATAAACATCCACCACAGCGGCACCCCACATCCCTCACTGTGATGGGAGGTAATAAAGTCCAATCTTCTCCCTCGGGGATGTTCTTATGTATGGCAATACTTTTCTGAACTGTATGTAAGAAAATAACTTCACTGCGTGTTTGCACATGTGATAAGTAAATAAAAGCACTACTACCACCAGTTTGGCTTGGCAACAGCTCGTTCAAGACCACAAGATGTTGCAGTGAGTTGTGGATGCAGCCCAATCTATCAAACAGAACACCCTCCCTACCTACCCCATCCACCCTCAGTAGAATACATGCTGCCGCTGGAAAGCTTCAAACATAATCAAGGACCACACACTTTTGCCTCAACTGTCAGGCAGAAGCTACACAAGCTTGAAAGCACCTACCAACTGATTCAAGAGCAGCTTACTTCCCACTGTTACTGGATTACTGGGTACGGAATGCATAATATACTCGGGATGAATTCCCATTGTCAGAAGAGGAGGAGTCCAGTGTGGATCAGCTATGATCATAGTGAATAGTATGACAGGCTTGAGGGGTAGACTGTTCTTGTTCCTATTTCTTGTGTCCTTGCAGGTCACTTTTCACTTCCTATTTGCCCTCAATTCCTTCAATCTGTGCCATCTGCCCCTGGACATAATCACTTTTACTAAAGTGACACTTTTGTATATTTCCATTCACCTGCTATGCCCTCAACCGGTTCCCAAGAGAACCGACCCACTTTTTCCTCGAGGAACCAGTTTAATTTAGTTTAGAGATGCAGCGTGAAAACCAACATGTCTGACCATGGATGTGTACACTGGGATTGTGTAGAGGAAGCATCACTCTGATTAATCTGTGCCCTGCAAGTGTGTGATGGGACAATGTAGAAGGAGCTTCATATGGCGTTTGATCCTGGAAGGGTTTAATGGGATGCTGCAAAGGGAATTTTACTCTATGTCTAACCCATGGCCTGGGAGTGTGTAGCAGGCAGGATTGAGGTATTTTCACTGCATCTGCCCCTGGAAGTGTGAGATGGGATGGTGTAGAGGGAGATTCACTCTGTGTCTGAACCATGCTCTGGGTGTGTGTGACAGGCAGCATTGAGGGATCTTCACTGTGTCTGACCCTGGAAGTGCGACGGGATGGTGTAGATGGAGCTTCACTCCTGTGCTCCAACCTATGCTGCACCAGAGTTTTATGTCCCTGGGAACATTGAATAGGTTCCACACACCCAGCCCATTCTCTCCCCGAGCAGTGCCTTACCCGAGGTGTATGGTTCGAATGTGTCTCCGTATTCCCACAGTGGATGAGAGGCATTTCTGGCAGTGTGGCCACATACAGCGATACAGGAGCTTCAGCGAGTTCTGCGAGAGAGGACAGGCAGAGGGCATTAGGCACCTGAAAACTATCTCCACATTTAGCTGAGGTAGCCCCCCCATTGCAGCCACTGAGTGAAACCCTCACCCCAGCTGCTTCACTCAACTCCCGACCCTGCAGCACTGATCTGAACTCCTTCCAGCCAGGATGTCGCCCTCCTCCCACAGAGATCCCCCTCCACAGTACAGGACCCTCCCACCCAGCGCACCGTCACTTCTAGTTCCTCAGAGGTTTGAGGAGATTCAGCATGTTGCTAAATACTCTTATTAAACGTCTGCAGGTGTATAGTGGTGAGCATGGTCTACCTAGTATAGCTAATCATTTATGGTAAATATGCATATAGATTCATAGTCCGGGTCATAGAGCATGGAAATGGGCCCTTCGGCCCAACTTGCCCATCCCGACCAAGATGCCAGTCTACACATACCATTTGCCTGAACTTGACCCATATCCCTCCAAACTTTTCGTATCCATGCACCTTAAGAGATACAGCATGTAAACAGGCACTTCAGCCCACCGAGTGCACGCTGACCAATGATCACCCCGTACATTGGTTCTATCCTACATACTAGGGACAATTTACAGAAGCTAATTAACCTGCAAAGCTGTATGCCTTTGGAGTGTGGGAGGAAACTGGCGCATCCGGAGAAAACCCAGTCATAGAGAGAATGTACAACCCCTTTACAGACAGCACCCCGTAGTCAGCATCAAACCTGGGTCTCTCGCACTGTGACGAAGCAGCTCTACCTTTGCACCATTGTGCCCCCAATTTCCTTCATGTTATTGTACCTGGCTCAACCCCTTCCTCTGGCAGCTTGTTCCATATACCCGCACCCTCCGTGTGAAAAACTTGGGCTTCATGTTCTCATTAAATCTTTCCCGTCTCACCTTAAATCATACCCTCTAGTTCTGCATTCCCCTGCCCTGGGGAAAAAGACTGTGCACATTCACCCTATTTATTCCTCTCCTGGTGTTACACAAGTCGTTACTGTGCCTGTGAAGCTTCAGCAAGCAAGAATTTCAGTCTCCTGATGTATATAGTGTATATAAACACTCTCGACTCCGTGACACCAGCTGTAATCCGTACCTTCCTTTTCCGAGGAGCCGGCTCCTCCGGCAGCAAGGGATGTGGGAGGTGGAAGTCAAGACCGTCATCTCCCTGTCCTGGTGCGAGGGCCTGGGGGAAGTGGTGGGGGTGAAGGAGACGAGGAGTTACTGCTCCTACAGTCACTGCTGCTCCCGTTTCCCACATCGATCCCAGAGTCTGCCGATGGTGCCAGAGGGACAAAGCAGACAAGAAGGTTACTTCATAGCGAACACCCATATGTGCGAGCAGGCAGGGCTTAAGTGTGACCAGTTTGTGCACGAACAGGCAAGTGTGATCACGTGTATTGACAAACATGTGTAGTCATGTGTGTGTGTGTGTGTGTGTGTGAGGAGACAGGCCGTGACACTGTCGAGACGTAGTCACAGGCCCTTCAGCCCACCGAGTCTTTACTGACCACCAACTACATACAAGGCAATAAAACCACTGATCTGCATGTCTCTGGGAATAAGAGGAAACCGGACCATCCATGGTCGCTGGGAGAACGTGCAAACTCCACATCTACAGCGCCGGGGGGTCAGGATTGAACCAGGGTCGATGGAGCTGTGTGGCAGTGCACCCATTGATGCACTTTACCAGGCACAGTACAGGATTTTGCCACCGTCAGACTCTGGGGGAGATTGGAGGCAACACAAATGTGACTGTTGGTTCTGGTCGAGGCAGGGGTGCGACCATCAGGTACACGGGGAATAACTCACAGCGGCCAGCAGGCCTCCCAAGCTGGAGGCCCAAAAGGAATGGGCAATGCTCCCGGGCCTGGCCAAGCTGGCCATTTGTGGGTCATGGTGCCAGGCAGAATAACGCTCTGCCTGAGCCGACTGCCTACCCCTTTTCCGGGTTAAGTCCGTGCCAGGGTGTCCCTCGAAAAGGTACACGCGGAGTTCACGGGCACCATTTCTGGGTCCATTGGGCAGGTTGAATGCATCCTGGACCAGGATTGTAATATAGTTCTTTAATATTTAGTATTTAGAAAAATAGGCTGTGGAGGCCAGTCAATGGATATTTTCAAGGCAGAGATAGATAGATTCTTGATTAGTACGGGTGTCGCGGGTTATGGGGAGAAGACAAGAGACTGGGGTGAGGAGAGATAGATCAGCCACGATTGAATGGTGGAGTAGACGATGGCTGAATAGCCTAATTCTGCTCCTATCACATATGGACATGAATATTTGGTTATTTTTGTATTTGGTGGTGGGTGTGTTGGTATTGTTTGTTTTGTAAGTTTTATTGCGGTAAATATTTGAATTTGTTTATTTTTTGGTTAAAAAAAGGAACAGAGACCCCCAGGGGAACCGCACACTCACAGGGGGAACCCGTCAACATCCCTGCCTGCGTACATGCGTTACGTGATCACACACACATGCATACGTGCACACACTGTTGACACAGGAGCCCACATCAGTGCGTGGGCAGGGAGATCGTGCTGGTGGCCCTACCTGGAGCCAGGCTGCTGAGCGGAGGGTTGAGCCGGGGACTGCAGGACAGGCTGCTGAGCACCATCGCCGCCATGATCTCGTCCATGTCGACGGCACCTGAAGCCCTGCCAGGGACCGAGCGGAGAGTTAGAGGGGCCGTGGAGAGCTCAGAGGTCACCACACACCTGCCCACCCAGTGGCACCAGCTGCCCGCCCCAAACTTGCTACACAGGATGAATGAAAGCAGAGCGCCGTGTGAGCCGGGAGCCCGTTAGACCCCCACCTCCAATTACCGGGACCCCATTATCCCCTCCCCCCCCCCCCCCCCCGCTACAATTTTTGGGACTTCATTCGACCCCTCCCCCCATCTCTGCTTAGCCTCCTCATCACCTCCTCCAATTCATGGGACCAGATTATTCCCTCCCTCACCCTCTCAGACCCTCTCTCAGCCACCTCTTCACCCTCTGATCTTTGGGATTCCATTAGACTCCCCCTCACTTTCTAGCACCCCCCTCCTTCATAGGAGCCAAAATCCCCTCCCTCATCCCTCATAAGCCCTCAGCCACCTCCTCACTGATCTCTGGGATACCATTAGACCCTCCAGAGACCCCCTTTAGCCACTCCTTCACCACTTCCTGGGAACCCAATATCCCCTACCCCATCTCCTTAGATACGTCCTCTCCAATCACTGGGACCCCATTAGACCCTCCCAGACACTTGCACCCCTTCCAGGGATCCCTTAGCTAACCCCTGACCATCCAATCTCAACATCCATTAACCCATCCCTCATCCTACAGAGCCCCTTAAACTCTCTCTGTAAGCGCCCCGCCCACTCCCCCCCCCCCTCCCGCTCCCCCGCTTCCTCTCCCTCTGACTCCCACAGATGTCCAGTGATGGCAGTGAAGGCTTGCAGCCTCGTCCCCTCCTCTTGGACCCAAATGAGCCACAGTGTCCACATTCCCTTCCCTCCCAGACTCCGGCCACACACCCCATTCCCACTCCCCGTCCCACCGCAATTCTCCCTCCGGCCGCTGACCTACCTTGGGGGCACAGCGATGGTCTGAGAGGAGGGGGCGCTGGGAGAGGCTTTGGTGTGCTCCCTCTCCAGCTCCTGGAGGCGGGGGGACCTGCGGCTCTCGCCCACCCGCACGTCCTCTGTCCGCCGCAGGGAGCGCATGTCCAGCTCCCGGACGTAGACCCGGACCTCGTTGTCCACATGGTTGTGTTGTTCCACCAGCCCTGGGTACTCACGGCCACCGTGCGTCAGGTATACCTAGGGGAGACAGAGGAAGGTCATCCTCATCAGCCAGGGCAGGGTGGCTTGCAGACATCAGGTCAGGGGAAGAGGCGCAGGGATAGGCGTTAGGCAGGGGCATGAATGACGGGTGCTGGGGTCTCACCTGTGGTGGGTTGTGTCACGTTTTGTTCAGATTGATGTTATATTTTACAAGTTATTAACATTTTTAGCTTTACAAAATCCCACTTTGAGAAGGATTTCTTCACATCTGCAC
>CM075978.1:100293803-100383447 GCA_038087875.1 Malacoraja senta | reverse complement strand
AAACGACGCCATCTTTTTTCCCCCCGATTTTCTCCGAAAACGACGCCATCTTTTTTTCGCTGATTTTATCCAAAAACGACGCCATCTTTTTTTCAGCACATTTTCACCCCGGGGTCTGAAGCACGTTCGGGAACAACACCCCGGGGTGTCAAGCACTTTCGGGGACCAGACCCAACGGGTCTGCACTTGGTCTAGTATAGTACTAAAACTCTCATCTTGTTTGTTTGTATGCATGCATACTTGCTTGTGTATGTGTGTGAATCCGAAACTATGTCAAAACGGTACACGATAGTGCTATAATTATTTGGCCCACCTTCCTCACCATTGTCCTGGGATGTGCTGTAGCAAGTTTCGTTCAGATTGGTGTTATATTTTACAAGTTATTCACATTTTAAACAAAAAACACTTTTACAAAAATAACTTTTCCACTTGCACTGCCCGTCAGCAGTGTATGATGTCATGACCTCACAATGAGATCTCGAATTTCATTAAATTAAAAACGGCATGGGGTTTTTTCCGCGTGTACTTGCCTGGCCTCACAACGGGGACCAAACGGCTCCACGAGTAAGTTTCCTTCTACTTTACAAACACCTCCACGGGTCCTCTATTCACTTTATTAACTTTAACTTAATTTCAGCCGACATTGGCCAACTTTGAACGCGGCAGTCGCGCATGCAGTTTGGTGAAATATTGCGTTGGGGGAGCGGGCCCAATGGGAGAGGAGGGGAGGGGAGTGGGGGATAGAAGGAGTGGGGGATAGAGGGAGAGGAGGTCAGTGGGGTGGTGAGGAGGGAGAGTGGGGGGTTGGGATAGGGGGGAGGTCCGTACTGGGAGAAATGGGGGATAGAGGGTTAGGAGGGGGGTAGGGAGGGGAGAGGGGTATGGAGGGAGGGTGTGACTGAAGGTAGGGGAAAGGAGAGGGAAGGAGAGGTGAGGGAGGGAATGGAGGAGAGGGAGAGAAGAGGGAAGGTGAAGAGGAGGGGGAGGGGAGTGCTGGGGGGTGAGGGGGAATGGAGAAGGATAGGGATAGGAAGAGGGATGGCGAGGCGCAGTTGGGGAGGGTTGCCGTGACTCGCGTCACAATGGGGATCTCTGGCATCACAACGGGAACCCATCAGCCGCGACTATGCAGTTGTGGGCTATGGGTCAGTGGTGGAATATTGCCTTGGGGATGGGGCCCAACGGGTCCCGCTTGGTCTAGTAATATTATAAATAATTATCAGATCTCCCTTCAATATCCAACACTGCAGAGAAAACAACCCAAGTTTGTCCAAACTCTCATTATAGGGGGGTTGCACGTAAGGTCACCGGGTCATAGGGCATGACGCACGGAGCCGCTCAATCCATCTGGAGGACATCCGTCACTTCCGGTATATGTTATTATTGCAAGAAACGCGTACTTTCCTACCTGTAAAAACCGCCAAAATGTTGAATTTTTTCGCTGTAAAAAATTGTGGAAGTCGGGGTAAGTGTGAGAGACATGTACCCAACTTCAGAATTCCAAAAGTGAAGCGAAATGAAGGGAAAGAGAAGCGACAACTGAAGGGACAACAGCAGCTAACGTGCTTGGCGAACATTGGCCGTGCAGATATCGGAATTGAAAATATCGGGAATTATCGCGTTTGCTCACTGCATTTCATCAACAGTAAGGCATTATTTGGGGGTTTTCTTGATTCTTTTGGTATCTAAAAAGTCTCAGAAGTGATAAATCTGGCTGTAAATTTTGCTTCAGGGCCGTTTTCTTTTTGTATGTAAAAACCCACTTGAGAACCATGGGCGATTTTAAAATTTTACAGCCAGATTTATCCCTTCTGAAACTTTTTAGATGCCAAAGGAATCAAGAAAAAACACAAACAATGTCTTAGTTGATGAAATGCAGGTGAGCAAACGGCCAATGTTCGCCAAGCACTTTGGCTGTTGTTGTTCCTTCAGCTCTCGCTTCTATCTACTGTAATTTCTCCTCACTTTTGGAATTCTGAAGTAGGCTAAATGTCTCTCGCACTTATCCCAATTTCCATAATTATTACAATTTCGGCGGGTTTTAACGGGCCCGCTACGCTGGAAACAATGGTAAGTACTTACCTGCAGTTCATCGCGTGTAATCCATTTGGCGTAGCGTAGCAACAGTACGGGTCATGGGTCGTGACCCGACTGCCGTGAAACCTCCCTATAGCTAATATCCTCCAAACCAGACAGCATCTTCATAAACTTCTTCTGCACTCTCTCTAAAGCCTCTACATCCTTCCTGTAATGGGGCGACCAGAACTGCATACATACATGCGGCCTAACCAAAGTTTTATAAAGCTGAAACTCGGCTTCTTGAGTCTTATACTCGATGCCCATGCTGGCTTGATTCCATTTCCCTACTGCCCTCAGTTCCTCTACCTTGAGCACTTGCCCCCACCTCCCCTCCCCCACCACAAGTAGATGACCCACAGAACTCAGGGCAGGCGTGGCGTGAACATACCTTCTGTCCGGGCTGGAGTTTGAAGTGTGTCAAGCTCTGGAAGCCTGGGCCAATGATGTTGTCCTCGCTGTACTCCATGAAACGGCCATCCTCAAACGACACTGTGTACGAGGTGTTGCCGCTCCCGCTGTCCAGCCGGAATGCTTGGATCAGGGCCAGGGATCAGCATCCCATCACCAGAAGGGCTGGGGGTGTGGACAGGGGCGCCCAGCAGGGAGCGCTTTCCCAGACGTCTGGACAGCACGCTGACCATTCTGCCCTGCGGCGAAGAGGGTAAACACAGGGCACAGTGTTAGGCTTGGGCTGGACAGTCAGCAAACTCCTGCATCCCAGCCCACATCATCTAACTTCAGACGAGACCCTCAGCAGTATGTTAGGGGCAGCTTAGTTGTGCAGCAGGTAGAGCCACTGCCTCACAGCTCCTGTGATCCAGGTTCCATCACAACTTCCCGTATTGTCTGTGTGGAGTTTGCATGCTCTCCCCGTGACCCGTGACCGAAGATGTGTGGGTCAGTAGGTTAATTGGCCACTGTCAAATGTTCCCTAGTGTGTAGTTGGGTGGTGGTGTAGGGGGAGTTGATCGGAATGAGGGGAGGATAAAATGGGATTAGCGTGGGATTAGTGCAAATGGGTGGCTGATGGTCAGCACAGCCACAGTGGGCAAAAGGGCCTGTTACTGTGCTGGGGGACTCTGCGATAGTCAACTTGCATCCATGTGCATGTATCAGAGCCCAAGACCAAGCCAAGGCAGCCTGACTTAAACCCACACCAGCCCACGAGTTGCATCACACCTTGGTTTGAGAACAGCTCTGCCAATATCTGCAAAAGATTGCAGAGAGTTGTGGATGTAACCGTCCATCAAACAGACCAGACACCTCACTACTGACTCCATCTACACATCACAATGACTCAGAAAAGCAGCCAACATAATCAAAGACATCCCACTCTGGTCACTCCTTCAAGATACAGCTTGAAAGCATGCACCAGACTCAGGAAAAGCATCTTCCTCTTAGTAATCAGGCTGCTGAACAGTCCTACCATAAGCTGGGGGTGCTTTTCCAATTCACCTCCACCCTATTGCGAACATTGGATTGTCTATTGAACTGGTGTGCTACAATGCTGAGAACTATATTCTGTACTCTGCATCTTCCCTTTTGCTCTACTATTGTATTCAAGTTTTACACTTGATTGTATGTATGTATCTGACTGGATAACATGCATTTCACTAGACAGTACATGTGACAATAGTAAAGCTGAATCTAAATATAAACCCATACCATTCTGTCTATCATCACCCTCCCCTTTACTAGGGCGAGGCCAAAAGCAAACTAGAGGAACTGCCTCTCATAATGTGCCTGGATGGTCTTTGTAGATTGCATGGACACTGAATTCTCCAATTTCAGGTAACCCTCTCCCTCCGTCCCCTTCTCCTTCTGATCTCAGGACCTATCACACCCTTCTTTTCAACCACATTCCCCAGCTCCCTATCATCCAGTTTCTTTCCACTCCTCCACCCTCCCCCATCAGTCGATCACCCACACACTCTTCCCACTGGTTCCCCTCTTCTCCCCCCCAACAACTGTTCCCACCTTCCCACCCTAACTCCCTTATTTGGTTCCAATTAGATTCCATCATCAGCACAATGCCACAATGGTGGCACAGTGGCACAGAGTTCCCGCCTTACAGCAACAGAAACCAATGTTCAATCCTGACCAAGGGTGATGTCTGTGTGGAGTTTGTGTGTTCTCCCTGTGACCACGTGGGTTTTCTCCCACACTCCAAAGACGCACAGGTTTATAGGTTCAGTAAAAAATGTAAATTGTCCCTAGTGTGCAGGACAGTGCTAGTGCATGGGGTGATCGCTGATTGGTGCGGTCTCGGTGGGCCAAAGGGCCTGTTTCCGCGCTGTATCTCTAAAGTCTAAATCTGCAGCCCTTCTGTACCACTCACCTCCCAGCATCTGTCAATGTTCTCACCTTCCTTCCCACCATCACCTAACTCCATCTGCTAAGCAGCCTCTCCATACCCTAATCTACCTATTGCTTTACAGCTCTTGATCCATCCTCTGCCCCACCTCTTTGTACTGACTAACCCCCCCCCCCCCCCCACCCACACCCTCGGCTCCCACTCTCTTGGTCCTGCTGAAGGATCTCAACCCAAAATGTCAATCATTTAGTTTTTCCTCCCCCCACCTATACTGCCTGATCACGGTGTTCCTCCAGCATATCGTTACTCCAGATCATGCATTTGCAGCCCCTTGTATCTCCAGAGGCAACAAATCCCCGACTTATCCTCATCAGGATTCAGAAAATGAACACAAAAAAAACAAGGATGTAATTCCCTATCCTGTTGCCCATGATCTGATCAGTCATGGCTTTCACCCCCAACTGGTTCTCAACCTCTCTTACATATGGAGGCCGTGACTCCTCTGGAGTATTCCCTACAATGAACATTCCCCATTCTCTCTCCCAGCCACCAGATCTGCTGGTACTTCTCCCCACCCTGACGATGAATTCTACAACCCCACCACAATGTGCTCTGTTCCAACGCGGCCATATTGACGTTGGCACACAAGGAGATTAAAATTCTCACCTCTCACCCACCGCTAACGTCCTCTGGTTTTGCATGCACTAGAAGACACTGGCACGCCTCAATTTCTGGCCTATGACAACCCCCAGTTTTTTATCACTATGCCACTGTGCAGAGTTTCCAAGTACTTCCCTCGATTTATCTCCTCGAAGGGGACACTTATTAAAACCTCCTCCTTTCACCAAACTTTTCATCCCACTCCTTAATATTTCCCCATGGATGAATTAGCATTAATTTTAAGCCCCGACCCCCTCCCACTCCCACCCCCACCCCCCCCCCCCCCCCTGCTGGGAAGCTCATGTGCAGCTGCCCATGGAAGATTCCACCCCTCCACCAATTAGGAAAGATGGGTGGAAAAGACAATGGAAGGAACCGCAGATGCTGGTTTATACCGAAGATAGACACAAAATGTTGGAGTAACTCAGCGGGTCAAACAGGATCTCTGGAGACAAGGAATAGGTGATGTCTCGGGTTGGAACCCTTCTTCAGTTACTCCACCATTTTGTGTCTAACTAAAGACAATGGTGAGTCATGTGGAGATGCAGGGTAAAGAAGGCATTTGGCATACTTGTCTTCCTTTGGAAAGGTATCAAGTGCAAACTTTTGCACATAAGAATGAAGCCGTAAAATTTTAGGTGAGACCATACGGTCATTTTTCCTGGATTGACGATTCTAAAACTAAAGTTAAGGAAAGAGGGGAGAGATTTAAGGGGGACCTCAGGAGCAACTTTTTCCACTTTGAGAGTAGTTGCTACTTGGAATGTGCTGCCAGTGGAATCTATGGAAGTGGATACACTTAACACTTTAAAATATATATGATAGGAATGGTTTAGATGGAATATGGGGCAAATGCAGGCAAACAGGACCAGCCCAGTAAGTGAACTGGGCATGCATGGACAAGGAGTGCCAAAGGAATTGTTTCCATCCTGTTAGCTCTGTGATGTATTTGGTTAACAACAAAACTATAGTAATTTTTCTGGCTAATTGACGGCCTGTGATCGATGCCCATTGTGCAGACTATGTGCATTCACCCCTCATGATTTTATACATCTATACAAGTTCACCACTGAGGCTCAAAAGCATAAAGTCCCAGCCTGCCCAACTTCTTCCTGTAACTCAACCACTGGAGTTCTAAACGAAGTAGCATTGTGATACTGGCTGAAGAGTTCAGTTCAGTTCAGTTTATTGTCACATGCAAAGAGGTACAGTGAAAAGCTTTTGTTGCATGCGAACCAGTCAGCGGAAAGACAATACATGATTGCAATGGAGCCACTTACAGTTTATACAGTAGATACAGGGTAAGGGAATAACGTTTAGCATAAGATAAAGCCAATAAAGTCCGATTAAAGATAGTCTGAGGGTCACCAATGGGGTAGATAGGACTGCTTTTTGGGAGGGCATATAATCTAGAAAGCCTTTCAAATGAGACTTTGAAATAAAAGAGGATGATTACAATGCGGAGGTGAAATACAGACCTTCTAACAGGAGCTTCCCAGAGGAATAGATGTGTAGGCAATCAGAGAGAGGGAAAGAGCAAAAGGTTCTAGTCAAGGGGATTTCAACTTTGCAATATTAACTGAAATCATTTGGTGTGAAAGGATTGGAGGTGTTTGATTTTTTAAGTTTGAGACAGTACGTGGATAGTTCAATTAGAGAAGGGGCAAGAAACCAAATCCTACGAAACAAACACAAAAATAGACACAAAAATCTGCGGTAACTCAGCGAGTCAGAAAGCATCTCTGAAGAAAAGGAATAGGTGATGTTTCGGGTCATAGAAACAGAAAATAGGTGCAGGAGTGGGCCATTCAGCCCTTCGAGCCAACACCGCCATTCAATATGATCATCCAAAATCAGTACCCCGTTCCTGCTTTTTCCCCATATTCCTTGATATGGGGATAAGGGTCGAGACCCTTCCAGGTAACAGTGGGAGAACATTTTGGTGAAATCGACCAAAACTCCACAAAAGCTTTCCCTTCTCCAGTAGGACTATCCATGTATTGGCCCAGACTTAAACACCCCATCTCCTTGAAGGCTTGCATTCGATGGAGGGGACAGGCCTATTTCGATATCCGAGTCGGGAATTGACAAAAGCAGACTGGGAGCGGGTACTCGGGTGTACATCTACTGCCAGCAATGGGGAGAGTCAAATGGTGGGAGTTCTGGGCCAATGCGTTCCCATAAGGGAGAAAACGGGTTATGGGGAGAAAGGGGTTGAGAAGGAAAGACAGATCAGCCATGATTGAATGGCAGAGTAGACTAATTCTGCTCCTACCACTTATGGACATGAAAAGTCAAAAACAGCAAGTCTGAGGAACTCTAGATGTTAAAGAACATTGAAAATGTAATTAAAATAACCATAAAGGAAGCAAATGGCACGAGAGAACTAAAAACACGAGAGCTCCTACAGGAGTATAGAAAGCATGTGGGGGAGGGGCTTAAAATAAATTTGATGGGCAAAGAAGAGTTACAAAATGTCACTAGCAGATGAGTTTAATATAAATTAAAATATCATGGCTTTTATATGTATCTTAAGAGCAAAGGAGAGACTAGGGAACGAATAACTTCCATTAGGGACCAAAGGAGCAATCCATGCATGGATCCAAAAGCACTGAGAGACATCTTAGATGAGTACAGATCATCCTTATTCCAATGAGGAGAACGACCACTGACTGGTAGGTGGAGAATTCAGGGAGGGGTACTTTGGAATGTCAGGACGCTATTATTGAAAGGAAAATGGGCGTCTGGATGGGTTTAAATGTGGGAATTCCACACGGGTGGAAGAGGGGGGGGAAGGAGTGGGGAGAAAGGAAGGGGGGGTAGAGGGGGGAGTTGTAGGGGGGGAGGGGGGAGTTGTAGGGGGGGAGGGGGGAGATGTAGGGGGGGGAGGGGGGACTTGTAGGGGGGAGGGGGCAGAGAGAGACGTGGCCGGTCTATGCTTGTGTCTGCTGATGGCGTGGTGCAAGAGTGGGGGGGAGGTGCAAGAGGAACCGGGATCTTGGAGAGTTGTACAACTGACCGAGACAGGGGTGGTTCAACAGGCCAGAGGGGATCTGTGAGGGAAATGGACGGACGGTGATTCGGTTCGCGGCGCGCCCGTGTCTCCAGGCCACCGAAGATAGACACGAACGCTGGAGTAACTCAGCGGGGGCAGGCAGCATCTGTGGAGAGAAGGAATGGGTGACGTTCCGGGTGGGGACCCTTGGACTTTCCTTCCATCTCCCTCCACAGATGCTGCCTGACCGCTGAGATCCTCCAGCAGTTTGTCTCTTGCTCAAGAGTCTAGCATCTGCAGTCTCTTGTGTTTCTATGGGCAAGGTTCGAATGTCATTAACCCAATGTACACAGAAATGCTGGAGAAACTCAGCGGGTGCAGCAGCATCTATGGAGCGAAGGAAATAGGCAACATTTCGGGCCGAAACCCTTCTTCAGACATAATGCCTCGGTTCCACAGATGCTGCCCTTTCTATTTTCTGTTATTTTTTTCTCATCCGATTTGCAACGCCTGGAGTTTGTTGGGGGGGGGGGGTTTGGGGGGGGGTCTGGTGGAGGGGAGGGGACTTTGCACGGTAGCCCTCGGCGGGACAGGAGCCGGTGCGGTGGGCGTGTGCCCTGTGTGGACTGGAGAAGGGAGCGTGGGATCGGGGATGTACCGGACTGGGGTGGCCCTGCCTCGGTGATATTACCCTGCCCGGCACCCGGCTTCGATTTACCTCAAAGTGACCGGTCGGGAGTGAGGGAGGGAGGGAGGGAGGGTCCGGTCTGTACGGTCGCGGGCTTCGTTAGCGCTGACTTACCTTTCTCTGGAGACGCCGCTGCAAGGGCTTGTGCCGCTCTCCGGACACCGTCTCCGTCCACTCTATCCTATCGGGACACTCCCTCCGGCCGATCTCCCTTTGGGACACCGATCGGTCACTCTCTTCGGTCACTCTCCCCCGAACACCTTTCCAGATCACTCTGCCACTGTTGGCCTCTCTATGTTCCTGCCACCCGATCTCTGCAACAACCCGCTCGATCTGAATCGCCCGGAGCTCGCCGGCTTTAACTGGAGCCAGATGTGGAGGGGGTGGGTACAGGAAATCCCGGAGTGGATCTCTGAAAGAATTCGGATTTACTCGTGGCGCTGCCGCCGCCGGAACACACCGAAATCTCCTCATCCCTTTCAGAACACGCGGAAGTAGATTTAGGAAAACACTGAGAAGACTGCAAGAAAGTGAAAGAAAATGTCATGGCCGCACCAGCAGTTTCAAGAACAAAAACGTTTATGATCGCGGATCCGGGGCGTGAGGAATTCCGTCCCGCGTATTGCAGGTGATTTGTCCAAGTCCAGTTGTAAACAGCGGAACCACGAGGCTAGGGCTGGTGAACGGAATAGAAAAGGGGGAGGATTGGGAATGGGAGAGAGAGAGTGAGGAAGAGAGGGTGGTAGAGAGGGGTTCGAAGGTGAGGGAGGGTGATGGGTAGGGTAGGTGAGGGAGGGAGGGACTGGGGAAGTGGGGGAGGGAGAGAATGGGCGTGGGAAAAGAGGAGGGGGGGATAGTAGAGGATGGGATAGAAGGTCTGGGAGAGGGATTGAGAGGGGGATGAGAATGAGAGAGGAGGGGATGGGAGAGAGAGCGCCTGGGAGAGGGGATGGAGAGGAGATGAGAGAGAGAGAGAGAGAGAGAGAGAGAGAGAGAGAGAGATTGGCTGGAAAATGCTAGAGAGCTCATTACATGGATGAGAGGGGGAGTCCAGGAATGGGAATGAGAATTGTTGGGGGAATGGGATGGAAAGGGATTGATCAGGGCTGAAGCCGGCTTTGGGAAGGATTGTGATGATGCTGTATTGGGAACATGGGGTGTTTTGGAATGGAATGTGGCCGACAGCGCAGAAAGGAGCGTTAATTCATGGGAAACCCTGGCGAGTGATTGTGGCCGGATAAAACCTTGCTGTTTGTAAACACAGAAGCAGAGCAGCGTTCGCCGCGCTGAGGTTTAATGTCAGCATGTTATTTCCGCGGCTCTGTGTTTACGAGGCCGGGTGTGAGGGGTCGTGGCCCGGAGCACAGGTTGTACCCCGGTTGCGGGGAGGCGGGTCTTTAGATTACACCAGCTCCGTGCAGTCCGTGTTCTTTTTTTCGGGACATGGACTTCTTGGCTCCTCCCTCCCCTGGCGCCGGCAGGAACACGCTCGGAGCGTACGTGCCAAGTCTCACATCGCGGCCTAGTGCCGCCCTCCCAGTGTACAGGGAACACCGAGTGTGTGCTGGTGCAGGCGTGCTCACAGATCCTATAGCAAGCTCCGCTATAGGATCTTTGTGCGTGCTCACCCACACAGACCCAGGCACAACTCCACACACTCCCCCCAGATACAGACCCAGGCACAACCCCACACACTCCCCCAGATACACACTCCCCCAGATACGGACCCAGGCACAACCCAACACACTCCCCAGATACAGACTCAGACACAACCCCACACACTCCCCCCAGATACAGACATAGGCACAACCCCACACACTCCCCCAGATACACACTCCCCCAGATACGGACCCAGGCACAACCCCACACACTCCCCCAGACCCAGGCACAACCCAACACACTCCCCCAGATACAGACTCAGGCACAACCCCACACACTCCCCAGGCACAAACCCACACACTCCCCCCAGATACAGACTCAGGCACCTCTGTAGACACGCACCTACACATATTGGCACACAGACCTAGTCATCCAACTCGCCATAACTCATTTAGTGCCATTGACTCATACAGTCAATGGCACTTTGGCCCATATCATCTATACTGACCAAGATAGCCATCTACGATATCTTATTGTGCTCGCGTTTCACCTACAGTTCTCTAAACATTTCCTACCCATGTACCTGCATAAACATATTTTAAAAGTTATTGTACCTGCTTCCTCTGGCAACTCGTTCCAGAAACACACCATACTCCGCGGGGGGAAAGTTGCCCTTCAGGATCCTCGTAAATCTTACGAGGAATCTTTCCCATTTTACCTTAAACCGACGTCCTGCCCAATCTTGGATAAAGATTGTGTGCATTCACACTATTCCCCTCCAGATTGTATATACCTCTATAAGATCACCCCTCAGTCTATAGCATTGCAAGGAATAAAGTCTTATCCTGCATTACCTCTCCCCATAACCCAGTGCCTTGAATCCTGGCAACATCTTCTAATTTTTGTTTCTACACTCTTTCCAAATTAATTATATATTTCCTACGAGTTTAGACTTTAGAGATGCAACAATAAAACATGCCATTCAGCCCACCGAGTCCGTGCCGACCAGCGATCATCGCGTACACACTAGATCATCGCGTACACAATTTACAATTTACCTAACCCAATTAACCTACAAACCTGTACATCTTTGGAGTGTGAGAGGAAACCAGAGCACTCAGAAAAAACCCACGTGGTCACGGGGAGAACGTACAAACTTCGTACAGACAGCACCCGTAGTCAGGATTGAACCTGGGTCTCTGGTGCTGTAAGGCAGCAGCTCTACCGCTGCGCCACTGTGCCGCCCTAGTGGTGGTGACCAAAACTGAACACAACACTCCAATTGTAGCCTCAACAACGTACAACTCCAACATAAAATCCCAACTTCTATACAATGAAATCACAAAGTGCAGGAGTAACTCAGTGGTTCGGGCAGCATCTCCGGAGAATGTGGATAGGCACTGTTTGGGGTCGAGAGCCTTCTTCACTCTGTCTTCAATACTCAATGCCTTTCCCGATGAAGTCCAGCATGCCAGATGCCTTCTTCATCACCCTGTCACCTGTGACGCCACTTTGAGAGAAGTATAATATTGTACTTTTAGGACCCTCTGATCTACAACCCTCCCCAGTACGATACCATTCACTGGGGAAGTCCTATCCTGGTTTGATGTCTCAAAATGCAAGACCTCGTACTTATCTGAATTAAAAGCTACAAGCTACAACCTACTTGAAAGCCACAACCGTTGATGTTCTCAGTAATCCGGATGGTCATTTTCTTCAGGAGCCGCAGTTGGACACTCTTCCCACTGGTGTAGTCCAGGGGGACATTGGATGATTCCCTGATTTCCCACAGCCTACAGGAGGAGCATACCACTGCCCTGACTACCCCCCAACTGCACTAAGGTGAACGATTATTGTTTGTTTTTTGTGTGTGTGGGTGTGTGATATATTTAAAATATTTCTCATTTCTTATATTGTTTACAGTGTACTATGTTTACATATTCTGTTGTGCTGCTGCAAGTAAGAATTTCATTTTTATCTGGGACATATGACAATAAAACACTCTTGACTCGAGTTTACAAACTTTACTGTTCTTACCTTTGCCTCTGCAGTCTCTCAAGTCCACGCCTCAGTGCTTACCCTCAAAAGCAGCACTTGGAACTAAAACGCAGCCACTCACACCACTACTTGCTTTCGTTTCATCGGCTGATATGCCTCATAATTAGTCAATTCAAATGCTTCCTTGGCCCTGCTCCAAAATAGAAAAACTTCCCTACTGCTGATATGCTCCACCTCCTGGCTGGAAAATCACACGGCCTGTTCGCTGACTGTGCTCATTTCTACCAACATGTCCTGACATAACCCCAGACATTTGACCCATCAGTCATTCAGGCTCACTCCCAGCCATTTACTGCCTCATAAACCACTCATAGACTGCACACAAAAAGCCACCGACATACACCAAACAACTTGCAACATACGTACAGATAACGTATAAGGAGGACACAAGCAGGCCACAAGGGAATATGCATGATCTAAGTGAGTCAGAGTCATACAGCATGGAAACAGGCCCTTTGGTCCAACGCTTCCATGCTGATCAGGTTGCCTAACCAAGCAAATCCTATTTGCCTGTGACTGGCTCACATCATTCCAAACTATTCCAAGCCTCCTTTAATCCAGAGAAATAGATCTAGCCGAGCCAACCTCTCTTTATAACTCAAACCCTCCAGCCCCATGTACCTGTCCAAGTATCTTTTAAACGTCTCCCAATTCCTCTGCAGCTCGTTCCTTTACTCACAACCGTAAGTGTGAAATGGATTTCCTCTCAGGTCTCTATACCCTCTCTTTAAATCAATGCACTCTAGTTTTAGCCTCCCTCGCCCTAGGAAAATTACTATGTGCATGCACCTTAGCAGTGCCCTCATGATTTTATACCCCTCTATAAGATCACCCCTCAGCCTCCATTACTCCAGAGCAGGGCTGGGGAACCTTTTCATGTTGGAATGCCGCATTAAGTTAGCTGTAATCTAATAAGGCCTCATCCAAGAAACTTCAATTGGATATACTTAAAAATGTACATTATTTTGTAAAATTTTGTGACATGATGGGCTGTTAAGCAGACAGAATAAAAAAAAGTCGAACAAATACGCTGTTTAACTATTCTCAAATTCAACTTAAAACGGTAAGCCACATGCACCGCTATCGAAAGTTGATAATATTGAAGACTGGACGGCCAGCGGACTCTCCCCGACATTTTCCCTCTCGTCAACCAGCCTCAGGCGGTGGTGACGCCAGTCAGGCAGGGAGGTTAACGTACATTCTAGAGTCACATTAGAACTAAGTCATGAGCATAACAGGTGTTAAAATATCCCTCATCACTTACTAATGTTTTAATTGTGGCTGTCAGTCGGGGAGGATTATTTCGTTGAATCTTCTTTTACTCTTTGGTATTTTAAATACGTTCATTTTGAGATTTAAATACAAATAATAAAAGATGAACAAAAACATATTAATAAAAATAAAAGGATTTGTTCTACAAAATTTAGATTCATTCAAAAGGCCACACTTAATGGCCTCGAAGGCCGCAGGTTCCCCACCCCTGCTCCAGAGAATAAGATCTAGCCTATCCAGTCTCTCTTTATAAATCAAACCCTCCATACCCAGTAACACATTCGTAAATCCTTTTTGCACCTTCCCATTTTAACGATATCCTTAATATACTAGCAGGGCAATCAGAACTCTACACAGTACTCCAAATGTGGCCTAACCAATATCTTGTACACCTGTACCATGACATCTAAACTCAATGATCAATGAAACTTTATTCAATAATACTTTATTGTCACAAGTACCTAGGTACAGTGAAATGCTTTGTTTTGCATACATCCCGGTAAAATCACACTGCAGACCTCACCTAGGCAGTACACTAGAATCACCATATTTCTGGCACCGACGGTTACACTATTAACTGTACAATATATTTACTCTTATAGATAGACACAAGGTGCTGGAGTAACTCAACGGGTCAGGCAGCATCTCTGGAGAAAAAGGCTGTGTAATGTTTCGGGTCGGAACCCTTCTTCAGACTGGGACTCCAGTACTCAATACCTCGACCAATGAAGGCTTGAGTGCCAAAAACCTTCTTCGCCTGTATCCCCTATAGTAATTAGTTTATTACTGTCATGTCTGAGATATGAGATTTGTTTTGCATTCAATCCAGATAAAAACATCCATACATAACTACAAGTCTGATAGCAGCTGAGAAGAATCTGTTCTGGAATCTGGTGGTAGGCGTTTTTGTATCTTCTACCCAATGGGAGAGGGGAGAAGAGGAAATCGCTGGGATATAAGTGGTCCTTAATTACATTGACTGCTTTCTCAAAGCAATGGAACATATAGAGTCAACAGAGGAAAGGCTGGTTTGTGTGATGGTCTGGGCTTTGTTCACAATTCTGCAATTTCTAACACAAAGTGCTGGAGTAACTCAGCGGGTCAGGCAGCATCCATGGAGAACATACTGTAGATAGGGTGTCTGGGTCAGGACCATTCTTCAGACTCTGAAGAAGGTTCCCAACCCAAACCATTGCCTATCCATACTGCTTGACCTGTTGAGTCTTGTGGTCTTGAACAGAGTAGTTACAAACCAAGTGGTGATGCAGATACAGAAATTAATAAAAAGTCATTGGAGATATACCAAATTTACTTAAGGGCCTGTCCCACTGTACGAGGTAATTCAAGAGCTCTCCCGAGTTTTAAAAAAATCAAACTCGTGGTAACTACGTAGAATGTACGTAGCGGCTACGTCGGAGCTCATGGATGTCCCATAGCGGCTCATAATGCTAACGGCAGGTACTCGGGAAACGCGGTAACTTATGAAGTTTTTTCAGCACTGTGAAAAATGTCCACGAGAGCCCCGAGTACCTACGAATGGCTATTACCATAATTCTCCGAGTTTGAATCAGGGGAAACTCGGAACTCTTGAATTACCTCGTACAGTGGGACAGGCCCTTTAGTCTTCTGAGGATCTAAAGGTGTTGATGTTCTTCCTTGGCCATCGCATCCATGTTTGGGCCTGGACAAATTACTGGTGATGTTTACACCTTGAAACATTAAGCTCATGACCATCTCCACTTCAGCATAAATGATACAGACTGAGATGTACTCTACCCTCCTTCCTAAAGTTGATGACCAGTTCCTTCATTGTGCTGACATTGAGAGAGATGTTGTTGCCTTGACACTATGTTACACGTCTTGCTATCTCCTTCCCGTACTCCATCTCATCATTGTTTGAGATCCATCCACTATCGACAGGGACAGTCGGCATGGCTTTGTGTGGGGTAGGCCATATCTTGACTGAGATTTTTGAGGAAGTGATGAAGTTGATTGAAGAGGTTAGGACCGTGGATGTTGTCTACATGAACTTAAGCAAGGCATTTGACAAGATCCGTCATGATAGGCTGATCCTGTAGATCATGATGCAGGGATTCCACAATGACTTGGGAGTTTAGAATGGCAACATAGATACATAGAAAATAGGTGCAGGAGTAGGCCATTCGGCCCTTCGAGCCTGCACCGCCATTCAATATGATCATGGCTGATCATCCAACTCAGTATCCCGTACCTGCCTTCTCTCCATACCCCCTGATCCCTTTAGCCACAAGGGCCACATCTAACTCCCTCTTAAATATAGCCAATGAACTGGCCTCAACTACCCTCTGTGGCAGAGAGTTCCAGAGATTCACCACTCTCTGTGTGAAAACATTTTTTCTCATCTCGGTCGTAAAGGATTTCCCCCTTATCCTTAAGCTGTGACCCCTTGTCCTGGACTTCCCCAACATCGGGAACAATCTTCCTGCATCTAGCCTGTCCAACGCCATAAGAATTTTGTACGTTTCTATAAGATCCCCTCTCAATCTCCTAAATTCTAGCGAGTATAAGCCAAGTCTATCCAGTCTTTCTTCATATGAAAGTCCTGACATCCCAGGAATCAGTCTGGTGAACCTTCTCTGCACTCCCTCTATGGCTATAATGTCCTTCCTCAGATTTGGAGACCAAAACTGTACGCAATACTCCAGGTGTGGTCTCACCAAGACCCTGTACAACTGCAGTAGAACCTCCCTGCTCCTATACTCAAATCCTTTTGCTATGAAGTTGATAGAGTGTTAAAGAAAGAAGGCATTCAGTATGCATGCTTCATCATTCAGGGCATTGAGCATAAGAGTTAGAATGTCATGTTGCAGCTTTACATTATTTTGGTGAGGCCACATTTGGAGTATTGTGTGCAGTTTTGGTCATCCCATTACAGGAATGAAGTGGAGGCTTGGAGAGGGTGCAGAAGAGATTTACCATGATGATGACTAGATAAGAGATCTGATAAGAAGTTTATGAAATTGCAAGGGGCATCGACAGTCAGAAGATTTTTCCCAAGGTGGTAATGGCATGGTTTTAATGTGAGGGGGAAAGTTTAAAAGAGATGTGTGAGGCAAGTTATTTACATAAAGATTGATAGATGCCTGGAACTTGCTGTGAGTAATCTTTAAAATACTTTTAGATAGGCACATGAATATGCAGAGAATGGAGGAACATGGATCAAGTGCAGGCAGATGAGATTAATTTAATTTGGTAGCATGTTTAGAGACATCCTGGGCTGAAGGCCTGTTCCTTTGCTGCACTATTCTATATTCTATGTGCCCATGGAAAAGACCATTAAACCTATCTTAAACTTTGTAATTGTACCCACCCCTACCACTTCCTTTGACATTGTGTTCCACATACCTACCAGCTTCTGTGTGAAAAACATGCCCCTCAGGACACCTTTAATTCTTTCTCCCTAAACTTAAATCTATCCAGGGCAGCACGGTGGCACAGTGGTGGAGTTACAGCCTTACAGCACCAGAGATCCGGGTTCGACCCTGACTAGGGATGCTGTCCGTGCGGAGTTTGTACGTTCTCCCCATGACCTGTGTAGGTTTTCCCAGGAGCTCCGGTTTCCTCCCACACTCCAAAGATGTACAATTTGTAGGTTAATTGGCTTGATAAAATAGTAATAATTGTCACCAATGGGTGTAGGATAGCATTAGTGTGTGTGGATCGCTGGTTAGCACGGACTCAGCGGGCCGAAGGGCCTGTTTCCATGCTGTATCTCTGAACTAAACTAAACATTGTTTAACCCTCTAGTTTTACACTCCCCTAGCCTGGGGAAATAACTGTCCATCAACCTTATCTATGCTCCTCATGAATTTAGAAAGACATCAATAGCATCAGTCATCATTCATCAGATTATAGATGTAACACAGTCCATCACACAGACAAGACTTCCTATCATTGACTCCATGCACACTCCACGCTGCCTCGGAAAAGCCGGCAACATAATCAAACACTTGTCCCACCCAGGTCATTCCTTCTTTTCCTAGTTCCCATAAGGCAGAAGATACAGAAGCTTGAAAGCACACACCATTAGATTCAGGAACAATTTCTCCCCCTCTGTTATCAGGCTTCTGAATGGTCCTTCTATAAGCGAGGGTTCTGTCCGATTCAAACATACCCTATTGCTGATATTGTATGTTGCTTATGCAACTGGCACACTACAATGCTGAGAAGTATATTCTGTACTCTATAGCTTCCCATTTCACTACATATATTTAAGTTTGACTTGATTGGATTGAGAAATTGTACAATCTGATCTGATTAGATAACTTGCAAAACAAAGCTTTTCGTCATGAGTTGGTACACATGACAATAATAAACCTAAACATGATCAAGGATAAAAGAGTGGGTTGAAATAGTATCACCAAAAAAAACTTGCCAAATTTCTGGGACTAAGTCTATCGCGTCCCCTGCAAACTGATGATCATGGTATTTGGGTTCTGAGAGAAAACTGCAGTCTGATGTTATTGCCATTGCTCCATCTGGTGAAGCTTCACGTTCAGTTAGTTTCGAAGGCAATACGAATAGAGCTCAGTCAGAGATTCCATACCTTCGGCCAGATAGGTGTTCACACTGCAAGTAACTGAGGTTTATAGGAACAGCATTAAACATTTTGGATTTATTGGAGGCTGTGGACCTATTGCAGGTAAATAGGATCAGGATTGATAAGTGACCTGGGAGACCGAATGACCAGTTTCTATATTGTATAACACTTACTCTTGGTCTATCTCCTGTAGCTCCTTCAGTGGGTGTCAATCTTTCTGTAGGATGGAGAGTTCTATGGAGTTCTATGAGTCTATCGAGAGTTCAAACAGTTTTTATATTGGTGTTGGTATTGGTTTATTAATTGTCACGTGTGCACATTATCCATACAGATCATAGTATACTTGGATACAATCAAGCCATACACATGTACAACTGGTAGTCTAAAGAGAAAAATACAAGAGTGCAGAAGATGGTGTTACAGCAATACAGTTACAGAGAAAATGTGCAGATTTTTTTTAAAAAGTGCAGGGGCCACAATGAGGTAGGTTGGGAGATTGGGATGACACTCTTAGCTTATCAGAGGACTGAGGAGTGGGGAAGTAGCTGTTCCTGAATCTGTTGGTTAGTGGTTGCAAACTTTTGTATCATCTGTTCGATGGGGGAGGGGAAGAAGGAATGACCATGAAAATGGTCCTTGATTATGTTGGCTGCTTTCTCCAGGCAGCATAGTCGATGGTGGGGAGGGTGGGTTGTGATAAACTGGACTATATCCAAATTCTCTGCAAGTTCTTGCAGTCTTGCCAAACCTAGCCACGTCTGAAGGAGGGTTCCAACCCGAAACCTCACCTGTTCTTTTTCCCCAAAGATGCTGCCTAACCTGCTGAGTTGTAGAGTCATAGAGTCAAACAGGCCCTTAGGCCCAACATGTCCACACTGGCCAACATGTCCCATCTATACTAGACTCACTTGCCTGTATTTGGCCCATATCCCTCTAAACCCGTCCTATCCATGTACCTAAGGTAGACACAAAATGCTGGAGTAACTCCGCAGGACAGGCAGCATCTCTGGAGAGAAGGAATGGGTGACGTTTTGGGTTGAGACCCTTCTTCAGACTGCTGAATTCTGAAGAAGGGTCTCGACCCGAAAAGTCCCCCATTCCTTCCCTCCAGAGGTGCTGCCTGTCCTGCTGAGATACTCCAGCATTTTGTGTCTACCTTCGATTTAAACCAGCATCTGCAGTTCTTTCCTATCTATGTACCTGTCTAATTGCTTCTTAAATATTGCTATAGTCCCTGCCTTATCTGCAACGTCTGGCAGCTTGTTCCATACACGAACCACCCTTTGTGTGTAATACTCCAGGAATTTGTGTCCATCTGTGATGCATCCCAGTTGGATGCTTTCTAACGTGCATCTGTAGAAGTTGGTAAGAGTCCTTGGTCTTCCTTGGTCTTCTGAGGAAATAGAGGTGTTGGTGTGCTTTCTTGGTAGTACAAACACTGAAAGTAGAGAATGAACATTCGGGATGGGATTTGTAAACTTGAATCTGTATATTAGGAGCACATAGCAGCGGGTGGAAAGCACCATTTCATGAACTACGCACCCAGCTGTCCTGTCAGCCAACATCCGTGGCAGAGTCTGTGGTTCACACAGTGGCATCATCAGTCACCTCAGGACCCACAGAGCTGGAGTGGAAGTGAGTCACCCTCAACCTCAGCGATCAACATATTCTCGTTCACTCATCTATCTCTCTGCAAATTTCTACTCGGTGGTTTTAGTTTTTGGAGATACAGCATAGAAACAGGCCCTTCAGTCCACCGATCGCCCATTCTCAATAGATCTATGTTATCCCATTCCCTACAAACTAGGGATAATTTACAGAGGCCAATTTACGTTGAAATCTACACCGCTTTGGAATATAGATACGTCTCCCATACAATTTCGCTCACCTCAACCAGTATTCTATTTTAGTTTAGTTTAGAGATACAGCACTGAAACATGTCCATCGGCTCACCGAGTCCATGCCAACCATCGATCACCCGTATACTAGTTCCATGTTATCCCACTTTCTCATTCACTCCCTACACACTGGGGGTAATTTACAGAGGCCAATTAACCTACAAACCTGCACATCCTTGGGACATGGGAGATAACCGGAGCACCCAGAGGAAACCCACGTGGTCACAGGGAGAACATGCAAACACCACACAGATAACACCTGAGGTCGAACCTAGGTATCTGGCGTTGTGAGGTAGCAACTTTGCCAAGTGCGCCACTGTGCCGTGTGGTCCTGAGGACTTCTGTGGAGACATGCCTGGCTAACTGCCATCTCTCATCTGCAGACTGGCCTTGCGTCACTAGGAGCAAGGCGCTGATTAATCCCTCCCCTAGCCCTCCCAGCACAAGCCCACACCAGTCTTCACTAAGATCCATTGTCCCAAGCAGATATACAGCATATATTCAGCATAGCAGAAGTAGGACAAGACCATTCTGCCTTCCGCCTGTTCCTAGCTCAGCACCAATTTCATAGCCTATCCCTGTATCCTCGATTACCTTTATACTCAGAAACCTATCAATCTCTTTCTTGATTATAATCAATTATCTGAGAATTACCTCCAGAGCGTTCCAAATTGGAGAATTCCAAAGGTGAAGAATCTTCTGCTTTAGACATTAGAGATACTGCATGGAATCAGGTTCGTCGGCCCTCTGAGTCCTCGCTGACCAGCGATCACCCCGTACACTAGCACTATCCAACACTAGGGATAATTTAAAATGTACAGAAAGCAAATAACCTACAAACCTCCATGTCTTTGGAGTGTGGGAGGAAACCAGAGCACCCGTAGAAAACCCAATGCGATCACAGGGAGAATGTACACACTCCCATACAGACAGCATCCGTAGTCAGGATCAAACCCTGGCGCTGTAAGGCAATAACTCCTCACTGTACCACTGTTGCCTGGAGTCTCCTCATGGGCTCTAGGCAAGAACTCAACCCTCTCTCCACACCCAACCCCATAGTTCACCCTCGCAGGCTGAACAATAGGTGGGAAGCCAGGAAATGGGGTTCATGGGGATGTTGTTCAGGGGTATTAATGTAACACTTGCTTATTTCACCATCGAGCTTTTAGAGATGTCTCCCGCAGGACATCCCATGTTAGGGTGGGCACTCCCACGGTAACCACAGCCTTTCAGGTATTAGAATCACCAAAGTAAGGAAGGCTATAGAACAAACACTGGTATATAGGATCAGTGTAGATGGGTACTTGATGGTCAGCACGGACATGATGGGATGAAGGGTCTGATTCTGTGCTGCGTGACCGTATGACCGTTTCAGATTGATAATTTCTCCCCCCCCCCCTCCTCCAAAGGCGCTTGACCTGCTGAGTTCCTCCAGCTGTTTCTTGCTCCAAATTCCAGCCTCCGTAACGTGTGTCCAAATATAGAGTCAGCAATGGAGCAGGTCCCTGACCCATGAGGAAGGAGTATGAGCTAACCAGACCAGATGAACTTACCCAACCTTCACAAGATCATTTGAGCAATGCAAGACCTTCATCTCACGTTCTCGTTATCCTCGCAAGTTTCAGTATCTCATGGATATCTCCTGAGGCCAGATCACTTTCAAGTTTATGTCCAAGCAATTGGAAGCGGGCAGTCCTTGTGGTAGTGGAGGGGTTAGGGATTCTTTTAAATCAATATTCATACCACTGGGCTGTAAGCTGCCCAAGCGAAAAATGAGATGCTGTTCCTCCAATTTGCATTGAGCATCTCTCTGACAATGGAGGAGACCTAGGACAGAAAGGTCAGTGTGGGAGTGGGAAGGAGAATTAGTGTTTAGCAACAGGCAGATCAGGTTGGTTCAGGCAGACTGAGCGAAGGTGTTCAGCGAAATGATCGCCCAGTCTACGATTGGTCTCGCCGATGTATAAGAGTCCACATCTTGAACAACAGATAGATGAGGTTGGAGGAGGCGCAAGTGAACTTCTGCCTAACCTGAAAGGACTGTCGGGGTCCCCGGGCAGAGTCAATGGAGGAGTTGTAGGGACAGGTGTTGCATTTTCTGCAGTTGTAGGGAAAGGTACCTGGGGAGGGAGTGTTTTGGTGGGAAGGGATGAGTTAACCAGGGAGTTGCGGAGGGAACGGCCTCTGCGGGAGGCGGAAAGAGGTAGAGATGGGTAGATGTGACTAGTGTTGGGATCCCATTGGAGGTGGCAAACTATTTGGAGGATTATGTGTTATATGCGACAGCTGATGGGGTGAAAGGAAAGGACTAGGGGGACTCGGTCTCTGTTGCGATTAGGGGGAGGGGGTGTCCGAGATGTCCTCATTCTTTCGGAACGGGGTTCCTCTCTCCCATCATCGATGAGGCCCTCACTTGTGTCTCATCGGAACCCTGCACCTCTGCCCTTGCTCCCCCTCCCCCTAATTGTTCTCCCCATGACCAGCAGGTTTAGGTTTAGTTTGCAGTCAATTAACCTATAAACCTGTACGCCATTGGATCGTGGGAGGAAACCGAAGCATCCAGGGAAACCCCAAGCGGTCACGGGAAGAACATATAAATCCGTGCAGATAGTACCCTTAGTCAGGATCGAACTCCGGTCTCTGGCGCTGTAAAGCAGTAACTCTACCGCTGCGCCGCCTCTGGTTAGAAATGGGTTTCACTCATCGAGCTTTACATGCCCCTCAGCCCACCTTCTCCATGCTAACAATGTTGTCATTCTCGGCCAGTCAACCTTGTCTGCATTTGGCCTAACTCCACCTTAACATTTCCCCACACGCAATTGGAGGAACTGCACCTCATATTTCACCTGGGCAGCATACATCTCAGCAGTATGAGTATTGATTCCTCCAATTACAAGTGACCCTTGCATTTCCTCGCTCTTTGTCCCTCCCCACCATAGTCGTCCTGCTAGTTTTACTGTTTGGATCCTTTCATTATCACCTCCACCGCAGCCAACAATGAACGATAGTGGGCTTGTTGGCTGTCGGTGCCGTCTGATTCGTTCTGTACCTTTTCATATCCCTAGTTTCCCTCTCCCCTGCCTCTCAGTCTGAAGAAGGGTCTCTGCCCGAAACGTCACCTATTCCTTTTCCTCGGAGATGCTGCCTGACCCGCTGAGTTACTCCAGCATTTTGCGTCTATCTTCGGTGTAAACCAGCATCCGCAGTTCCTTCCTACACATATCTGTCCAAATGACTTTTGAAATTTATATTTGCATCCTCTGGTGGCTCATTCCAAATACCGACTACCCGCTGACTGAAAAAAGTTGCCCTTGAGGTAAATCTTCAATCTCTTTCCTCTCACCTTAATTCTATGCCCTCTAGTTTTAGAATCCGCTGCCCCGGGAAAACAAAACTGTGAGGGTTCACTTTATCCATGATGCCCCTCATGAACTTGTGCACCCCCAATAAATTCACCCCTCAGCCTCCGACACACCAAAGAACAAGTCTCAGCCGAGCAACCCCTGTAACTCGAGCCCGCGCCTCCAGGTAACATTTGTCTTCATAAGGAGTGGTGTCTGTGATCTATCTGTGCATTGAGAACCAAGTTTCTGTTAAACCCCGTGATGAAGCAGCGTTGAAGAGTCCCCTCCCTCCCACAAATCTCCCCTGTCCCAGCAAACCAGCCCCGACCCAGTGAACGTGGTGAGCACAACACCACTGGTCTGTGTGTGCCGGGCAGTTGTGGGTTGGTGGGCTCCCTGTGCCTTCCCCGGCCGTGGTCCACCCTGCCGGGCGGGCGGCCGCACCTCTGTCCCGCCGGCCGTGTGCTGCTTAGTTCGGCTATTTCCAGGACTGTCGACGGCAGCCCGTCCACCCCCGGTGCTCCGGTACGCTTCACCCACGGTCTCTGTCCGGCTCGGGGTCCGCTTGCACGCCGCCTTCCGACCCAGCCTCTCCGAGGGATCCGTGGAGGAGTCGCCAGTCGCCGGCATCCAGGCTCCGACCTCTGGAATGGAAGGGGACAGGGTGAGTGGTGGGACCAGGGTCTGGGGCACATTCGCGCTCCTCCCTGGAGGCCCGAGTTAACCCCAGCCCTAGCTTCTGTCTGAACCGGTCAGAGGACAAACCTCGCCCTCAATAGCTGGTGAAAGCGGCAAAATTCAAAGGCGAGTGCCATCATACACACTCCCAGGGAAGATGCTCTTTAAAAATGAGATGAGGAGGAACTTCTTTAGTCAGAGGGTAGTTAATCTGCGGAACTCATTGCCATAGAGGGCTGTGGAGGCCAAGTCACTGGATATTTTTAAGGCAGAGACAGACAAGTTCTTGATTTGAACGTGTGTCAAGGGTTATGGGGAAATGGGTTCAGGTGTCATAGATCAGCCATGATTGAATGGCGGAGTAGACTGGATGGGCGGATTGGCCTAATTCTACTCCATCTAGCTCCATCTACCCCATCCCATCACACATTCACAAGGTTAGAAATAGAATGAAGCTCCCTCTACTGTGTCGGATCACACATTCCCAGGGTTAGGCACAGTGAAGCTCTCTCCTCACTGTCCCATCACATACTCTCAGGGTCAGACACAGTGAAACTCCCTCTACAGTGTCCGATTACACATTCCCAGCTGTCCCTGCTACTGAAAGAGATTCTGAGCAACAGGATCTACCATCATTTGGAAAGTAAAGGACTGATTAGGGATAGTCAACATTACTTTGTGTGTGGGTAATCATGTCACTCACATTTGTGTTGAGTTTTGGAAGCCATGACAAATGAGATTGATGAGGGTAGGATGGTGGATGTTATATCGATGTGGACTTTCAAATGTTAGAGAACTGCATACAAAACTCTTTTGGTGGCAGGAATCCAAGGGTGGTGGTGTAGAGTTGTCATTCAGATTGGAGGCCTGGGACCAGTGGAGTGCCGTAGGTATTGGTGCTGGTTCCACCATTGTTTGTCGTTTGTATTAACAATTTGGAGGAGAATGTAAGTGGCATGGTTGGTAAGTTTGCACATGACACCAAAATTGCTGGTATGGTCGAAAGGGAAGAAATTTAGAAAATATTACACAAAGATCAGCTGGGTAAGCAGGCCAAGGAATGGCAGATGAAATTTAACTCGGACAAATGCAAGGTGTGTCAAATTTCGGTGAGTTAAACCATGGCTGGTCTTACACAGTAAATGGCAAGGCACAGGAGATGATATTGAATAGGGAAACTGAGGCGTGCAGGTAGAAACAAGGAACTGCAGATGTTGGTTTACAAAATAAGACACTAAATGCTGGACTCAGCAGGTCAGGCAGTATCTCTGGAGAACCTGGATAGGTGATGTTTTGAGTCGGGACCCTTTTTCAGATTGAGGGGTACAGGTACATAGCTCCCTGACAGAGGTGACCTAGGGTGGTAAAGAACATGTTTGGCACACTGGACTTCATCGGTCAGGACATCAACTAAAGGAGTTGAGCTGTTATATTACAACTGTACAAGACATTGGTGAGACCGTACTTGAGATTGTGTAAGTATATTTAGGGAAAGAGGGTAACTAGAGAGAAAATAGGCCTCTTGGAAACCAAACTTGGCCATCTATATGTGAATTGCAGAAATGGGCAAGATCAACAAGTATTTGTCCTCTGTTTTTACCTTAGAGAAAGACATGAAGACTAGGGAACTGAACAGTTAATGGAGATGTCTTGACAGTCTGTATATCGGTCAAAGAAGTGCCCGATGACCTAAGGTGTCTGAAGGTAGATAATCTCCCAGGCTTGATCACGGAGTCAACACACTAGAGTCATCCACAGGAGACCCTGCCACATACAGGGATCCCATAACTCATAAGGTTCCCATTTGCCCACGCTGTTCCTGTCAACCAGTTTATCTCTCACCTGGTTACCCGATGCCTCACTCATCACCATGTCACCATCGTCGAAGAGCTTCTCAGGGACCGGTGGAGCCTGCTCCTCAAACTCCTTGCTCTCGGGAGGTGTGGAAGGACTGGGAGGATCCAGGGCCGGAGAGTTCTTCACCTTCTTGCTCACTCGAGCATACAGGGCCATCACTTTATCCGGCTCTGTGTCGGCCTTCCTGGTCTCCTGCTCTGCAACCTCCTCCTCGAGGAGGAGCTCGTCCTCGGGGCTTCCAGGCTGAAGTGGTTCGAGGTGGCATAGGGCAGTTCCACTGCCTCTTCCTCGACGTTCTGGCTCGGAGTTTCCAGGTCACTGGCCGTCTGGTATACGGGGTCTCCCTTTCCCTCCGAATTCTCCTTAGAGGCAGAGCTTCCAGGAATCTCTGGGAGTGCCCGACTCTGCTGGACGGAGGCGGGCTCATGAGGCATTTCATTCTGCCAGCTTACTTTGCGTGAATGGAGGGAACCTGAGGAGAATTGGAGAAAGAGAGAAAAGTGGTTAAAACACAAACCTGCCACATCCAGTGAGCAATCCTGAGGAAACAACCTGCTGAACAAACCCATCATTTTACAGATGCACTGGATACCAAAAGTACTTAGCGGGTCAGACAGCCTCTGTGCAGAGAGTAACTGAGCTCCTGTTAGAAGTCAAAGACTTTTCACCACAACTGGAAGACGCTAAAGGACAAAAAAAAGTGACCGCAGATGCTGGAACCAGGAACAAAAAAAACAAACGCTGGAGGAACTCAGTGGATCAGGCAGCATCTGCGCCCTATACGTGGCGACTCTTTGCATACTTTGTGTATGGTATGCAAAACACTGTGACATGTCACATATGATAATAAAGTATCATTCATTCATTCATCTGTAAAGGAAAAGAGTGTAAGACAACATTTCCAGTTAAGGCCCTGCATCAGGACTGAGAGGGATCAGGGAATTTTCCTGGAATTTAGCAGTACAAAGGGAAGTGGGATAGAGGTTGGTAGGTGACAGGTGGAGCCATGTGAGGAGGGAATTATAATAGGAGAGGCTCCATCACCAGCCCTCCCACTCCTCTTCATACTGCTCCATACTGGCTAATAGAGGCAAAGATAGGGTAGACAGTCAGAACCGTATCCCCAGGATGGGAAAATCAAATACTAGAGGGAATAGCTTTAAAGTGAGAGGAGCAAAGGTTAAAGGAGGTGTGCGGTGCAAGTTGTTTACACAATGTGATGAGTACCTGGAACGCACTGCTGGGGGTGTTGGTTGAGGCAGATATGAGAGTGGCATTTAAGAGATGTTTGGATAGGCATGTAGATATGCAAGGAAAAGAGGGATATGAATTATGTGCAAGCAGGTAAGAGTTGGTCTTGGCAACATGTTCGACACAGACATTGTGGGCTGAAGCACCTGTTCTTGTGATGTATGGTTCTATGTTCCCTCTTTCTTCTCAGTCCTGAAATGCCCTAACCCAGAATGTCAACTGTTTGCCTCTACAGATGCTGCCTGGCCATCTTAAGATTAATTTAGAGACGCCGTGCGGAAACAGGCCCTTCGGCCTACCGAGTCCGCACTGACCAGCGATACCCGTACCTTAACACTATGCTACACGCACTAGGAACGATTTACACATACACCAAGCCAATCAACCCACATACCTGTACGTCTTTGGAGAATGGGAGGAAACCGAAGATCTTTGAGAAAAAACGTGCAGTCACGGGGAGAACATACAAATTCCGTAAAGACAGCACCCGTAGTTGGGATCGAACCCGGGTCTCCAGCGCCTGTAAGGCAGCAACTCTACCGCTACGTCACCGTGCCGCCCTTCACATTGTGAAGACCAATGCACTGTGAGATCGCTGCACTTTCTGAGTGCACTAGTGAATTTTAGTGACCTCAAACATTTCAGATAACCTGCCTTTCCAGTTTGTGTCAGAAGTAGTCAATCGCAATGAGAGTCATCAACCTGAAACATGAGCAGATCAGATGTTCTCTCTCCACAGATCCCGCCTAAGCCTGCAAATAATTCCAACATTTCTGTTTTCATTTCAGCATCTGCAGCACATTGCTCAATCTCAGATGTCACACCTGTATGGAGTTTGTACATTCTCCCTGTGACAGCATGGATTTTCCCTGGGTGTTCCGGTTTCGTCCCACACTCCAAAGACGTATAGATTTATAGGTTATTTGGCACTGGTATAGATTGTAAATTGTCCCATGTGTGTAGGATAGTGCTAGTGTACGGGGATCATTGGTCGGCCAAAGGGTCTGTTTCCGTGCTGTACCACTAAACCAAGCTAAACTAAACCTCACTTTGGAGCAGATATGCGTTTCCAAACAAAAGTCACTGTTGTATGATCGGAAGTGCAGCAGCTTCTCATAAGTAGTGAGATGAATGAGCAGCTCATGCCATTTGTTTTGTAGAACTTGGGATACAATGGGGCAGAAATGGGGGAAGCAGCTGGCCTTCGCTGGGGTTACTCATCGGTGACCTCAGTGTCATCCGGAGAGCTGGAGGCCGGTCAGATATTGCACATCGTGAGTGTCACATGCTCTGGAAGCAGTGACGGCTTCTCAGTGAGTCAGTCTGAATATGATGCAACTGGAGCTAACCACAGGCACTCCACACCTCGGTCTGGTGGAACATGTTGGCAACTCAGGGGTAATCGGCAGTGCCTGATCATTCCCGGCAAGAGGGCTGGGGCAGGCACCATAGCAGTGAGGACATAAGGCACCACAGGTTCACGGGTGACACACTGTGTCTGCCTCATCCAGACTTAACTGTCAATAAACACGTGTGCGCATGCACGCACACACACACACACACACACACATATACAGACACGTACACATAAAAACATGTACAGGCATGAAAACATATACAGACACACACACGGTTCAGAACGGGGGCTAGGGCTGGTGTCTAAGGCAAAGGGACCAAGGCTAAATGCAACATGGACAACCTGATAGGGAGGTGATCACACTGTAGCTTAGGCATGGGAAGGCAAGAAGGGAATGGGTGACCACCAGGCAAGTGGTGTTGGAGTCCTCCGAGTCAATGTCCAACACATTTCCCCTTTCTAGCACTGTTAGTTCCCCTGGGGACTGGGGGACGGGACCACAGTGGGACTGGTGTACTGGACATTGAGTGGCACAGATGCATAAGAGGGGATGCAGAAGAGTGATAGAGCAATGAAGATTGTGTATTCCGTGGTGAGATGGATGGATGGGTGTCTCCGTGACCACATGTATGACTCCAGGATGGAATGTTGCCTTCCTGCTGTCTGGGTCAAGGTCACTGAGCAGTAGTGGAACAGAGGGATCTTGGCCACCGTGTCCACAGCTCCCTGAAAGTAGCAACACAAGTAGATATAGTGGTAAAGCAGGCTTAAGGTATGCTTGCCTTCATCGGTCTGGGCATTGAGTCTGGAAACTTTATTGCACCTTTATAAATCTTTAGTTAGGCCACAAAAACCTGGACCCACTGCAGTTCGCTTACCGCCACAACAGATCAACGGTGGATGTGATCTTGCTGGCCCTCCACTCCGCTCTGGACCACTTGGACAACAAAAACTCATATGTCAGGCTGTTATTCATCGATTACAGCTCGGCATTTAACACAATCATCCCCTCCAAGCTGGTTACCAAACTCGCAGAACTGGGTCTCTGCGCATCCCTCTGCAATTGGATCCTCGACTTCCTCACTCTCAGACCACAGTCTGTTCGTATTGGTGGAAATGTGTCAGACTCGATAACAATTAGCACGGGAGCACCTCAAGGCTGCGTGCTCAGCTCCCTGCTGTACTCACTCTATACTCATGACTGAGTAGCCGGGCATAGTGCGAACTCCATCATCAAGTTCGCTGACGACACCACTGTTGTGGGACGTATCACTGATGGGGATGAGTCAGAGTATAGAAGAGAGATCGAGCCAGCACAATAACCTGGCCCTCAACACCAGCAAAACCAAGGAACTGATTGTGGACTTTGGAAGGAGTAGGATGGGGACCCACAGTCCCGTTTATATCAATGGGTCGATGGTTGAAAGGGTCAAGAGCTTCAAATTCCTGGGCGTGCACATCTCTGAAGATCTTTCCTGGTCCGAGAACACTGATGCCATTATTAAGAAAGCACATCAGCGCCTCTACTTCCTGAGAATATTACGGAGAGTCGGTTTGTCAAGGAGGATTCTCTCTAACTTCTACAGGTGCACAGTAGAGAGCATGCTGACCGGTTGCATCATGGCTTGGTTCGGCAACTTGAGCGCCCTGGAGAGGAAAAGACTACAAAAAGTAGTAAACACTGCCCAGTCCATCATCGGCTCTGACCTCCCTTCCATCGAGGGGATCTATCACAGTCGCTGCCTCAAAAAGGCTGGCAGCATCATCAAGGACCCACACCATCCTGGCCACACACTCATCTCCCTACTACCTTCAGGTAGAAGGTACAGAAGCCTGAAGACTGCAACGACCAGGTTCAGGAACAGCTACTTCCCCACAGCCATCAGGCTATTAAACCTGGATCGGACATAACACTGAACTTTATTAGCCAATACTGTTATTTGCACTTTATCAGTATATTGATTCATGTGTGTATATGTTTATAGAATGCCTTGTAGTCAATGCCTACTATGTTCTGTTGTGCTGAAGCAAAGCAAGAATTTCATTGTCCTATCAGGGACACATGACAATAAACTCACTTGACTTGACTTGACAATTGGAGTATTGTGTTCACCTATTACAGGAAAGATGTGGAAGCTTCGAAGAGGATGCAGAAGAGGTTCACCAGGACGCTGCCTGGAATAGTTTAGCTGCAAGGGAAGGTTAGACAAACTTGAGTTGTCTTCTCTGGAGCGTTGGAGGTTGACGTGAGAGCTGATAGGTTTATAAAATTATGAGAGGCGTAGACCAGGTAGACAGACAGACCTTTTCTCCCAGAGTGGAAAAGTCAAGGACTAGAAAGCATAGCTTTCAGGTGAGAGGGGACAAATTTGAAAGGAGATATGTAAGGCAAGTTTTTTTTTCTACAGTGTGGTGGGTGTCTTGGAATGCCATGCCAGGGATGATGGTGGAGGCAGATACGATAAGGGCAGAAATTGGAGAAGAGAGCAGATGAAGGTTTAGTCGGAGAGCTTTAGATTCTAAGGCATTTGAGTTATTTCTGGAGAAGGTTCACAGAGGACAGGCAATAGCTGGCATTTAATGAAATAATAAATAACTTGCAAAATAAAAATTCTTTAAGGCAAAAAAAACAATCAGGACTGGTGATTCATTTGTAAGGAGTTTGTATGTTTCCCCTCTGATGTCATGGGTTTTCTCCAGGTGCTCCAGTTTCCTCCCACACTCCAAAGATGTGCAGGTTTGTAGGTTGCTTGGCTTCTGTTAATTGTAAATTGTCCATAGTGTGTAGGATAAGGTAAGTGTACAGTGTGATCGCTGGTCGACATGGACTCGGTGGGCTGAAGAGCCATGCTAAATCTCTAAAATCTAAAGTTTAAACCTGTGGCTGACAGAAGAAATTAAGGATAGTGTTAAATGCAAGGAAAAGGCTTCTAGTGTCAGAAAGAGCAGCAGGTCTGAGCATATGGGGTGGATTTTTGGAATCAGCAGGGAAGGGCCAAGAACATGATAAAGAAAAGCAAGACAGAAGATGAATGTAGACTAGAGAAAAATATAAAATGAGAGCTTCGACCCGAAACGTCACCCATTCCTTCTCTCCAGAGATGCTGCCGGTCCCGCTGAGTTACTCCAACATTTTGTCTCTATCTTCAGTGTAAACCAGCATCTGCAGTTCCTTCCTACACTGCAAGTGCTTCAACGGATATGTAAAAGTGTAAAGACCAGCAAGGGCAAATGTGGGTCCCTAATTGACAGAGACAGAAGAATTTGTGAAAAATGAAAAACCTGCAGATGCTGGAAATCTGAAATAAAGTTAGAAAATGCTGAAAACCCAGGCAGCATCGGTGGAGAGAGAAACAGAGTTAAAGGATAAGACCCAAGCCGTATCATCAGAATGCAGACAAATTGGTTTTGGACCTGAATCAAAAACTCCTTTAACCAGGGATGGAGTCTGATTTTAACATCAAAGCATAGGGGCTGGTAAAAGTAGACTAGGAACAGCGACTTGCAGGAAGTTCTGTATCAGGCAGGGGTTATTCCTAAAATGAAATAGTGTGTGTTCAGGGTTAATGTGTTTCTGTCAGTGTTAAAGCCAAGGACAGCACGTTTCTGTGCTGTACAGCTCTATAGTTCTACAACCTTCTATTATGGCAAGAGAATAATGAATAAGTGAGCCCTTAAATGACACCAGGAGAAATCTGTGTGTGGAGCCAGAGGACATGGCTGAGGTCTGAAATGAATCTCTCATCTGTATTCACTGTGGTGAAGGACATTGTAGCTGCAATATTCAAGGAAGGGGGCAGTGACAATCTAGACCATTATCATTAAAACAGATAAGCTACTAGACATCTGAGTGGGCCTAAAGCTGCATAACTCCCCAGGGCCTAACAAGATGGACGCTAGGCTGCTTTGGGAGGCAAGGGGGGAGATTGTTATGATCAGGAGAGCAACTTTAAAAATGTTGCCGGCCGCAGAACAGTATTAGAAGATTGGATGGATGCAGATGTAGTTCGTTTATTCAAAAAGGACATCAGGTTGTTACAGGCTATGAGTCTAACATCAGCAATTAGGAAGATGTTGGAAAAGAATTCAGAGTACAAAGAGAGCTTGGGTTGCAAGTTCATTGCTCTATGTAAATAGCGACATTGGTGGGTAGGGTAGTGAAGAAGACATTTGGCATGTTTGCTTTCATCAGCTGGAGGGACTGAATATCAGAGTTGGGATGCAATGTTACAGTTGTACAAAACATTGGATAGACCTCATTTGGAGTATTACGGGCTCCCCATAATTTTTTTAAATTAAAATAAAGGTGGCACAGTGGTGCAGCGGTAGAGTTACTGCCTTACAGCATCAGAGACCCGGGTTTGATTTTGACTACAGGTAGTTGTCTGTACAGGGTTCGTACATTCTCCCCGTGACCTACATGGGTTTTCTTCGTGACCTCCAGTTTCCACCCACACTCCAATGATGTACAGGTTTGTAGGTGAATTGGTTTGTATTATTGTAAAAATATTGTCCCTAGTGTGTGTAGGATAGCGTTAGTGTGCTGGGTTCGCTGGTCGGCACGGATTCGGTGGGCTGAAGGGCCTGTTTCCGCGCTGTATCACTTAACTAAACTAAATTAAACTATCATGTAGATTTCAGATCACCACATTCTGGAAGGGTGTGTGGCCATAGAAAGAGAATGCAGAAGAGATTCAGCAGGATATTGTCTGCAATGGCTTTACTTAGAAGGAACAATTGGGTTGGCTGCATTTATTCTCACTGGAACGTAAGAGGCTGAGGGGTGACTTTATTGAAGTTTGTAAAGTTATGAGGGGCATTGATGTGATAAATAGTCAATCTTTTTCCCAGGGTAAGGTCCGAGAGGGTAGAGATTTTAGGTGAGAGGGGAAGGTTTTCAAGGTGATCTGAGGTGCAACTTTTTTTCATAGAGGGTCTTGAATATGGGAAACAAGCTGCCAGTGGAAATGGTAGAGGCTGATACAATTACAATGTTTAAAAGGCATTTAGACGTTCTTCTTCTTCTTGCATATGGAGTGCACAGCGTAAAGTTATAGGACAACTTGTTCTATTTGATCTTATTTGATTGTGCACACCAGGTTGATTGTATTTGTCGAAACAGGGCGGACCACGTGAACGTTGCAATCTCCCACCCCATTTAGATGTTCATGGATAGGAAAGGATGAGAGGGATGCAGGTCTAATGCAGGAAAAGGGATTAGCACAGCTAGGCAACATGGTTGGCATGGACAAGGTGGGCTGAAAGGCCTGTTTCTCTGCTGTATGACTCTATAACCCCATATCTATGACTCAAGATGTGTTGGCAGGAACTGCAGATGCTGGTTAAGGTGCTTTTTCTGGCTTTCCTTCTCTCTCCGTCCCTCCCCCATCCGAGTTCTCCGAATAGCTTCACTGTCCTGATTAAATTTTACTGATTGTAGGCGAACAATGAACCATTCCACATTTTCCTTGATCATCGTTCCTTTTGATCTGTGTTTCCACACCTTAACCTTCCATATCTCCATGTCTCCCTCTCACCTAACTCTCAGTCTGAAGAAAGGTTTCGACCCGGAACTTCACCCAGTCCTTCCCTCCAGAGATGCTGCCTGTCCTGCTGTTACTCCACCTTTTTGTGTCTATCTTCTATGACTCCAGACGCCTATAGCCAGAGGGCATCGTTATAAGGTAATGGGCAGGCGGTTCAGAGGAGGAATCTTATCCCGAGGAGGGAGGTTGGAATATGGAGCAAACTGTCTGAGGAGGAGCTGGAAGCAGAGACTCCTGAAGCTATGAAGTGTTTAGAAAAGCACTTGGATCACCATGGTATAGAAGGCTGCAGACCATGTGCTCGTAAATGGGATGAGTAGAAAAGGTTGATTGATTGTTGCCATGGACATGATGGGCCGAAGAGGGAGTTTCTGAGCCATATGACTAGGCCTCACTGACGCTATACCACACACAACCTGACACAGGGATACAATAACGCACACACAGACTCACACACAGACACACACACAGACAAGACAGCACTTTCTCTCTCCTACTCTCTCTTTCTCTCCCTCCCTCTGTGTGTGTGTCTCTCTCTCCTACTCCCTCTGTGTGTGTGTGTGTCTCTCTCTCCCTCTGTGTGTATGTGTCTCATTCTCTCATCTGTGTGTCTCTCTCCCTCCCTCTGTGTGTGTGTGTGTGTCTCTCTCTCTTCCCCTGTGTGTGTGTGTCTCTCTCTCTTCCCCTGTGTGTGTGTGTCTCTCTCCCTCTCCCCTCTGTGTGTGTGTGTGTCTCTGCGTTTGTGTGCGTCTCTCCCTCCCTCCATGTGTGTGTGTGTGTGTGTCTCTCTGTCTCTCTCTCCCTCTGTGTGTGTGTGTGTGTCTCTCTCTTCCCTGTGTGTGTGTGTCTCTCTCCCTCTTCCCTCTGTGTGTGTGTGTGTGTGTGTGTGTGTGTGTGTGTGTCTCTCTGCGTTTGTGTGCGTCTCTCCTCCCTCCATGTGTGTGTGTGTGTGTGTGTGTGTCTCTCTCTCTTCCCCTGTGTGTGTGTGTCTTCTCCTCCTCTTCCCTCTGTGTGTGTGTGTGTCTCTCTGCGTTTGTGTGCGTCTCTCCCTCCCTCCATGTGTGTGTGTGTGTGTGTGTCTCTCTGTCTCTCTCTCCCTCTGTGTGTGTGTGTGTGTCTCATTCTCTCTGTGTGTGTGTCTCTCCCTCCTGTGTGTGTGTGTGTGTCTCTCCCTCTCCCCTCTGTGTGTGTGTGTGTGTGTGTGTGTCTCTCTCTCTCTCTCTCTCTCTGCGTTTGTGTGCGTCTCTCCCTCCCTCCCTCCCTGCGTCTCTTTCTCTCTCCCTCTCCCTTTATCTCTAACACTCTGTCTGGCAGCCGGTGGTGGCCTGACAGTTGACGTCTTGCTCTGGTATCTTGGTTGACGTTGTCAGCTGGAAAAAGGAAATGATATCGCTGGTGCTGATGGTTACAAATCACTGGGTGAGCCAATGAGAGGGTTTCCAGCTCGCTACTCTCCAGAGCACCAGCAGCTGCTGACTCGACATTTTTGGTTGCGCTTAAACCAAGGGGATAACAGTTCCAACAAGCCAGGACTGCGCTCACTGAGTCAGTGGGATTTTCACTGTACTCAAACCTCTCACCAGACCCTTACCCTAACACCGGCCTTGCATCCTCTCACCGCTAACCCCTGGAACATCAGTACAGTGTGTTTATAGTCAAAGAGTATCACAGCATGAAAACAGGCCCTTCGGCCCAACTTGCCAACATGTCACATCTACACTAATCCCACCTGCCTGCATTTGGCCCATATCCCTCTAAATATGTCTTATCCATGTACCTGTCTAAATGTTTCTTAAAGATTGTGATAGTACCTGCCTCAACTACCTCCTCCGGCAGCTCATTCCATATACCCGCCACCCTTTGCATGAAAAGGTTATAGACAATAGACAATAGGTGCAGGAGTAGGCCATTCGGCCCTTTGAGCCATTCAATGTGATCATGGCTGATCATCCCCAATCAGTACCCCGTTCCTGCTTTATTCCCATATCCCCTGACTCCGCTATCTTTAAGAGCCCTATCTAGTTCTCTCTTGAAAGCATTCAGAGAACCTGCCTCCACAGCCCTCTGAGGCAGAGAATTCCACAGACTCACAACTCTCTGTGAGAAAAAGTGTTTCCTCGTCTCCGTTCTAAATGGCTTACCCCTTATTCCTAAATTGTGGCCCCTGGATCTGGACTCCCCCAACATCGGGAAACATGTTTCCTGCCTCTAGCGTGTCCAAACCCTTAACAATCTTATATGTTTCAATAAGATTCCCTCTCATCCATCTAAACTCCAGAGTGTACAAGTCCAGCCGCTCCATTCTCTCAGCATATGACTGTCCTGCCATCCCAGGAATTAACCTTGTAAACCTACACTGCACTCCCTCAACAGCAAGAATGTCCTTCCTCAAATTAGGGGACCAAAACTGCACACAATACTCCAGGTGTGGTCTCACTAGGGCTCTGTACAACTGCACAACCTCTTTGCTCCTATACTCGACTCCTCTTGTTATAAAGGCCAACATGCCATTCGCTTTCTTCACTGCCTGCTTCACCACATGCTTACTTTCATAGACTGATGAACAAGGACCACAGATCCCGTTGTGCTTTCCTTTTCCCAACTTGACGCCATTTAGATAGTAATCTCCCTTCCTGGTTTTGATACCAAAATGGATAACCTCACATTATCCTCATTAAACTTCATCTGCCATGCATCTGCCCACTCCCCCAACCTGTCCAAGTCACCCTGCATTCTCATAGCATCCTCCTCACAGTTCACACTGCCACCCAGCTTTGTGTCATCTGCAAATTTGCTAATGTTACTTTGAATCCCTTCATCCAAATCATTGATGTATATTGTAAATAGCTGCAGTCCCAGCACCGAGCCTTGCAGTACCCCACTAGTCACTGCCTGTCATTCTGAAAGGGACCCGTTAATCCCTACTCTTTGTTTCCTGTCTGCCAACCAATTTTCTATCCATGTCAGCACTCTACCCCCAATACCATGTGCGCTAATGTTGCCCACCAATCTCCTTTGGGACCTTATCAAATGCTTTCTGAAAGTCCAGGTACACTACATCCACTGGCTCTCCCTTGTCCATTTTACTAGTTACTTCTTCAAAAAATTCCAGAAGATTAGTCAAGCATGAATTCCCCTTCGTAAATCCATGCTGACTCGGACTGATACTGTTATTGCTATCCAAATGTGCGGCTATTTCATCTTTAATCATTGATTCCAGCATCTTCCCCACCACCGATGTCAGGCTAACTGGTCTATAATTCCCTGTTTTCTCTCTCCCGCCTTACTTAAAAAGTGGGATAACATTAGCTACCCTCCAATCCACAGGAACAGATCCTGAGTCAATAGAACATTGGAAAATTATCACCAATGCATCCACGATTTCTAGAGCCACTTCCTTAAGTACCCTGGGATGCAGACCATCAGGCCCTGTGGATTTATCAGCCTTCAGTCCCATCAGTCTATCCAACACCATTTCCTGCCTAATGTGGATTTCCTTCAGTTCCTCCGTCACCCCAGATCCTCTGGCCACTACTATATCAGGAAGGTACACAAAAATGCTGGAGAAACTCAGCGGGTGCAGCAGCATCTATGGAGCGAAGGAAATAGGCAACGTTTCCGGCCGAAACCCTTCTTCAGACCTGCCATATCAGGAAGATTGTTTGTGTCCTCCTTAGTGAAGACGGATCCAAAGTACCTGTTCAACTTCTGCCATTTCCTTGTTCCCCATAATAAATTCACCTTTTTCAGTATTCAAGGGTCCAACTTTGGTATTAACTAATTTTTTTCTTTACACTTACCTAAAGAAGCTTTTACTATCATCCTTTATATTCTTGGCTAGATTACCTTCGTACCTCATCTTTTCTCCCCGTATTGTCTTTTTAGTTATCTTCTATTGCTCTTTAAACATTACCCAATCCTCTTGCTTCCCGCTCATCCTTGCTACGTTATACTTCTTCTCTTTTATTTTTATATTGTCCTTGACGTCCCTTGTCAGCCATGGTCGCCCCTTACTCCCCTTGGAATCTTTCTTCCTCCTAGGAATGAACTGATCCTGCACCTTCTGTATTATTCCTAGAAATACCTGCCATTTTTGTTCCATTGTCATCCCTGCTAGGGTATCTTTCCAGTCAACTTTGGCCAGCTCCTCCCTCATGGCCCCATAATCCCCTTTATTCAATTGTAACACTGAAACCTCCGATCTACCCTTCTCCCTCTCCAATTGTAGATTAAACCTGACCATGTTATGGTCACTACCTCCTAATGGCTCATTAACCTCGAGGTCCTTTATCAAAGCCGGTTCATTACATAACACTAAATCCAGAATTGCCTTCTCCCCGGTAGGCTCCAATACAAACTGCTCTAAGAATCCCTCAGATTTATATGAAATCTTTCCCCCTTCACCTAACACCTACGTCCTCTGGTCCTCGATTCACATACTCTGGACAAGAGACTCTGTGCGTCTACTCAATGTATTCTTCCCATGATTTTGTACACCTCTATAATATCACCCCTCACCACTCCAAGGAATAGTGTCCCAGCCTACTCAACCTCTCCCTATAGCCCAGTCCCTGGAGACCTAGCAACAGCCTCGTAAATCCTCTCTGCACCCTTTCCAGCTCCACAACATCTTTCCTATAACATGGTGCCCATGTTTTATCTACGATTAGAGAGAGTCAGACCACCTACCCTTGACATTCAGTGGCGTTGCCAACACTGACTCCCCCCAGGGGTCTCCATCAACCTGAAACAGCTGGAACAGCCTCATAAATACAAGAGCAGGTCAGAGGCTGTGGATCCTATGCTGTGTGACTCACCTTCTGACTCCCTGAGGTCTTTCCACCATCTACAGGGCACCAGAGGAGCAGCACAGTGGCGTAATGGTGAAGCTGCTGCCTCACAGCGTCAGAGACCCGAGAACCTCGGGTGCTGCCTGTGCAGAGTTTGCACATTCTTCCTCTGACCGCGTGGTTTTACTCCAGGTGCCCCGGTTTCCTCCCACATCCCAAAGACATATGTAAAAATTCTGTAAAAGTTGCCCTTAGTGTGTAGGATAGGACGAGTGTACAAGTGGTTGATGGGTGGCATGGACGTGTTTTCACACTGTATCTCTAAAACCTAAACTAAACTAAAGATCGGCACAAAATAGGTGATGTTTTGCGTCAAGACCCTTCTTCAGGCTGAGGACTAAACTAAAGTCAGGAGTGTGATGGGACACTCTCCATTTGCTTGGGATGAGTGCAACTCCAACAACTCTCAAGAAGCTCAACACTGTCCAGGACTACGCAGCCATTTGATCAGCTCCCCATCCACCACTCTAAACATCCCCTCCCACCCCCACTGGAGCACAGGGGCTTCAGTGTACCAGCAACACAATGCACTGCAGTTGCTCACCCAGGCCACACCAACAGCACCTCCCAAATCCACCAACCCTGCCACTAAGAACAAGAGAGGTGACAACTATCCTATAAATTGGGGCAGCATGGTGGCACAGTGGTAGAGTTGCTGCCTTACAGTGCCAGAGACCCAGGTTCAATTCCTGACTACGGGTGCTGTCTGTACGGAGTTTGTACGTTCTCCCAGTGACGTGCGTGGGTTTTCTCCAGGTGCTCCGGTTTCCTCCCAAACTCCAAAGACGTACAGGCTTGTAGGCTAACTGTTTTGGGAAATTTGTAAATTGTCCCGAGTGTGTGTAGGAGAGTGTCAGTGTGCATGGATCGCCGGTGGGCGAGGACTCGGTGGGCCAACGAGCCTGTTTCAGTGCTGTATCTCTAAACTAAACCAAACCTGCTGGTTCCCCTTCAAAGATGCACCACATCCCACCTTGGAAATAGACCGCTGGTCCTTCAGGAGCTCCTTCACCTCATGGAACCCAGTCGATGAAAGACGCGGCTCAACACCACCTTTTCGAGGGCCAAGGGGGGAGGGGGCACATACTGGACCTGCCAGCAATGCCCAACTCACATAACTGAATAAACAACAAGTTCTCATACCTTCCCTGAGCGTTGGATTGCAGATGACCTTCAGATGAGCATCATCTATCTGTGTCTGGAAAAGAGGACAAACGTCTCACTATCGTTCAAACTCAAGTGTACCTCTCCATATCTACTCTACCCTGTCCCGACTGAAGGTAAGACCCCACACCTCCCCACTTTCCTGGATGGGTGATTCCACCCACAGTTTGGTGCGGGGTCTGTGCCATCAGGCACACCCTCTGCTTCTGTAAATGGTCCCTCAGGTCCCATGCCGCCACTCTAGAAAGCATCCTATTCAATTGCTTGGTTTGGCAATAGCTCTTCCCAAGACCACATGAAATTCTAGAGATTGGTAGATCATAGAGTGATACAGTGTGGAAACAGGCTCTTCAGCCCAACTTGCCCACACCGACCAGCTACACTCGTCCCACCTGCCTGCGCTTGGTCCGTATCCCACCAAACTTGTCCTATCCATTTACCTGTCTAACTGTTTCTTAAATGTTGGGATAGTCCCAGCCTCAATTACCTCCTCTGGCAGCTTGTTCCATAACAGACCACCCTTAGTGTGAAAAAGTTACCCCTCGGATTCCTATTAAATCTTTTCCCCTTCACCTTGAACCTATGTTCTCTAGGTTCAGTTCACCAGATGGATACAGCTTCCCCACGCCATCGACGCCATCTACACCATGGTGCCTCGGGAAAGCAGGCAACATAGTCCAGTACCATTTACACCCAGTCATTCCTTCTTCTCCCGTCTCCTATCGGGCAGAAGATACAAAATGGTGAAAGCACGTACCACCATATTCCGGAACAGCTTCTTCTCAACTGTTATCTGAACGGTCCTCCCATTAGGTGTGTCGGTGTGTCGTCCCAATTTCCCAACTTACTGGAGCCCTTGCACTCCTTGTTTATTTGCACTTTCTCTGTAACTGTAACATTATAATGCTGTAACACCACATTATGCGCTCTGGTATTTTTCTCATTGCACTACTTGTTGAACTTACGTGACACTTTGATTGCACTGTGCAGGAAGGAACTACACGTGCTGGATTATACCGAAGATTGACGCAAAATGCTGGAGTAACCCAGCGGGTCAGGCAGCATCACTGGAGAAAAGGAAATGGGTCACATTTTGGATCGTGACCCTTCTTTAGACAATCCGAAGAAGGGTGTCGACCCGAAACGTCACCCATTCCTTCTCTCCAGAGATCCCGCTGAGTTGCTCCAGCATTTTGTGTCTATGATATGATTTGACTGGATGGCATGCAAACAAATTGTTTCACTGTATCTTGGTACACTTAACAATAGGAAACCAATACCAATTTCTGACCCAAAGATCTGGCAACAGAGCGAGAGACTAAGGGAGCACAGGCACATCCCTCTCCCCTCCCCCTTCAGTACCTGAGAATCCGTTCTCTCTGCACTTACCACTCGGAGAAGCTGAGAGTTGTCTTGTCTTCCGTGTAGCTACCGTAAGTCGAGAACCCAGCTGACTTCCTGCAGGAAGGGGAGGCAGCAGATGTTAGAGAGCTCGCATCTCACCAGGTGTGGCGAGCAGTCACACTCTCCCCAACACCCCACCCTGGAGGGCCAGGCGACAATCCAGCAGGGTTCATGATCACGTTCTGGTGGGTACCAGCATCATTCCCTGTTGGAGTTCCAACCAGGCAGACCTCATCTTGACCAAAACTAGAGGCAGCACGGTGGAGCAGCAGTAGAGTTGCTGCCTTACAGTGCCAGAGACCAGGATTTGATTCTGACTACGGGTGCTGTCTGTATGGAGTTTGTACGTTCTCCCCCTGACCTGCGTGGGTTTTCTCCGGGATCTCTGGTTTCCACCCACACTGCAAAGATGTACAGGATTGTAGGTTAATTGGCTTCGGTAAAATTGTAAATTGTCCCTAGTGTGCAGGATAGAGCTAGTGTACGGGGTGAACACTGGTTGGCGCGGTGGCCAAAGGGCCTGTTTCCACGCTATATCTCTAAAACTAAACTAAAACGAGATCCTTCACTCAGGTTTGTGTATAATTGCTCTCAAGCAACACACCATTTAGCTATACAGTCATATAGCATGGAAACAGACCCTTTAGCCCAACTCTTCCAGGCCGATCAAATTGAGCTAGTCCCTCGTGCCTGCATTTGGACCCCATCCTCCAAATCTTTCCTATCTGTGTAATTATCCAACATTTTTTAAATATTATAGTTATACCTGCCTCTACCACTCCTTCTGGCTGCTCATTCCATATACTGATCATACACTGATTGGGGATGATCAGCCATGATCACATTGAATGGCAGTGCAGGCTCGAAGGGCTGAATGGCCTACTCCTGAACCTATTGTCTATTGTCTACGCACCACTCTGTGTGAAAAAGGTTGCCCCTCATGTCCCTTTTAAATCTTTCCTCTTACCTTAAACCATTGCCCACTAGTTGTAGACTTCCCTATTCTTGGGGGGGGGGGGAAATCTGGGCTATATTTGGCATGATTTTATAAACCTAAATACATTCACCCCACTGCCTCCTTCTCTCCAGGGAACAATATCCCAGCATATCCAGCCTCTTATAACTGAAGCTCTCCAGACCCGGTAACATCCTTGTAAATCTTTTTCCGCACTTTTTCCAGCTTAATGATATCATTCCTATAGCTGGGTGGCCACAGCAACACACGGAACTCCAAATAATTCCTTACCAACGTCTTGTACAACTGTACAATAGCTACGACTCCAGTACTCAACACCCCGATCGATGAAGGCAAGCACGCTAAACACCTTCTTCACCACTCTGATTACCACTTTCAGGCAACCATGTAACTGCATGCTCTTGGTCTCTCTGTCCCATAAAACTCGCCAGGCCTCGACCATTTACTGTATTGTAAAGTACAGAGTACTTGGCCTTGTACTTTTTTGGCCTTGCTACAAAACCACCCCTTCATCACCTATCTTCAATTGCTCCATGGGAAAGTGGAGATGAGCTGCCACCTTGAATCAATGTGGTTTCAGTTGAATTGAAGGTGCTCCCATGGTGCTGTTGAGGAGGGATTTGCAAATGACAGGCCATAGATTTATTTAAGAAAGAACTGGCAGATGCTCGAAAAATCGAAGGTAGACAAAAATGCTGGAGAAACTCAGTGGGTGAGGCAGCATCTATGGAGTGAAGGAATAGGTGACGTTTCGGGTCGAGACCCTTCTTCAGACAGTGGGGGGGGGGGGGGGAGAAGAAAGGAAGAGGCGGAGAGTGGGCTGTGGGAGAGCTGGGAAGGGGAGGGGAAAGAGGGAGAAAGCAAGGACCACCTGAAATTTGAGGTCAATGTTCATGCCGCTGGGGTGTAAAGTACCCAAGCGAAATATGAGGTGCTGTTCCCCATTTGCGGTGGGACTCACTCTGGCCATGGAGGAGGCCCAGGACAGAAAGGTCGGATTTGGAATGGGAGGGGGAGTTGAAGTGCTGAGCCACCGGGAGTTCAGGTTGGTTATTGCGAACTGAGCGGAGGTGTTGGGGGAAGCGATCGTCAAACCTACGCTTGGTCTCACCGATGTAGAGCAGCTGACACCTAGAGCAGCGGATGCAATAAATGAGGTTGGAGGAGGTGCAGGGGAACATCTGCCGCACCTGGAAAGACTGCTTAGGACCTCCACCATCCCGTCAAGCAGTGTTCCAGCCACCTTCTTGGTGGAAGGAATTCTCCTCTGGTCCCCTATAATCCCTTTATTCTTCCTTAATTCAGTGCCCTCTGGTTTTATGCATCTTTGTAAAGGGATACATTTTCCAACTATTCAAAAAGACCCACAGGAACATAAGAAAAGAGGAGCAGGTGTAGGTCATTCAACCCTCAAGCCTGTCCCACCTTTCAGTATTAAGGCTGATCAATACCAGAATCAGCTCCTCTCCTGTGTCAGTACCCTATAATCCACAAGTCCTCAATCGGTCAAATATATACTATCTACCTTCACCTTTAATTATTTCTAATGATGAGAAAACCACTGCAGGTCACGGGGAGAACGTACAAACTCCGTACACACAAGCACACATAATCAGGATCGAACCTGGGTCTTTGGCGCTGTAAGGCGACAACTCTACTGCTGCGCCACCGTGCCGTGTGTAGGATAGTATTAGTGTATGGGGTGAGCTGATGCGGCCTGTTTCGGCGTTGTATCTCCAAAGTAAACTTTGCAATTGTACACCAAGCTCCCTCCGTTCCTCAGTATTCCTCGGTCATTCACAGTGAATGTCTGACCCTTATTGAATCTCCCGAAATGTATCACCTTGAACTTATTGGGATTAAGTTCCATTGATCTGCCTAATTTATCTGCTGATCAATATCATTCTGTAATTGAACTCTACCCGTCTCACTATCAACAACCTAACGGCAACATCATACCAAGAGCAGCTGCTCAATTTTCTCCCTCTGCAGTCTTGCTGCCCACTGAGGAGTTGTGAATGGAATTGAACATTGTGTGATCATCAGTGAACATCCCCACTTCTGACCTTCAGGGTACTGCCCTGTGGAACTCCTGCAGTGACGTCCTGGGCCTGGGATGGTTGAACTCCAACTACCACAATCATCTTCCATTGTGGGAGGATTGCCTCCAACTGTTGGAGTGTTTTCTCTTTGATGCCCATTGACCTGGGTTATACCATGAATCCTTGATGGAGCAAGGGTGGTAGGAGAGGAGAGGGAACCGTGGTCGGCTGCGGGTCGGCTAAGGTGACCTCGGAGAACAAAGGTGGACGGGCGAGGAGGCGGCCAAGGATGGAGATGTCTGGAGGCCTGCAACAGCCTGGGACTTGCCTGGAACAGGCACCGCTCATAAGAACTAGAGCGTGGACTTTGGAAATTGGCTCCCAAACATGGCGCCTCTTGCATGCGGGCTCAGTAGACTATATGTGTACACTTGCTAATTGGGGATCGGGGGTATGGCAATACTCTACAGGACTGATTGTAAGGAAAAGTATTTAACCGTGTTAGCACTTTGCAAATAGAGTCATACAGCGTGGAAACAGGCCCTTCGGCCCAACTTGTCCACACTGACCATCATGTCCCATTCTCAGTAGTCCCACAGCCGTTTTTTAGGCCCATATCCCTCATGTAACAACAAACGCACCATTGATGCCACACTCGTTCAAATAATATCACTTGATAGCACTGGTGGTGACAACTTGTACTTGCTTGCAGATGATTGAAAGTGGACTGATTGAGTCGCCTAGTCTACACTAGGTCTTATAGATATAGAGGAGGCCACATGGATAACAATAGAAGAGGTTGGGTGAGGTGCCCGTGAACCTCTGCCTCACCTGGAGGCGTCCATGAATGGAGGTGAGGAAGGAGGTATAGGGATAGGTGTAGCACCTCCTGTGGTTGCAGGGCAAAGTGACGAAGGTAGGGAAGGATTTAGTGGGGAGGGATGTGTGAACCAGGGATCCAGAGATGGAGCGGTGTCTGTGGAAAGCAGGGAGGGGTGGGGAGGGGGAGATGTGACTGAGGGTGGGATCGCGGTATTGGGAATCAGTCTGAGTGTTTCCCTTAGACATTGGCTCCGCTTCGTCAGTGGTTCCGTGACTCACATAGATACATAGAAAATGTGCAGGAGTAGGCCATTCGGCCCTTCGAGCCATTCAATATGATCATGGCTGCTCATCGAAAATCAGTACCCCGTTCCTGCTTTCTCCCCATATCCCCTGATTCTTTTAGCCCCAAGAGGTGTATCTCATTACCTCATGCAGGTCCCGCAGGAGATCAGCAGGAGGACGAGAAGCAGGAAGCTCATGGCATAGAACAGGTCCAGGTTCACGACGTAGGGCGCGGTGCCCATCGACCAGCTCTCTGCGCCCCCCAGGACCACCGGCGGAGCCATGAGGAGAAGGCCTTAACGCATCTGAAACACAAGACCAAACGAACGCTGACTATCCTGGGACTGTATGGTGAATAACAAGTTCAGGACACAGGCCTGCCCATTCACCTCCAGAAGAAACTGAGCAAGGGTGTTCTTGCTCAGGAAGAGGGTGTAATCCACACCCTGTTTTAAACTCTATGGGAATGGTTGGTGAGAGGGATACTGGTGGGAGTTGTTGATGTTTGGAGAAGGAGGGGGGGGGGGGGTGCGGTCTGGTGGTGGCTTCCCCCACATCTCTCACAGAGGAAGGATGCCGTTAAACTAATCTCCTCTGCCTGCACATCATCCAAAGCCCTCCATTCCCTGCACACCCATATACCTCCCCAAATGCCTTTTAAATGCCATTTCCGTATCTGCCTCCATCACCACCCCTGGCGGTACATTCCGGGCAGCCACCACTCTCTGTGTAAAAAATTTGCTCCCGTACATCTCCTTTAATTTTTGCCCCCTCTTAATACTGTGCCCTCTAGACTTTGATGTTTCCACCCTGGGAAAAAGGTTCTGACTATCTATCCCATATGCAACTCGATGCCGAGGTTCAATCCCGACCTCTGGTGCTGCCTGAGTGTGCAGTGTGCACGTCCTCTCTGTGATTGCGTGTGTTTTGCCCGGATGCTCCGGCTTCTTCCCACATCCCAAAGAAACGCAGGGTCGGAGGATCAATTGTAAACTGTCCTTCACGTGCACTTGTGGTAGAATGTGGGGGAGAAGACGGGGATGCGGGAGAATAGTTTACAAGGAAATTTAAGCAGGTCATAGGATTGCCCTGCGAGCCAGCACAGGGACGTTGGGCTGAACGGCCTTGTGCCATACAGGAAATACAAATTGAGTTTCCCATCCTGGTTGTGGTGTGGGGGGAGAGGGAGGGGAGTAAGGACACTTCTGCAGCTCTCCACTACCCCTGACCCTCAACAACACCAGTCCTTCTCTGGCAACCTTGCAGATAACTGCTCCAGTGCCTCAGCTTGAGACAGCCATACTCTCTGGGTGCTGATTACTTTGCTGATTCACCCTTGCTCATGTTTCTCTGGACAGATGCAAGCTGTCTGGACTAAGCAGCGAAGTTCCTACCTGCCCCCTCCTCCCCGACACAAGGCTGGCTTCGTTCCAACACCCGGTTCCAGTCCCCCGGCCCCTCCCAATCTTGCCCTGCGTCTTGCTCCCCTTCCTCTCCAGTCCCTTGCAACCACCCTGTCCATACCTCCGTCCTCCCGCACCCCGCGTCGTGTACTCACAGATGTCCGCTGGTGTTTGCTGACGACCTTATCCAAGGCCAATCTTTAGGGGCAGGTAGCTGACTGAGACAAGGAAGAGCATGGGTGAAGGTACTGCCACCACATCCTGTAACAAGGGGGCCAACGTTTATCTCCCGCTGTGCACAACACTGCCACAACTTCACCGCACCGACCTTTGAACAGCAAACCAGTCGACTTTTTTTTAAATACTTCCTCACTCCTTCTCTCTCTCTCTCTCTCTCCCTTTTCCTCCAAGTGTAAAGATTAACCAGCCCGAGTAATCAGCCCGCTTGGCACAAGAGGCAGGGTGGAATGAACTTCGTAGAAGAGGACTCTGCCACCCACACATCACACTCTGACCCTGACACACCACGGCTCATCTCTCTGACAGCTTTAACTCCTTCAGAGCCACGCTCCTGGTATCAGTCACATCCCGTCCTTGCCCTGATGGAAGCAGGAAATGCTGGAGACACTCAACATGTCAGGCAGCGTCTTCATAGACGCATCTTCCCTACAGCCATCAGGCTATTAAACACTACAACCTCCAAATAAGTTCTGAACTACACAGATGGGGCATTATTATTGTTTGTTTTTGTGTATGTATTTGAGTATATAATATTTATATATATATATATATATATATATATATATATATATACACACACACACTAATTATACACTAAAAGACAAGAAAATAAGTTCAGTGTTTATGTTATATATACAGTATATATATATATATTTGCATGTACATGCATATATATATGTAATAAAATAAACCACAAGAAAAATTATATAATGGTTGATGGAATTTAATGCAGAAAAATGTGAGGTATTGCATTTTGGGAAGTCTAACATGGGCATGATCTACACAGTGAATGGTAGGGCTCTGGGTAGTGTTGTAGAGGCAGAGGGAATTAGGAGTGCAGGTGTATGGCTCCCTGAAGGTGGAGTCGCAGGTAGATCGGGTGGATAAAAAAAGCTTTTGGCACATTGGCCATATGTATAAGACGTTGGGGAGGCCACATTTAGAGCATTGTGTTCAGTTCTGTGCACCGTGTTATAGGAAGCATGTTGTCAAGCTGGAAAGGGTACAGAGAAGATTTACACGTATGTTGCCCGGACTAGAAGGCCTAAGGTATAAGGTATAGGCAGAGGTTGTGTAGACTGGGACTCTATTCCTTGGAGCACAGGAGGATGAGGGGTGATCTTATAGACATGTATAAAATCATGAGAGGAATAGATCGGGTAGATACACAGTCTCTTGCCCAGAGTAGGTGAATCGTGGACCAGAGCACATAGGTTTAAGGTGAAGTGGAAAAGATTTAATAGGAATCGGAGGGGTAACTTTTTCACACAAAGGGTGGTGGGTGTATGGAACTAGCAGCCAGTGGCCAGAGATTGCCAACAGGCAATGGGGAGGTGGCGTTTCTTCAAGGAGGCTTTGAGCACATCCTTGAATCTCTTCCTGTTGAGATTGCCAACAGGCAATGGGGAGGTGGCGTTTCTTCAAGGAGGCTTGAGCACATCATTGAATCTCTTCCTGTTAAGAGCTAGGAATCAGTTAAAGGGCAGTGCCATTAACAGGGCAGCCGGGCACCGTCCGCCTGGTCTGATTCCCCTCCTGCTCTCCCTCCATTGTTACCGCCCATGACAACTGAATAATGAAAGGCATAGAGTGGATGTGGAAAGGATGTTTCTGCTGGTGAGAGAGTCTACGACCAGAGGTCAAAGCCTCAGAATTAAAGGGGGCGCTCTTTGACAAAGGAGGTGAGGAGGAACCTCGTTAGTCAGAGGGAAGTTAATCTGTGGAACTCATTGCCACAGAGGGCTGTGGAGGCCTTCTACTTAGGAATCTTAGGCCTCCTTCGGTCATGGCTGACTATGGGTGTCTCCTGGGTGCCAGGTCAGTGGATATTTTTAAGGCAGAAATAGACAAATTCTTGATTAGAACGCGTCAAGGGTAATAGGGAGATGAGGGGTGATGTGATTACCCCTCAGGAAAAGTGATTAGGAGGCAGAGATCAGCCGTGATTGAATGGTGGACGAGACTCAACGGGTCGAATGCCTAATTCTCTCCTATAACTTGTGAACTGTCCACTTCCTGCTGGGGACTTGGTCACCACCTGTGGGTTGTAGATCCTGTCCTGCACACAGAATTCCCATTCATCCTGGCTAATATTCCCTCTGAATTATCCTTGTGGATTTGGTGAATTCACGATAAATCACAGAATGGTTCTGACTCCGTCAACCAGCCCCGTGACCGCGTGGGTTTTCTCCGGGTGCTCTGGTTTCCTCCCGCACTCCCAAAATTTACAGTTTGTAGGTTAATTGGCTTCGGTAAAATAGTAAATTTTGTGTGTGTAGGATAGTGTTAGTGTACGGGAATTGCTGGTCGGCACAGACTCCAGGCTGTAGCTCCAAACTAAAGTAAACAAACCTAATGGGGGATATGAAAGAACAAACAGAATTGGAATTAAATGGAGGGGTTGGTTGAATACTGTGTGTGTGTGTGTGTGTGTGCGTGTGAGTGTTTGTGCATGTTTGTTTGTGCATGTGTGCGCATGTGTGTGTGCATGAGTGTGTAATGTGTGTGTGGATGTGTGTGTGTGTGTATCTGTGTACCTGTGCATTTGTGTGTGTGTGTGTGTGCTTGTTTGTTTGTGTGCGTGTGTGTGTTTGTGCGCGCGTGTGTTTGTGTGTGCGTGTGTGCGTGTGTGTGTGTGTGTGTGTGTGCTTGTTTGTTTGTGTGCTTGTTTGTGTGTGTGTTTGTGTGCGTGTGAGCGCGTGTGTGTGTGTGTGCAGGGCTGTAGGAAGGTGAAGGTCATAGAGTCGTAGAGTGACACAGTGTGGGAAATAGGCCCTTCGACCCAACTTGCCCACACCGGCCAACATGTCCCAGCTACACTATTTGGAGCCAGCATTTGGTCCATATCCCTCCAAACCTATCCTATCCATGTACCTGTCTAACTGTTTCTTAAATGTTGGGATAGTCCCTGCCTCAACTGCCTCCTCTGGCAGCTTGTTCGTAATGTGGGAGACCATATCATTTGGGAGGAGACTTAATGGATACGGTGGACAACTGTACAAATGTCAGTGAACAGGATTGTGTGGACTGTTCCCTGGAGTTAAGTAGATAGAGCATAGGCAGTACAGCAAAGGAACAGGCCCTTCGCCCCACCTTGTCTGCATCAAACGTGATGCCAAATTAAACTAATCTCCTCTGTCTGCACATGATTCATATCCCCTGCATATCCACGTGCCATTCCAAAAGCCTCTTTTAATGCCAGTATAATATGTACTTACACCATCACTACTGGAGAGCACATTCCAGGTCCCCACCACTCTCGTGTCCAAAACTTCCCCGCACATCTCTTTTAAATGTCCCCCCTGTGACATTAAATCTATGCCCATAGTCTTTGCCATTTTCACCCTGGGGAAAATGGTTCTGACGGTCCATCTCCCATAATCTTGTATACTTCTATCAGGTCTCCCCTCAACCTCTGGTGTTCCAGAGAAACAATCCAAGTTTGTCCAAACTTCCCTTATAGTTAATACCCTAATCTACGTAGGCCGCATTTCGGTAAACCTCTTCTGCACCCTTTACAAAGCCTCCACAAACATCTCAGAAATGCTGCCTGACCTGCTGAGTAACTCCAGCACATAGTGTCCTTTTGTGTTATAACCACCATCTGCAGTTCTTAGTTTCCAAACCCTACACCTTCTTTAGCACTTCATCTACCACTACATGTATGTGTTGCCACTTTCAGGGACCAAGATCGCTCTGTGCATCAATGCTGTTAGGTTTCTTGGCATTAACTGTATATTTTCTCATTACATTTGTTCCCCCAAAGCGCAACACCTCAGACTTTAAGACTTTAGAGATACAGCGCGGAAACAGGCCCTCCGGCCCACCAAGTCCGCGCTGACCAGCGATCCCCGTACACATGCACTATCCGGACAATATACCGTTTTTTTTTTAACCGAAGCCAATTAACCTACAAATCTATACATCTTTGGAGTGTGCAAGGAAACCAGAGCCCCCAGAGAAAACTCACGCTCGCAGGGAGAACATAAAACTCCGTACAGACCGCACCTGTAGTCAGGATCGAACCCGGTTCGAACCCGGGCACCCGAACACTGTGCCGCCCCTTGCTCGGAATAAACACCATCTGCTATTCCTTTGCTCATATCCATAACTGATCTATATCCTTTGACAGCCTTCCTCACTGTCGCAATTCAACAGATTTGGATATCAATTAGCAAATCTGGACGGATAAACCTGACAGTCTCCTCTCCTCACCCTCCTCCTGCAGTGTTGGTTAGCTGGGTGAGAGAGGGCAATATTGATTATTTTCCGATGTTCCTTTCTCCCACCCTGACTGTGGCCCTCTGCACCACTCACTGGATCTCCTGCACGTCATTGGGTAATAGCTGTGAAGGACGGCTGCAATGGGCTGCATTTGGGCGCAACCTGTAGTCCCCATTGCAAAATGCCCATCAGGTCTCTTTGACAAAAGCCACAGAGCGACGGAGTGAGGCTTGGTTTCTGAGCTCTGTTCTCACATATTACTGACTTGACTCACGGCCTGCATGTGCTCGAATGTAACCAGTGCACTCACGATATGAGAGAGGCACAGACCGGATCTCCAGCAGCCCCGACCCACCGCTCTGCAAGACTCCAGCTACAGTCAACACAAGAGGGAGAGAGGCAAACAAGGGGAGAGGGTGAGGGGAGGGTGAGCGAGAGGCTCCCAACAGAGTTCTCGGGGGAAAAGCAGATCAAGAGTCTTGGCAGAATCACCGAATGGCATCTGTGCAGAAGGCCTTTTGACCCATTGAATCTGTACTGCTTTAATTGATAAAATGTAGTTAGTTTCCTTTCTCCACCCCCTGCCCCTTGTAAATCTCTTCCTTCGGATACTTATCTTGCTCCCTTTGACGGCTGCAACTGAACCCCCCCCCCCAACTGAACCCCCCCCCGCCCCCCACTTTCTCCGTCTGTGCGCTCCTGATCCGATAAATAATGTAGTAAATAAATCCTCGCATCCCTTTTGATTTTGGAGGCAATCATCTTCATTCTACATCCCTGGTTGCAGATCCTTTCCACATTGGGAACAGTTTCTATTGCTTTCTCTCCTCTGTCAATACTCTTCATGATTCAATCATGGCTGATCTATCTTTCCCTCTCAGCCCCATTCCCCTGCCTTCTCCCCTGACACCCTTACTCATCAGATCCTCTGCTCCTGAACTCTGCGCCTCTATTTTTAAAACCCAGTTCACAGAACATAGAACATTGCACAGCACAGCAACAGCACAATGTCTGTGACCTCAATTTAAACTGAACCCTGCGTACGATCTATTTTTCCCTCCAACCCCTGCCTGTTCAGCTTTTGAATCCCTATCTCAACATGCTCCACCCCTCTCCACCAACAACACAGAGATACATCAAGACTCTCCATTCTTGACGCCCTTTTTAGAATTGAGCCCCCTGGTTTATCTTGCCTCCTCAAGATTCAAGAGAGTTTATTGTCATGTGTCCCAGATAGGACAATGAAATTCTTGCTTTGCTTCAGCGCAACAGAATATTGTAGTCATAAATAAATACAGAACAGATCAGTGTGTCCATATACCATTGAATATATATATACACACATAAATAAGCAGATAATACAATACAATACAATATAATTAATTTGTCATTTGGACCCCGTTGAGGTCCAAACGAAATGTCGTTTCTGCAGCCATACATTACAAAACGAAGAAGACCCGAGACACAACACAATTTACACATACATCCATCACAGCGCTGTGATGGAAGGCAAAAAAAACTTCTCTCCACTGCACTCCCCCTCCCCCCCGATGTCAGTCAAAGTCAAAGCCCCCGGCGGGCGATGGTGATTGTCCCGCGGCCATTAAAGCCACGCCGGTTAATGCAAGGTCGCGCACTGGGTCTTGGTGTTAGAGCCCCGGCGTGCGCCCGCAAAGTCCCGCGGCCATTCCAAGCCGCGCGGGGCGGTGATGTAAAGCCCCGCTCCAGGTGCTCTTCAACCCCGCAACTCGGGCGGGAGAAGTCGCTGCTGCGGAAGCCCCGAAAAGCGGTCTCCCACCAGGGACCCGCGGGCTTCCGGTGTTGCCGTCCGCCAGACCCGCGGTTGTAGCCCCCGAATCTCCGGGGGTCGGGTCGCAGCAGCGCTCCACCACAGCTCCACCCGCTCCGGACTCGGCCAGCCCCGCGACGGTGAGTAGTCCGCAGCTCCGCAACTGGAGCCCCAGGTCGTTCCTGCTGGAGGCCGCTCCACGTTGCCCAGCCCCAACGACAAACAGAGACCCGACAAAGAAAAGGTCGGGTCTCCCGTGCAGGGGAAAGATTTCAAAGTTCCCACCCCACCCCCACACACATACCCCGACAAGAGAAAAAAATAATAAAAACGACATAAAAACGAGACAAAAATAATAAAAAGACAGACGGACTGCAGAGGCCGCTGCTGACGAGAGTCGCGCCGCCCACCGAATAAAGTGCCCACCGAGATAAAGTGCAATAGGCTATTAAAGTTCAGATTTTTGTTTGAGTTGACTATAATAGTCTGATGGCTGTGGGGAAGTAGCTGTTCCTGAACCTGGATGTTGTAGATTTCAGGCTCCTGTACCTTCTACATGAAGGCAGCGGAGAGATGAGTGTGTGGCCAGGATGGTGTGGGTCCTGATGATACTGCCAGCCTTTTTGAGGCAGCGACTGCGATAGACCCCCTTGATGGAAGGGAGGTCAGAGCCGATGATGGACTGGACAGTGTTTACAACTTTTTGCAGTCTTTTCCGCTCTTGGGCGCTCAAGTTGCAGAACCAAGCCACGATGCAACCGGTCAGCATGCTCTCTACTGTGCACCTGTAGAAGTTCGAGAGAGTCCTCCTTGACAAACCGACTCTCCGTAATCTTCTCAGGAAGTAGATGTGCTTTCTTTATAATTGCATCAGTTCTGGGACCAGGAGAGATCTTCAGAGATATGCACACCCAGGAATTTGAAGCTCTTGAGCCTTTCCACCATCGACCCGTTGATATAAACGGGAATGTGGGTCCCCATCCTACCCCTTCCAAAGTCCACAATCAGTTCCTTGGTTTTGCTGGTGTTGAGAGCCAGGTTATTGTGCTGGCACCATTTGGTCAAACGGTCAATCTCACTTCTATACTCTGACTCGTCTCCATCAGTGATACATCCCACAACAGTGGTGTCGTCGGCGAACTTGATGATGGAGTTCGCACTATGACCGGCTACACAGTCATGAGTATAGAGTGAGTACAGCAGGGGGCTGAGCACGCAGCCTTGACGTGTTCCCGTGCTGATTGTTATCGAGGCGGACACATTTCCACCAATACGAACAGACTGTGGTCTGTGAATGAGGAAGTCGATGATCCAATTGCAGAGGGATGCGCAGAGACCCAGTTCTGAGATTTTGGTAACCAACTTGGAGGGGATGATGGTATTAAACGCTGAGCTGTAGTCAATGAATAACAGCCTGACATACGAGTTTTTGTTGTCCAAGTGGTCCAGAGCGGAGTGGAGAGCCAGTGAGATCGCATCCACCGTTGATCTGTTGTGGGGGTAGGCGAACTGCAGTGGGTCCAGGTTTTTGTCGAGGTAGGAGTTGATTTGCAACATGATCAGCCTCTCAAAGCACTTCATCACCACAGACGTTAGTGCCACTGGTCGATAGTTATTGAGGCACATCACCTTGCTCTTCTTGGGGACCGGTATAATTGATGCCCTTTTAAAGCAGGTGGGAACCTCAGACCTCAGAAGTGAGAGTTTGAAAATGTCCGTAAAAACTCCAGCCAGTTGGTCCGCACAGGTTTTTAGAACACGACCGGGTGTACCATCAGGTCCAGGCGCTTTCCAAGGGTTCACCCCTCTGAAGGATTTTCTCTCATTCTTCCAACCAAAGTTACATTTCACAACAGTAACTTTCACCTACCACCACTCTGTTCCTCCCACTAACCTGCATATACTGTACTATCCTTTTACTAAGTCTTTTATTGTCCTCCTCACGGTTTAATGCAGCTCCAGTTTTTTTTGCCACCTGCAAATTTGCAAACTGTGCCGTTTAGTTTAGTTGATCGTCACGTGTACCAAGTTACAGGGTAAAGCTTTTGTTGCATGCTAACCAGTCAGTGGAAATACAGTACATGATTACAATCGTGTATCAGTACATGTATACAGTGTACAGATACATGATAAAGGGAATAATGTTGAGTGCAAGATAAAGTCCAGTAAAGTCCAATTAAAGATAGTTCGAAGGTCTCCAGATAATAGCTCAGGAGTGCTCTCTTGTTGTTTATAGCAATGCCTGATAACATCTAGGTGAAAACTGTCCCTGAATCTGAAGGTGTTAAAGAAGGAACTGCAGATGCTGGAAAATCGAAGGTACACAAAAATGCTGGAGAAACTCAGCGGGTGCAGCAGCATCTATGGAGCGAAGGAAATAAGGAAATAGGTAACGTTTCGGGCCGAAACCCTTCTTCAGACTGATAGGGGGTGGGGAGAAGAAAGGAAAAAAGGAAAAGGAGGAGGAGGAGACCGAGGGTTGGGGGAGGGGAGGAGACAACCAGATGGCTGATGAAGGGGAGGGGACAGCCAGGGCTAGCAGAATTGGGAGAATTCAACGTTCAGGCCACCAGGGTGTAGACTGCCCAAGCGGAATATGAGGTGCATTTCCTCCAATTTACGGTGTTGCTCGCTGTGGCCATGGAGGAGACCCAGGACAGAGAGGTCAGATACGGAATGGGAGGGGGAGTTGAAGTGCTGAGCCACCGGGAGTTCAGGTTGGTTATTGCGGACCGACCGGAGGTGTTCGGCGAAACGATCGCCAAGCCTCCGCTTGGTCTCACCGATGTAGATCAGCTGGCATCTAGAGCAGCGAATGCAATAGATGAGGTTGGAGGAGATGCAGGTGAACCTCTGTCGCACCTGGAACGACTGCTTGGGTCCTGGAATGGAGTGGAGGGGGGAAGTGAAGGGACAAGTGTTGCATCTCTTGCGGTTGCAAGGGAAAGTACCAGGGGAGGGGGTGGTATGGGAGGGAAGGGAAGAATTGACAAGGGAGTTACGGAGGGAGCGGTCTTTGCGGAAAGCAGACATAGGGGGAGATGGGAAGATGTGGCGAGTGGTGGGGTCACGTTGGAGGTGGCGAAACTGACGGAGGATCACTTGTTGTATGTGACGGCTGGTGGGGTGAAAGGTGAGGACTAGGGGGACTCTGCCTTTGTTGTGAGTGGGGGGATGGGGAGAGAGAGCAGTGTTGCGGGGTATGGCAGAGACCCTGGTGCGAGCCTCATCTATGGTGGAGGAGGGGAACCCCCGTTCCCTGAAGAATGAGGACATTTCAGATGCCCTGGTGTGGAACGCCTCATCCTGGGAGCAGATGCGGCGTAGACGGAGGAATTGGGAGTGGGGGATGGAGTCCTTACAGGAAGCAGGGTGGGAAGAAGTGTAGTCCAGATAGCCATGGGAGTCGGTAGGTTTGTAGTGGATGTCGGTAAGGAGTCTATCACCTGCGATGGAGATAGTGAGGTCAAGGAATGGTAGGGAAGTGTCGGAAATGGTCCAGGTGTATTTAAGTGCCGGATGGAAGTTGGTGGTGAAGCGGATGAAGTCAGTCAGTTGTGTGTGGGTGCAGGATGTGGCACCAAAACAATCATCGATGTAGCGGAGGTAGAGGTCGGGGATGGGGCCCTGGTACGCATTGAACAGGGATTGTTCTACATACCCGACAAAGAGGCAGGCGTAGCTGGGGCCCATGCGTGTGCCCATAGCTACGCCTTGTATTTGGAGGAAATGGGAGGAGTCGAATGAAAAGTTATTAAGTGTAAGTACCAGCTCCGCTAGGCGGAGGAGGGTGTCAGTGGCCGGGTATAGATTGCTTCTACGGTCGAGGAAAAAACGGAGGGCTTTGAGACCATCCTGGTGGGGGATGGAGGTGTACAGTGACTGGACGTCCATGGTGAAGATGAGGGGGTGGGGGCCTAGAGAGTGGAATGCGCGGAGATGACGGAGAGTGTCTGAGGTGTCTTGAACATAGGTGGGGAGGGATTTAACCAAGAGGGATAGTATGGAGTCGAGGTAGGTGGAGATGAGTTCGGTGGGGCAAGAACAGGCAGAGACAATGGGTCTACAGGGACAGTCAGGTTTGTGGATTTTGGGGAGAAGGTAAAAGCGGGCTGTGCGGGGCTGGGGAACGATGAGGTTGGAGGCTCGTTCGGGCAGGGCGTGGGAGTGGATGAAGTTGGTGATGGTGCTGGAGATGGTGGCCTGGTGCTCGTCAGTGGGGTCATGGTCCAGGGGTAAGTAGGAAGAGGTGTCCGAGAGTTGGCGCGTGGCCTCAGCTTTGTAGAGGTCGACGCGCCAGACTACCACGGCACCTCCCTTGTCGGTGTGAACCTCAGAATGAAGCAGAGAGAGGAATATCCAGCTAGCTGCGCCATGCAGGTCCTGAGGATGCTTTCCATGGGTTCACTCTCGGGAAGGTCGATTTGACATCTGCGGCAGTGACCGTGGATCCTGGTCCACCCGAGGCTGTTGGGAAGGAAGATGGCATTTCACTGACCTTCTATTCAAAGTGAACATTGATGCATTGTGTGTCACTCGAGGAGTGTCAGCAAGTCTGTCTGACTCACTTTGTAGCCCATTGCAACAATACTGGAAAATATGGATTTTATGACAATCTATTGCTAAGAGCAAATTTCCAAAATAATACCAGATTATTAATCAAAATAAAATTCCACAGCTGTTAGGGTAGGATTGAACTCCAGTCTTGAGATTGACAGGCCAGGCATTGACTAGTGACTTGACCACCATCGACACTGTATATTGACACTGTCTATTAGTGATCTGGACACAGGTGACTGGGACCTAGGTTCCTAAGTTTCTAGGAGTAAATATCACCAGCAACTTGTCCTGGACCGCCCATATCGAAGCAATGGCCAAGAAGGCACACCAACACCTCTACTTCCTTAGAAGGCTACGGAAGTTTGGCATGTCCCCTAACAACTTTCACCATTTTCTACAAATGCGCCATAGAAAGCGTGTTCTCACGATGCATCACAGCATGGTTTGGAAACAGCCCCATCCAAGACAGCAAGAAATTGCAGAGTATTGTGGACGCAGCCCAGACCATTAAACAAACCAACCTCCCTTCCATTGACTCCATTTGCATGTCATGCTGCCTCAGCAAGGCCTCCAGCATAATTAAGTTTGAGTCTTGCCCTGTCACTCCATCTTTTCCCCTCACCCATCAGGCAAGCGACACAGAAGTGTGAAAATGCACACCTTCAGATTCAGGATGGTACACAAAAATGCTGGAGAAACTCAGCGGGTGCAGCAGCATCTATGGAGCGAAGGAAATAGGTAACGTTTCGGGCCGAAACCCTTCTTCAGACTGATAGGGGGTGGGGAGAAGAAAGGAAAAAAGGAGAGCAGTGTTGCGGGGTATGGCAGAGACCCTGGTGCGAGCCTCATCTATGGTGGAGGAGGGGAACCCCCGTTCCCTGAAGAATGAGGACATTTCAGATGCCCTGGTGTGGAACGCCTCATCCTGGGAGCAGATGCGGCGTAGACGGAGGAATTGGGAGTGGGGGATGGAGTCCTTACAGGAAGCAGGGTGGGAAGAAGTGTAGTCCAGATAGCCATGGGAGTCGGTAGGTTTGTAGTGGATGTCGGTAAGGAGTCTATCACCTGCGATGGAGATAGTGAGGTCAAGGAATGGTAGGGAAGTGTCGGAAATGGTCCAGGTGTATTTAAGTGCCGGATGGAAGTTGGTGGTGAAGCGGATGAAGTCAGTCAGTTGTGTGTCGCCTCTGCCTCACAGCTCACTTCCATGGGAAGCAGTCCTCGCTCCCCACTGATGACCCCTTTTCCCGTCTCCAACGCACCCCATCCTCATGGAACCCCCCTCGCAGCCTTCCGGCTTTAGAACTCTTTATTAAAAACTGCCGCCGTGACATCCACCGCCTCAACTTCTCCACTCCCCTGTCTCACTCCAATCTCTCCCCCCTTGAACGCACTGCCATCGACTCACTCCGCAACAACCTAGATTGGGTTATCAAACCCGCCGACAAGGGAGGTGCCGTGGTAGTCTGGCGCGTCGACCTCTACAAAGCTGAGGCCACGCGCCAACTCTCGGACACCTCTTCCTACTTACCCCTGGACCATGACCCCACTGACGAGCACCAGGCCACCATCTCCAGCACCATCACCAACTTCATCCACTCCCACGCCCTGCCCGAACGAGCCTCCAACCTCATCGTTCCCCAGCCCCGCACAGCCCGCTTTTACCTTCTCCCCAAAATCCACAAACCTGACTGTCCCTGTAGACCCATTGTCTCTGCCTGTTCTTGCCCCACCGAACTCATCTCCACCTACCTCGACTCCATACTATCCCTCTTGGTTAAATCCCTCCCCACCTATGTTCAAGACACCTCAGACACTCTCCGTCATCTCCGCGCATTCCACTCTCTAGGCCCCCAACCCCTCATCTTCACCATGGACGTCCAGTCACTGTACACCTCCATCCCCCACCAGGATGGTCTCAAAGCCCTCCGTTTTTTCCTCGACCGTAGAAGCAATCTATACCCGGCCACTGACACCCTCCTCCGCCTAGCGGAGCTGGTACTTACACTTAATAACTTTTCATTCGACTCCTCCCATTTCCTCCAAATACAAGGCGTAGCTATGGGCACACGCATGGGCCCCAGCTACGCCTGCCTCTTTGTCGGGTATGTAGAACAATCCCTGTTCAATGCGTACCAGGGCCCCATCCCCGACCTCTACCTCCGCTACATCGATGATTGTTTTGGTGCCACATCCTGCACCCACACACAACTGACTGACTTCATCCGCTTCACCACCAACTTCCATCCGGCACTTAAATACACCTGGACCATTTCCGACACTTCCCTACCATTCCTTGACCTCACTATCTCCATCGCAGGTGATAGACTCCTTACCGACATCCACTACAAACCTACCGACTCCCATGGCTATCTGGACTACACTTCTTCCCACCCTGCTTCCTGTAAGGACTCCATCCCCCACTCCCAATTCCTCCGTCTACGCCGCATCTGCTCCCAGGATGAGGCGTTCCACACCAGGGCATCTGAAATGTCCTCATTCTTCAGGGAACGGGGGTTCCCCTCCTCCACCATAGATGAGGCTCGCACCAGGGTCTCTGCCATACCCCGCAACACTGCTCTCTCTCCCCATCCCCCCACTCACAACAAAGGCAGAGTCCCCCTAGTCCTCACCTTTCACCCCACCAGCCGTCACATACAACAAGTGATCCTCCGTCAGTTTCGCCACCTCCAACGTGACCCCACCACTCGCCACATCTTCCCATCTCCCCCTATGTCTGCTTTCCGCAAAGACCGCTCCCTCCGTAACTCCCTTGTCAATTCTTCCCTTCCCTCCCATACCACCCCCTCCCCTGGTACTTTCCCTTGCAACCGCAAGAGATGCAACACTTGTCCCTTCACTTCCCCCCTCCACTCCATTCCAGGACCCAAGCAGTCGTTCCAGGTGCGACAGAGGTTCACCTGCATCTCCTCCAACCTCATCTATTGCATTCGCTGCTCTAGATGCCAGCTGATCTACATCGGTGAGACCAAGCGGAGGCTTGGCGATCGTTTCGCCAAACACCTCCGGTCGGTCCGCAATAACCAACCTGAACTCCCGGTGGCTCAGCACTTCAACTCCCCCTCCCATTCCGTATCTGACCTCTCTGTCCTGGGTCTCCTCCATGGCCACAGCGAGCAACACCGTAAATTGGAGGAAATGCACCTCATATTCCGCTTGGGCAGTCTACACCCTGGTGGCCTGAACGTTGAATTCTCCCAATTCTGCTAGCCCTGGCTGTCCCCTCCCCTTCATCAGCCATCTGGTTGTCTCCTCCCCTCCCCCAACCCTCGGGCTCCTCCTCCTCCTTTTCCTTTTTTCCTTTCTTCTCCCCACCCCCTATCAGTCTGAAGAAGGGTTTCGGCCCGAAACGTTACCTATTTCCTTCGCTCCATAGATGCTGCTGCACCCGCTGAGTTTCTCCAGCATTTTTGTGTACCATCCTGAATCTGAAGGTGTGCATTTTCACACTTCTGTGTCGCTTGCCTGATGGGTGAGGGGAAAAGATGGAGTGACAGGGCAAGACTCAAACTTAATTATGCTGGAGGCCTTGCTGAGGCAGCATGACATGCAAATGGAGTCAATGGAAGGGAGGTTGGTTTGTTTAATGGTCTGGGCTGCGTCCACAATACTCTGCAATTTCTTGCTGTCTTGGATGGGGCTGTTTCCAAACCATGCTGTGATGCATCGTGAGAACACGCTTTCTATGGCGCATTTGTAGAAAATGGTGAAAGTTGTTAGGGGACATGCCAAACTTCCGTAGCCTTCTAAGGAAGTAGAGGTGTTGGTGTGCCTTCTTGGCCATTGCTTCGATATGGGCGGTCCAGGACAAGTTGCTGGTGATATTTACTCCTAGAAACTTAGGAACCTAGGTCCCAGTCACCTGTGTCCAGATCACTAATAGACAGTGTCAATATACAGTGTCGATGGTGGTCAAGTCACTAGTCAATGCCTGGCCTGTCAATCTCAAGACTGGAGTTCAATCCTACCCTAACAGCTGTGGAATTTTATTTTGATTAATAATCTGGTATTATTTTGGAAATTTGCTCTTAGCAATAGATTGTCATAAAATCCATATTTTCCAGTATTGTTGCAATGGGCTACAAAGTGAGTCAGACAGACTTGCTGACACTCCTCGAGTGACACACAATGCATCAATGTTCACTTTGAATAGAAGGTCAGTGAAATGCCATCTTCCTTCCCAACAGCCTCGGGTGGACCAGGATCCACGGTCACTGCCGCAGATGTCAAATCGACCTTCCCGAGAGTGAACCCATGGAAAGCATCCTCAGGACCTGCATGGCGCAGCTAGCTGGATATTCCTCTCTCTGCTTCATTCTGAGGTTCACACCACCTTTAGGAAGACCACTATCATCCCAGTGCTAAAGAAAAGTAAAACAGTGTGCCTTAGGATAGACATGAAGGGTCTGATGAAGGGTCTCAATCCGAAACATCACCTATTCCTTTTCTCCAGAGATCCTACCTGACCCGCTGAGTGCATCCAGCATTTTGTACATGAATTAAAAAAGGCTGGGGTTGATTAGGGATAGTCAACAGTTTTCTGTATGGGAGATTGTGTCTTACGAATATGATTGAGTATTTGAAGAAGCAACCAAGATGTTGGTAGGGCAGTAGATGTACTTTATATGGACCAGCATTAGCAGGGCCTTTAATAAAGTTCCAAATGGTAGGCTGTTCCGGAAGGTTAGATTGCATGGCATGCAGGAAGAGTTAGATAATTGGATACATAATTGGCTTGACAATAGGAAGCGGAGGGTAATGGTGGAATAGACAATAGTTGCAGGAGTAGGCCATTCGGCCCTTTGAGCCGAAGATGTGACTAGGTGGGCCTCAGGGGTGAGTGCTAAGCCTATTGTTATTTATCATCAATATTAATGTTTTGGATAAGAATGTACGATTAGCAAGTTTGTAGGCGGCCCTAAAAATAGGTGTTATTGGAAACAGTGTCAAGAAGTACAGTGGAATTTTGATCTGCTGGGTGAGGGCCCAAGGAATGGCATATGGAGTTTAATTCAGATGTGTGAGGTTTTGCATTTGGGAAGTCAAACCAAGTTAGAACTTTCACAGTGAATGAGAGAGCCTTGGAGAGTGTGGCAGAATACAGGAGTACAAGTACATAGTTTCCTCAAAGTGTCATCACAGTTAGTCAGGGTGGAGAAGGCGGCTTTTGGAACACTGGCCTTCATCAATCAGGACATTGAGTACAGAGGTTGGGATGCTATGTTACAATTGCACTCAATGTTGGAGTATTGTGTTCAGTTGTTGTCATTCTGCTGTAGAAAAAATACCATTCGCTGGAAAGAGAACAGAAAACATTTACAAAGCTGTTGCCAGGACTTGAGGGACTGAGGTATATGGAAAGGTTGCATAGGCTAGGACTTTGTTCATATGAGTGTAGAAAACTGGGGGATAACCTTATAGAGATGTGCAAAATCATGACGGGCACATACAGTGTAGGGTAAATGCACACAATCTTTCTCCAAGGGTTGGGGAATCAAGAACTACAGGACGAAGACTTAAAGTGAGAGGGGAACCCAAGGAGTAAATTTTTCCACAGGAAGAGCATTGTTATATGGAACGTGCTGCCAGAGAAAGTGGTTGAGGTGTGTATAGTAACAATATTTAACAGACAGACATGGATCGGTAAAGTTTTGGGGGATGTGGGTCAAACAGAACAGTAAGACTAGCATAGATGATACCTTGGTCAAAATGGAGGAGTTGGGCCGAAGGGCCTGTTTCCATATGTATGACTCTAGCTGTAAGCGGTTCAAGAAGAGAACCCGGTATTGCCCCCTTTCGCTTTCACCCTGCCAGGGTGAATGCTGATGGGGTCTGCAACATTTTTGAATGAGCAGGAACAGGAGGTTTCATGAACTATCTATATGGATTCAGTGCGCAAGGGTTAATCCTGCATTACAAATGTCACAATTGATGGTTATCAAATTCTGTTAACACCCACGTCTCTCCGTAAAAGCAGTGCACCCTCCCTTAGCATTGCACTGTTTCAGCTCATGCTCGAACCACTGGAACAGTAGCCTGGAGTCGCCGCTGACTCAGCACAGGGAGAAGGGGAGGAATGGTTAATGTGACAGGAAGGCAGGAGAGGTAGCTGTGGCCGCACTGCTGCTCAGCGGGTGTTCAGATAGCACTGAGATCAGTGGTCAGAGATGCGGATTGAGATATGGCTGGGGGAAGCTGGTTGGATCAAAATGTTATCTCACTGTCAAGAAAGGTGTGGCTGCAGTCTCAACCACAGCAGAGTGCACTGGTGTAACGCAGCGGAAAACAGCAGGTAGAGGCAGTCGCTGTGGAGGGGAGGGTTAAATCAAAGATTGCTGCTGCCGCTAGTTAAAACTGCACTTGGTCATGGAGCTATATTGTCAAACAGCGTGGAAACGGACCCAACTTGCCCACGCCGACCAACATGTCCCATCTACACTAGTCCCACCTGCCTTTATTTGGCTAATATTCCTCTAAACCTATCCTATTCATGTACTTGTCTAAATGTTTCTTAAACGTTGCGATAGTCCCTGCTTCAACTACCTCCTCCGGCACCTTGTTCCATATGCACACTACCCTTTGTGTAAAAAAAGTTACCCTTCAGGTTCCTAGTAAATCTTCCCCCCCCCCCCAAACCTATGGTTCTTGAACCCTCTACTCTGGGCAAGAGACTCCGATCTATCTCTCAAGTTTACCCGATTTATTTCTCTCTCAATTTTGACCACTTGCATATGATACCCCTCGTCCACCCGCACTCCAAGGAATAGAGTCTTAGCCTGCTCTCTATAGCTCAGGCCCTCGAGTCCTGGCAACATCCTCGTAAATCCTCTGTGCACCCCCTTCAGCTTGACAACATCTTTCCTATAACATGGTGCGCAAAACTAACAAAATACTCCAACTGTGGCCTCACCAACATCTTATATAATTGCAACAAGATCGCCCCCCAACTTCTATACTCAATACTCTGGCTGACAAAGGCCAAAGTGCCGAAAGCCTTTTTGACCACACTTACGATCATTAGTTTGGGATCCATCACTTTACAAAGAATGTGCACCTCTATCGCACTTATTCTGATGATGAGAGTTTCTGTACATGAGAGTTTCTGTACAAGTGCCTCTGAAATGATTTCCTTCTTCCTGAACTACAGCTACCCCTCCACCATTGTCAACCAAACCCTTAACCATATCTTGCCCATTTCCTGTGCTTCTGATCTCCTCCAGGACAGAATGTTGATAGAGTTACCCCAGTCCTCACCTTCCACCCCACCGGCCCTCAAGATCAACAGATCATTCTCTACACCAATGTTTTGCACTGTGTCTTGGTATGTGACAATAATAAACCAATAACAATTTCAGGCACCTTTAAAGAGATTCTACTGCTAGACACATCTTCCCCTCCCTTTTCAACATTGTGCAGGGACTGTTCCCCTTTAGTCTCTCTGACCCACTCTCCCATTCCCACAAAATATCCCTCTTCTAACAGCTCGTTCTAACTGACTCTGCCTCTTCCTTTCTTCTTCCCGCCTCCCCCCCCCCCCCCACCTCCACATCAGTCTGAATAAGGGTCTCGACCCAAAACGTCACCTATTCCTAGCTCCATAGATGCTGCCTCACCCGCTGAGTTTCTCCAGCTTATTTGTCTATCTTCTAACCGCTCCATCCCTTTCAATGCAACACTAGTCCCTTCACCTCTTCCCTTCCCACCATCCAGGGACCCTAGGTCCTTCTGTGTGAGGTGATGATTGACTTTCATTTCTTCCAGCCTAGTGTACTGCATTCAGTGTTCACAATGTGATCACCTCTACACTGGAGAAACCAAGCGCTGACCGCTTTGCTGAACACCTCTGCTCAGTCCACAAGGGTGACCCTGAGTATCCAACTCCCTCTCTGCCCCCTCAGTCTGGGACCTCCTGCACGGTCACAGTGAAGTCCAATGTATCATCCCCTCTGGGCACTTTGCAGTCCACAGGACCTGACATTGAATTCTACAACCTCAGGCAATACGATTTATCTAGAAAGAAATAACTGCTGATGCTGGTTTATAAAATAAGACACTGAGTGGTGGAGTAGCTCAACGGGTCAGGCAGCATCTCTGGATAACATGGATAAGCAACATCTCGGGTCGGGACCATTCTTCAGACTAATTCAAATCTGAAGAATGGTCCTGACCCAAAACATTGCTTATCCATGTTATCCTGAAATGCTGCCTGACCTGCTGAGCTACTCCAGCACTCTGTCTTCTTCAATATGATTTATCTGTGTGTTGTCCATCTTGTGATTTTGTCTCAGTATTTGTGTTGGTTTTTTTCCTCTGGGAGTGGTGCATGTCCAGCCTGACCTGCCCAACATGCCTTCTCCTGCTCTGCATTTCACAGATCCTATATTCTTCTGTTCGTGTGCTCACCCTCTCTCTCTGCTGAGCGCCCAGATAACCTTGTCTACAGCTTATCCCCATGGTTACTCTATCAGAGACAATCCCTTGCCCCACCCTCCCTGAAGCTTAACATATCACTTTCACTTCTGACAAAGGATCTCCAACCTGAAACATTAACTCTGGTTTATTACATGAATTTTTCCAGCATGTTCTCCTTTCGTTTTAGATTTCCAGCATCAGCAGATTTTTTTTTGATTTTCAGATTCAGAGTCCCAGCTGGAGTTGAGACCAGCAGGTCCTAGTATGCGTAGGAAGGAACTGCAGATGCTGGTTTAAATCAAAACCCTAATGCATCTCTGGAGAGAAGGAATGGGTGACATTTCAGATCGAGACCATTCTTCAGACTGAAGAAGGGTCTCGACCCAAAACGTCACCCATTCCTTCTCTCCTGAGAAGCTGCCTGTCCCACTGAGTTACTCCAGCATTTTGTGTCTAGGTCCTAGTATGTGCTGGTGTCATTGGAGTTGTGACCAGTAGGTCCCAGTATACGCGGGTGTCACTGGAATTGTGACAAGTAGGTCGCAGTGTGCACTGGTTTCACTGGAATTGGGACGGGTAGGTCCTCATGTGCACTGGAAGCCAATGAATTGTGAGGACATCAGTCTCAATGGTTTGATAGCGAAAGGGGAAAGTCATAAGCAAGAGGAGGTTGGAGAGAAACATTGAGACAGACCGTCAAATCTTCTAATGGGATGTGATCATAAAGTAATTCACTCAAGTCTACCTGGGTTCCTAACAGATTAAGAGAGGAGAAATAAAATTGTGGAATAAGGAAGTGGCAGTGAAATACAACACATACCTTACATTTGCATTAAAGACGACACAGAGAGTTGGAAGTTGTGATGATCTACTGGTCTGGAGTAACTGAGGGGAGAAATAAAGCATTGCTTAAAAAAATTAGAATGAAATGTTATTCAACGTGGAGGAGTGCAATTGAGAGAGGATAGGGGGTGGGAATCTGGAGAAGGTTTTCTGACTTGTACTTGACCTGATCTATGGGGGTTTGGAGTCAATGTTGAAAACCTCCAGGGTTACTTCCTTCTGCCAGTACAAGGCTGCACTGTCACCTTGGTGCCACTGGGGGGGGGGGGGGGGACAACGTACCCAGAGATGTGATGCAGGAACACAAAAATGCTGGAGAAACTCAGCGGGTGCAGCAGCATCTATGGAGCGAAGGAGATAGGCAACGTTTCGGGCCGAAACCCTTCTTCAGACTGGGATGTGATGCAGGAGTCTGGCATGTTGCGATTACGATGTCAGATCCTTGATTGACCAGTGCAAAGAGAGAAATACCAGAGGGTCGGTGTGATATACCTTGTTGCAGCTCTTGCATTTTTTTTAATCTGCTCTTTCTCTGAAACTATAACAATATATCCTGCATTTTATTTTCTCTCTTTGTACTACCTGATATACCCATGTTTGGTATTTGCCTGGATAGCATGAAAAACAAAGTATGTTTTGGTATTTGCCTGGATAGCATGAAAAACACTGTATATCGATGCACGTGTCAATATTAAATTAATATGATGATTATACCATAGACTTCCTAATAGCCAGCATATAGAGGAACAGATATACAGGCATATCATGGAAAGATGTAAAACAACAGGAGATGTCATATTGGGTACTTTAATGTTTCCAATATTAACTGGGACTTCCATGGTGCTGTGTCAAAGCAAGGCAAGTCAAGTATTGTAAAAAGCACAAGTACAGTGAGATCCAAGTACAATGAAAATCTTGCTTGCAGCAGCATCACAGGCATGTTGACGATACACAAAAACATAAATTATATATAAATTATACATATATTCTACAAGAGAGTGAAATGAGAATGACATGATGCAAGATGAGTTGGTACATAGTGTTCTGTTAGTGAGGTAGGATTAAGGTTGTGCAGATCAGTTCAAGAACCCAAGGGTGGGGGAAAGTAGCTGTTCCCAAACCTGGTGGTACATGACTTCAGAGTTCTGTACCTCCGGCTTGGTTGTAGCAGCAAGAAGAGGGCCTGTTCCAGGTGGTGGGGGTCCTTGGTGACAGATACTGCATTCTTGAGGCAGTGCCTCACATAGATGGACCAGAACTTGTGGAGGCAACCAGGACGTCCTCGAGGAACAGCATGTTGATAGTCCAAGTTGGAATGGGGCTGATTAGACCTGATATTAGGAAATGAGCCTGGCCAGGTGATTTGACTTTAAATGGGGAATCATTTGGGAACAGCGATCATAACTACATAAAATGAAAACACAAGAGACCAACAGTTAGCAGTCAAATCAAGCACTCTCCACCCCTTTCTGCTTTTTACAGGGACCATTCTCCCTGTTGATCCCTAGTTTTCTTATCCCTCCCCATCCATCCAACACCCTCCCCAGACAATGTCCCTTACAATTGCAGACGCGACACCTGTCCCTACACCTCCTCTCTCAACATCAAACAGAGATCTAAACTGCCCTTCCAGCTGCAGTAGAGATTCACCTACACTAGTTCCAACGTCATCTCTTGCATTCTGTGCTCTTGATGAGGCCTCTTCGTCGGGCTCTCAACGCCAGGGCCAGCTGGATCTCCTGGTTGCCAGTCATTTTAATTTGACTTCCCACTTTCACACCAACCTGTCTGTCCTTGGCCTTCTTTCAGAGTGAGCTCAAACGCAGACTGCAGGAACAGCACCACATATTCTGTCTGTGTAGTTCAGTTTAGTTTAGAGATACAGCATGGAAACAGGCCCTTCGGCCCACCGAGTCCACATGGACCAGCAATCACCTATACACTAGCACTATCCTACACACGAAGGGCAATTTACAATACCCAAGTAACCTGTATGTCTTTGGAGTGTGGGAGAAAACCAGAAAAAATCCATGCGGTTACACGGAGAACGTACTAACTCCGTACAGACAGCACCCTTAGGCCTATAGAGCTCGAATCCTGTAAGGCAGCAACTCTACCGCCGCACCACTGTGCCGCACCAATGGTAGATAACACAAAGGCATAATCATTGAATTATCCATTTTGAGGATAATCAGTAAGTCCCCTGTCCCTTTCTCCCTATCTGCTCTGGTCCTCTCACACACCACCTTCCTCCCACAATACCCCAAGACCCCTATCACCATGTTTCTGTTCCCACCCCCAAGTATCTGTCGTTCACACACTCCTTCCACTGTCTCCTTCCCCCCACCCCCACTGCTTACCCTTCTCCTCCGCCCCACTGCTCACCCTTCCCCTCCCTCTGCTGTTCACGACTACCCACATCCCTCATTCAGTTGCACTCTTCACCTTCCTTTCCTTATCAGATTCCACAATCTGCAGAAACAAGGAAAGGCAGATGCTGGTTTACCAAGGACAGACACAAAATGCTGTAATATCTCAGATGGCCAGGCAGTATCCCTGGAAACTTGGAGATGACTTTTCCTATCTATGTTCTCCGGGGATGCTGTCTGACCATTGAATTACTCCAGCATTTTGCATCATTCCAGAATCAGCATTCTTTTGTCAACCACTTACCAGCCTCTGTCACCATTTCCAACCTCCTCTCCCCACTTCCTGATACTGGCTACTTCCCATCTGCTTATTTAATCTACATGAAGAATCTCAACCCAAAACATTGACTGTCCATTTCCCTCCACATATGCTGCCTGACCTGTTGAGTTCCTCCAGCATCTCTCCTTTTTTGCTCATAATTCTGCAAGTGTTCAGAGACTTATGGACAAGAATAAGACTGATCCTCAGATGAAAGTGTTAAATTGGAATAAGGTTAAACAGTGTAAGAAGGACCTGCAGATGCTGGTTTACACCGAAGAGAGACACAAAATGTTGGAGTAACTCAGCGGGTCAGGCAGCATCTCTGGAGAAAAGGAATAGGTGAGAGAGCCTTCATCAGACTGATGAAAGGTCACGATCCAAAACGTCACCTATTGCTTTTCTCCAGAGATGCTGCCTGACCCACTGAGTTACTCCAGCCTACAGTGTTTAATTACAACAGTGTTAGGCAGGAACATGAGAAAGTAGATTGAGAATGGCTGTTTGAGAGTAAATCCTCGTCTGACATGTGGGAGTCTTTTAACGCCAGTTGATGAAAGTTCAGGACCAGCATGTCCTGTGAGGATGAGAAATAAAGGATGGCAAGTTTCTGGAACTTTGGATGACAAGAGATATTGTAAGTTTAGTCAAAGTCAGAGGGGAAACGTTTAAAGGAGAGGCTTTTAGATAGGCACATGAATATGCAGGGAATGGAGGGATATTGATCATGTACCGATAGAAGGGATTACTTTAATTTAACATCATAGGCATAGTTCCTATGTTTACTTTTGAATGTTTTATGACTTCCCCAGGCAACATATTCCAGACAAGACAAGCTGCAGCAAAACTTGGTCTTACACACAATGCAGCAAAGACACAGGTGAGGAGGACCCACTCCAAAACCAGCAACCCTATCATGCACAGCACTGCTCTAGAGGAGGTAGAAACATTCACATACCTGGGCAGTGTTGTGGACATCACCGGAGAGGTAAAGGCAGACATAAAATATAGAATCAATAAGGCTAGGGTGGTGTTTAACATGCTCAGGAAGACCTGGAGCTCAAAACACATATCAATCGACACCAAAATACGCATCTTTAACTCAATGTGAAACAGGTGATGCTGTATGGATCAGAGCCATGGGAAACAACAAAACACACTACAAACAGGATGCAAACATTCATTAACACCTGCCTTTGGAGAATACTTAACATCTTGTGGAGAGACAAAGTAAGCAATGTGGACCTGTGGAAAAGAACAAGCCAGGAGCCCATTGACTTACAAATTCAAAGGAGAAAATTATCCCTCAGGAAACCTGCCACAGACATCACCCGGGAAGCCCTGAACTGGAACCCCCAAGGAAAAAGGAAAAGAGGTCGCCCCAGGAACAGCTGGAGAAGAGGTGTCCAGATAGAAATGTCTGAGAGTGGGCTCAACTGGGGAGAGCTCAAAAGACCTGCCAACAACCGAGTGAGGTGGAGGACATTTGTCATTGGCCTATGCTCCCCAGAGGAACAAAGGGCTTAAGAAGAAGAAGCTCTCTCTGTAACAAAACACCTCGTAAATCTCTTTTAAACCTTCCCCCTCTCACCGCATGCCCTTTAATATTGGATATTTCCACCCTGGAACATTTTTTTTCTCTCTTATCCACACCTCTTTTAATTATATGTACTTCCATGGCACTCCTCAGTCTCCAGTGCTCTGGCGTAAAACAATCCCAGTTTATCCAGCCTTTCCTCATAATACTCTTCTAACCAGGCAACATCATGGTGGGGCACAAGAGACTGCAGATGTTGAATTTGCAGCAGACAAGGAGGAATGGATGGAGCAATTCAATGGGTCAGGCAGTATCTTTGGAGGGAAATGGACAATCGAAGATCTGGTTCGATAGTCATCTAAACTTCTTGTGCTTTCTCTTTAAAGCCTCCAGATACTTCCAGTAACATTGTTACCAGAGCTACACACAGTACTCCAATAACCAAAATCTTATACAGCTGCAATATGTCTAGCCAAATTCTATACTCAATTTGTCACCAATGAAGGCTAGCATATCTTCTTTACCACCTTATCCACTTGCGGTGACACTTTCAGGAAAATAAGATCTTAATATCCTGAGATCATTCTGCAGATCACAAAGTGCTGGAGTAACTCAACGGGTCAGCCAGCATTACTGGAAGACATGGATACGGACGATTGGGGTCAAGATCCTTTCCTCAGACCCGAAATGTCACCTCTCCATGTCCTCCAGAGATGCCACCTGGCCTGCTGTTACTCCAGTATTTTTACTCAAGATTCAGCAAGTGCAGTTGCTTCTGTCTTCATCACTCAGGAGATCAACGCTCCCAAGGATCCTGCCAATTTACCAATACTTTCCTCTTACATTTGTCCTCCCAAAAAGTAACATCTCAGACTTGTCAGGATTAAACACACTCTGCCATGTCTACACCCAAATTACTGAGAGGTCTATATCCTGCTATAATTTGACAACCTTCCCTTTGATTTATCTTAAACCATAACCCCCTCTAATTTTTAATCCCCTATCCTTGGAAAGATTGTGGCTATTTACCTTATCTCTGCCTGTCATGATTTTATAAACCTCTCACAAAGTTACCCCTCAGCCTCCTACCCTACTAAGTTAAAAAAATACCCAGTCTATCTAGCCTCTCCTTGTAGCGCAAACCCTCCAGACCCAGTAACAATCTCATAAATCTTAATACCCTGAACAATGAAGGTGAACTCTGCCAACTGCCTTCTTTACCTCCCTATCCACCTGTGTCGCCACTTTCGTGGTACAATATACTTGCACCCCAGGTCTCCTTATTTCAAAACACTCCACAGGGCCCGTATCGTTTACGATGTAATTGCTGCCCTTGTTTGGTCTACCAAAATGCAACAGCTCGCAAGTCCTGGGTGTTATCTGCCTTAATGTTCTTCAAGAGTCCCAACACCTCATCATTCTTGATATCATCATGCCCAAGAATATTGGAACTGTTGGTATCGGTTTATTAATGACATGTAGACCAAGATACAGTAAAAAAAACATTGTTTGTGTGCTTCCAGGTAAATGATCCAATTCATGACTACAACCAACCATACACAACTTAGAATAGAGATTTAAAAGAGTGGAGTGATTGGAATGGATGAGAGAAGAGCCTTTTCTTGGATCAGTGTTGAAAGTGTCACCTCGCTTCTACTCTCCATGTCCTTCTCTTTGGCAAATACCATTCTATAGTGTTACTCGTCGCTATGCGAGTCTGCCCTAGAGTTTGAATTTGACTGCTTTGTGCAGTTCTACCAGACGGCGAGGCCGAGCATGGAAGTGCCGTGAATATGGCGGCTCTGCCACCGCTCGGACAAGCAGCCGTGGCTTTGAGTTGCTGGCCCCACTCGGGGGAAAGTAGACTCCAGATATTCAGCTTCACCAGTCTAATCAGTGCAGAGAACAAAGTGTGAATCAAGCGTCCTGGGACTCGTTCTAGCAAAAGCAAAAACCGGGACAAGCAAAACAAAAAAACAAAAAAAACAAGGGATAGTCATTGAATACTTCCAAATGTTATCGGACATCAGCACCTACTTCTGATGAACAGCATCTTGGTCAATGATTGTAAGGAAGCACTTGTCACTCAGACAGACAGTGTGCCTAGATTGGTAGCTACTACAAAGGTGGAGCCTGTCAGATCCAATCTGAAAATTCAAAATAAGTTGGACAATAACCAAGAAAACCAGATGTCAGCAGCAGTGAGCAGTTCAAATGCTGGATTAAATTCACAGCTGCAAGAAAGAATGGAGCAATTGTGTCCCCACATGTGATAAACAAAACAAAGAAACCAGGAGAGTCATTGAAAACTTCCAACTGTGAACCAACACCAGTGCCTTCCACTTCTGATTAAGAGTTTCTTGGTCAATTTCTACAAACAGGAGGTAAATGTGATGTGCAGCTAGGATCAATGAAGTCCCTTGGGCATAGGGCACGAGAGAAATAGGGAGGACAAAAAGCGGATACGAGATAATTTCGGCAGATACATTAGGGGAATCCTAGGAGGCATTGTCTATAAGGACTTCAGCAAGTTCTTTGACAAGGTCCCACAGTTTAGGCGGGTTCTGATGGTTAGATTATATTGGAAGCTATCCAATTGGATACAAATTTGGCTGGCTGGTAGAATCAATTTCTTAGAATCCAGGCTAGTAACATTTGCCCGCATTGCCATAAACATTTCCTATCCATGCATCTGTCCAAATGTCTTTTAAATGTTGTTATTGTATCTGCCTCAACCACTTCATCTGGTCTACTTCCATATATCCACCACTCAGTGTGAAAAAGTTGTCTCTCACAATCCTATTAAATCAATCTCCTCTCATCTTAAACCCATGCCCTCTACTTCTTGATTCCCCTACCCTGGGGAAAAGACTCTGTATATTACCCAAAGTCTGAAGAAGGGTCTCGACCTGAAACGTCACCCATTCCTTCTCTCCAGAGATGCTGCCTGTCCTGCTGAGTTACTCCAGCATTTTGTGTCTATCTTCGATTTAAACCAGCATCTGCAGTTCTTTCCTACACACTGTATTTTACCCAACCTATTTACCTCATGAATTTTATACACATCTATAAGTTCATCCTTCAGCCTCCTCCGCTCCAAGGAATAAAGTCCTACCCTGCCCAACCTCGCTATATCAGGCCCTCGTGTCCTCACAACATCCTCGTAAATCTTCTCTGAACTCTTTCTAGCTTGATGGATGACCAAAACTGAACACAATACTCAATGGATAACCTGTAATTCTTCTTTACCTTCCCTGCCAGATTCATATCATGCTCTATTTTTGCCCTCCTAAAATTCCCCTTAATGTACTCCTGTGCTTCTTATACCTCTTGAGCTTGAGGGATCCCAACTGCCTAAACCTGACATATGCCTTCATTTTTCCTGTTCAGTGCCTCAATATTTCCTTGTTAACTAGCATTCCCAGAACATGCCAGCCTTACACTTCATTCCACCAGGAACATGCTGACCTTGAAAGCCTGACATCACACACAAGCCTCCACTTACATGTCTCTTCTGATCGAAAATACTCACCCAGTTGACCTCTGAAAGTTCCAGCTGAACACCTCCAAAATCAGCTGTGTCCCAATTTAGGATGCTAAATTGTGGACTAGTTCTACCTTTCCCTGTAGAATTATGGTCACTGATCCTATAGTGCTCCCCCAGCAACACTTCAGTCATTTGACCTACCATGTTCCGAAGAGGAGGACCAATGATACATCCTGTCTGGTAGGAGTCTCTCGATATTAAATAAGGAAGCTGTCTTGGACACATTTAATAACGTTTATAATACAGTGCCATCAAACAAGGATCCCCTGTTTGTTTCCAAGTTCTTCCCCTATAGCCTCACTGGACGACTACCCCAAAATATCTTCTCTTAGCACTGTTGTTAGATTCTCCCTCATCAAAAATCCAAACCCTTCCTCCTCACTTACTTGTACCTCTATCGCACTTGTACACTTACAACGTTTAAAAAACATTTGGACAAGTTCATTTTGAGGCAAGGTTTGGAGGAATATGGGCCAAGTCCAGTCACATGGGATGAATTCTGGAAGACATTTGGACAAGTTGGGGCAAAGGACCTGTTTTCTGCTCTCTAAATTCCGTTAATGTTTAACTTCAATGACAGCTGTAAATTGCCCCTCGTGTGTGGCTGTGGTAAAATTTGGGGTTGAGGAGGTTGGCATGACTACTGGAACTATGTGTAAAGGGATGGTCGATGGTCAATGAAGTCAGCAGCAGAGAACACGCCAAGTGCCAGCTGCAAGTAAGAAAGGAGCTTCTGAAGTTGTCCGATCACAACTTCTTGCTCCTCAACTCATGGCTGCGCTAGTGCGTGATGTGACCTTCTTCAAAGTTGCCATCACATCAGCACCTGGGAATTTGAGAAGTGTAATGAGTGGGCAAATTCTGTGGAGTCCCAAATGGTGCTGAGGACCCAAGATACACAAAATGCTGGAGGAACTCAGGGAGCACCTCTGGAGAAAATGAATACGTGATCTCCCTCACCTGTATCCTATTATCACATTCTTGGCTCTGTCCCACACCCACCTCTCTTCCAGCTTTCTCCCCCTTACTACAATGTCTGATGAAGAGTCCCCACCCACAACATGTTCTCCAGAGATGCTGCCTGACCCGCTGAGTTAAACCAGCACTGTGTCTTGTTTGTTGTTAGCCAGCATCTGCAGTCCCTCGAGTCTACAATATCTTGGTGAATCTTTTCTGCATTCTCTCCTATGCAGTCACATCCTTCCTAGTGTGGTGACCAAAACTGCATACGGTACTCCAAGTGTTGGCCAGGATGTTTCTTTTAAGAAATTTGCAACATAATAAATTCAACCAATCTTGTATTCTATGCCACTACTTATGTTGCCACTTGCAAGGAACAGTGGACTTGAACACCAGGGTCTCATTGAAGATGGATACAAAATGCTGAGTAACTCAGCAGGTCAGGTAGCATCTCTGGAGAAAAGGAATAGGTGACGTTTCACGTCCAAGGCAGTCGCGTATTCCTTTTCTCCAGAGATGCTGCCTGACCCACTGAGTTACACCAGCATTTTGTGCCTATCTTTGGTGTAAAGCAGCATCTGCAGTTCCTTCCTACCCAGGGTCCCATTGTTGATCAGCAATCCTTAGCACCCTACCATTTATTGGTCACATCCTACCTTTCCTTGACCTCTCAAAATGAATCACCTTGCACTGGTCAAGACTTTATTTCATCTGCCTAAACCCTACTCAACGTTCCATTTGATCTATATCCTAGTGTTGTCTTCGACAACCTTCTTCACACTATCCAAGCCACCACTAATTTTCATGTAATCTACAGATGATTCCTTTTACATTCACATTCAAGTCACTATATAACACAAACTGAGGGTTGATAAAGCCAGGGGACATGGATTAAAACATAATCGCTGGAAGGTTTAGAGGGGAGATGACGTAATATTTTTCATCCAGAGCGTGGTACGAGTCTAGAACTCACTGCTTATCTGGAGCTTGGACGTGTAATCTGTAGAGATATGGACCGACAGATGCTGGATGGGATTAGGCCAGGGTGCTCTATTTCATCAGGACAAGGTATTTTTTTAGTTGGAAATTTTCTATGATACAGCATGGATTAGGTACAGAGTATAGCTCCACTAACATCATCCCATCACACACTCAAAGGGCACATTAGATAGAGTGAAACTCCCACTACACTGTTCCATCAGACAGTCCCAGTGTTATAATCAGAGCAAAGTTCCCTCCACACCATCCCTTCACACATTACCAGGGTTAGACACAGAGTGAAGCTACCTTAATGTCCAATCACACACTTCCAGGGTAGGGTTAGACAGAGCGAAGCTCCCTTCACACTGTCTCATCACAAACTCCCAGGACACAGGTTAGACACAGAGACACAGAGACACAGAGTGAAGCTGCCTCTGCACTGTCCCATCACACTTTTACATGGTCAGATGCAGAGTGAAGCTCCCTCCACGCTCTCCTGTCACACACTCCTAGGGTTAGATACGGAATGAAGCTCTCTTTACACTGTCCCATCATACACTTCCACGGTTACAAACAAAGCAAAGCTTCCTCTAACATTGTCCCTTCACACACTTCCAGGTTAGAAACAGAGTGGCTTCCTCAAACACTGTCCCACACACACCGCTGGGGCAGGGGCTGCCCAGCTTTCATGCTCCTTCCCCTGCAGGACCTGGAGGCCTCCAGCCTGAACTCCTTGCAGTACACCTGTTCAGGCACCCCTTCGGAGGAGACCACCGGCCTGAGTGTCCATGTACTGAGGAATAGCGGGCTGGCTCCTACAGCTCCTATATCAGCCACTCCATCAGAGCTATGTGCTGCCATCACCGCAGGGTGATCTACCCCAACCCCAGATCCAGGCTTCCCCCCCAACCCCCTCTTTCCTCCGGGCAACCAATAAACCAAAGCCAGGAGTCGGCTGGACCCTTGGAGATCTGCATATATTCACACACAACATTAATTTGTTAGAGCATTGACAGATCCTCAGATAAAGACTGGACTGCGTCTCTCTTCCGCTCAGTCGCCTCTCTTCCGCAGCCGCCGCTTGACGACTCCACGCAGGTAGAGCGCCGAGAGGCCGCTGCAGAACACCAGCAGCATGAAGAGGCTGCAGGCGGTGTAGATGGTGTCCTGGTCGCCCCGAGCCGACAGCAGCTCCCGCCGGCCCCGGTAGTCGAGCAGCACCGCCTCCAGCTGGGCCAGCGTGCACAGGGCCAGGAAGACGTGGAAGATCTGGTGGGCGTGCCCCACGATGTCGCAGCTCCCCGGGAAGTACTTCTCCGGCACGGGGTAGGAGAAGAAGCAAGAGGCCACCACGAACATGATGATCTGCAGACTGTGGTACCAGATGGCTTCGTCGGCGCATCCGGCAGCCCAGCAGGTGCATATGCGGTGCACGATGGGGCTAATGTCCAGGACGTAGGCCACGAAGGCGGGTACCATCTGGCATACCTTGCGGGTGATGGGGTACGGGCGCTGGAAGTGCATCTTGGAGTAGCAGCAGCCGACGCAGGAGAGCCAGCCGAAGAGGGCAGACAGGGGCAGGAAGTAGGGGCGGATCATCTGGAACCACTCCGTCTCGGCGCAGTAGTAGTAGTGAGCCAGGGCGCTGCCATACTGGTAGGTGCCCACCCCCACGTAGTCCAAGAAGTAGAACGAGTAGTGAGCCAGTTCGGACTTGGACTGGAAGAGGTGGGCCAGCACGCTGCAGGATAGGTAAATGACACAGGCCACGATAAAGAAGCAGAGCGGCAGGCTGTAGACGGTGGGGAAAGGCGACGCCGTCCCCAGGAAGATGAAGAAGCGGACAAGGAGCACCAGGACCGCCAGCAGGTGGGTCCACACGTTGAGAGCCTCGTTGTGCTGCTGGAAGAGGCTGAACAGGTAGTACTTCCAGTCCTGCTCCACTGGACGGTAGCCACTGTGGATGTACGGCTCACGGAAGAGCTTGGGCACGTCGGACACCCTCACTGTTCTGGGCACTTTGGGCAGGACATCCTCCAGGACCTGCTGAGGGTTGATGGCGATGGCGCTGATCCTCTCCAAGATGCTGCCGTCCGTGTTGGCCCCAAGAGAGTTCTTCAGTTTCATTTCACAAACCATCTGGACCACCTGTAGGGGGAGGAGTGGAGAGGAGCTGAGTTTATTGTCACGTGTACTGAGGTACAGTGATTTTTTTTTGTTACGTGCTAACTAGCCAGCGGAAAGACAATACATGATTAGAATTGAGCCATCCACAGTATACCGTTACACGATAAAGGGAATAACGTGAATAACCGTTTAGTGCAAGATAAAGTCCAGTAAAATGCGATCAAAGATAGTCTGAAGGTCTCCAATGAGGTGTGTAGTAGCTCAGGACCGCTCTCTGGTTGTTGGTAGGATGGTTCAATTGCCTGAGGAGGAACAAAGGATTTAAATGGTGACCAGGGATACAAGACCCAGCTCCACCGCCCAATCCCTTGCAGAATCACCGGCCATTCAGGCCACGCAGACTGAGGCCATTCAGGCCTTTCATTGCCTGCTTTCCATCCATGACTATGTGCAGTTCCATCTATAGGATGGATGTCATTTAGAAAGGACTAAGGCAACATCCACCAGAATGTACACAAAAATGCTGGAGAAACTCAGCGGGTGCAGCAGCATCTATGGAGCGAAGGAAATAGGTAACGTTTCGGGCCGAAACCCTTCGGCCCGAAACGTTACCTATTTCCTTCGCTCCATAGATGCTGCTGCACCCGCTGAGTTTCTCCAGCATTTTTGTGTACCTTCGATTTTCCAGCATCTGCAGTTCCTTCTTTAACACATCCACCAGAATGTTACTGGGACATGCCAGCTCAAGGCTGGATAGGATGGACATTTTCCTTGGCTGACGGGTGACTTTAATGAAGTATACAAAATCACAAGGAGTATGGATACAGTGAATACCACATTCTTTTTTCCAGGATAGGGGAGTTTAACTAGAAGGCTCACACTTAAAGTGAGAGGGGAGAGATTTAAGAGGTTACTTTAGTGGCAACCTTTTCACCTAGTCCGTATCTGGAATGAGCTGCCAGAGGAAGTTATCGAAATGTATATGGTTATGACTTTTATAAGACATTTGGACAGATGCATGGATAGGAAGGGTTTAGATCGATATGGGCCAAATGCACGGAAACAAGACTAGTCCAGAATACCGACTTTGTGGTCATGGACAAGTTGGGCTGAAGGGTCTGTTTATGTGCTATACAGCTCTATGACTCTATGATGATAAAACTATGATTTAGCTCACTGTCCTCCAGCCTTTCCTCCCTGGGAGGCCACTGTTGCAGCAGCTGGCGCTGAGCCTCACAGTTCCAGAGACCTGGGTTCGATCCCATCCGCTGGCAATGTCCGTGTGGTGTTTTTACATTCTCCCTGTGACCTCCCCCTTGCCAGTCTGTGTAACTCCCTCCTCAAGTGCCATGCATAACATACCATTTTCAGTTCCAGCTATTACTAGCTCAAGAGTCACCGAGATATCAAACATGCAATTCAGAAGCAGTACAATGGTGACAACTTGGTCCATGGAGAACAGTATTAATGGGTCAGGGGAAAGCTGGAGACATGTGACGTGCCATGGGTTGCTTGGGCCAAGGGGTCTGTTAGATTCTCCTTGTACACCAAGAACGTGGCAAAACAAGATACCACAGCTGTATTCACTTCCTTTCTTCTCCCCTCCTTACTCTGGTGGTCTCCCTCCCTCTCCCTTTCAACATCCTTTTCTCTCTCTCACACAGTCATAGAATCATACAGCATGAAAACAGGCCCTTTGGCCCAACTTGCCCACACTGACCAACATGTCCAATCTATACTAGTCCTACCTGCCTGCATTTGGCACATATCCTCTAAACCTATCCTTTCCATGTTCCTGTTCAAATGTACTTCTCTCCCACTCTCTCCTTCCTCACCTCTACCTGTCCCATCCTCTGAATACCAGCACACTCTGCCTCTGCAGAGCAATCCCATCAGATAGCAGTGGGAACACCAAGTTCCAGGGAAAATGCAGCCTATGGTAATAGGAACACTGGCTCTCGGATTAACTTCAGCAGATGCTGGTTCACAGAGTAACTCCAGCACGTGGATATGAGAATTTCAATTCTCAGGGTGACTCGAGTAGATGCCAAAGGAAACACCAGTAAAAGACTAATGGACAAAGCTGTTTGGAAACACCCGCATACAGGAATGGAAACATCTTCCTAATCTTCTTGCACCTTCTTCCGAGGGTGGGAAGAGGTCAATCTCACCTCCAGGAGCCTCTAACCCCGAGCCAAGCTGACAATAACATCAGGAAAAAAGTGCTCTGGGAATTTCCGTGGGAGAGGCAGTTGAGCTCTCTAGAACCGGACAGACCAGGGGAGGGAATGTGGGGAGTTGGGGGAGGAGGGTTTGTGCTTGTGAGCAACATTACTAAAGGATTCTCCTTCCATCCACAGGGCAAGGTCAGGTACAGAGTGGCAACTGGTCCAGCCTCTTGCCTCCAGAACTCTGGAACAGTCCAGTAATTGAGCACCTCTTCGTGAACCCGACCCAGAGTTACCTTCCAGATCCTTCCGTATTGAGGCTCTGAGCCCACACTATCCCTACACCTTATACTGTGACTCATCATAAACTCCACTCCATGTGCACTGACCTCTTTGAGCCATGTGATACTGTCCACACCAGACCTCCCTGATACTCTGAAGCCCGACGCAGCCACACTGACCACCCAGTGAGCAACCAGGCTATCCCTCAGAGACACTGGGACGTAGAACAAGGAAGCGCAGGAACAGGCTCTTCATGCAACATGATGCCAAATTAAACTAATCTCTGGCTCCCTCTCCCACATTGTCTCTGACCCCAACAATACTGACACTACAGATTAATGCACATTGAATGTACAACAGCCCCCCTCCCTATGTCATTCCGAGCCCTCTGCCATGATCCCTCTGCACTGACCCCCCCCCCCCCCCCCCAAGCCTCTCAGTCTGAATCACCTCGACCCTCTCGGACACTGAGCCCTCTCACCTCCCCCGGCTACTGTCAGGCTCTGACACTACCCCCCCCCCCCCCCCATCCCTCTCCGACCCCTCTGACAGTCCGGAACTCCCCCAGCTGCTCTCAAACACCGAGAGCCCCTCAGGTCCCTTTCAGGCACTCCTGGCCCCCACTGCAGCCCCTCTCAAAGCTCTGAGCCTCCCCCCATCGCTAGCCCCTCTCACAAACCCCCACTCCGGCCCCTCTCTGGCAGTCCAAACCCTTGCTCCAGCTGCATTCAGACAGTCCGAACCCCTCGGCCCCTCACAAACACTGAGCCCCCACTAGGGCCCCTTTCAGACACTGAGCCCTCACACCGGCCCCTCTCAGTCAGAACCCCTCGGCCCCTCTCAAACACTGAGACCCCCTCCGGCCCCCCCTCTGAGACATGCCGAGCCACTCACCCCTCCCCCTCAGCTGCCTTCACTGCTGTCGAGGAGCTGCACTCCAGTGTTACTGACCTGGTGGAGCGCCTTTTCCCTGCCCTGTCGCATGTGGGCTGCACTCTGTCTCGTCAACCCGTACGTCTCTGCCTCCAACACCTCCACGGCTAAAGGGGAGAGGGCATTCTCCAAATTCAGAGGTCGTCTGGGTGAGAATTAACAATGAAGAGAAAACTTTACAGAAACTCCCCAAGCCACAGCTTACTCACAGAGCTAAGAGGCACTGAAATGAGTCAGGATATTGGCCAATATCCCAGTGACAAGAAGTCATGAGGAGTTTCTGAATCCAACTCCACACTACTGAACCACAGTGAAGCTGGCAGATTATGGGGATGCTGGTGTTTTCTGGAACGAGAGGATTTCATTCTTGGGGAATGCGAGAAGTCTCCTAATCAGTAATCCGTGGTGTTGGCCTGGCAGACTGAGGCTGCGCAAATCCCAATTCTGATGTCTGACTGTTGCCATGGAAACCCATAGTGACAAAGCGGTTGCTGTGCGAGTGTGTTAGGGCCAGTGCCCATATAGACACTGCACTCGCCTCCCATTGCCTCTTAAAGCAACAGGCTCCCTGAATCTCTATTCCTTCCTTTCCTCTCTCTCCTCTCCCTTCCCCTCTCTCTCTCCCTACTGCAGTTGTACAGGGCCCTGGTGAGACTGCACCCGGAGTATAGTGTGCAATTTTGTGAATTTTTCCTAATTTGAGGAAGGACATTATTGCTATTGAGGGAGTGCAGTATGTTCATCAGGTTAAGTCCCGGGGTGGCAGGACTGAAATATGATGAAAGAATGGGTCGACTGGGCCTGTATTTGCTGGAATCTAGGATGAGAGTGGATCTTATAGAAACATATAAAATTCTTAGAGCATTGGAGAGGGTGGATGCATGATAAAATGTTCCTGATGTTGGGGGTGTCCAGAACCAGGTGTCTGGATGACTCATTCTGGATGATCAGCCATGATCATATTGAATTGTGGTGTTGGCTCGAAGGGCCGAATGGCCTACTCCTGCACTTAGTTTCTATGTTTCCCCATCCCTCTCCTCTTTCTCCCTCCTTCCCCTCTTTCCCCCAACCGCCCCCCCCCCCCTCCCTCTCTCCTTCTTGGTGCCGGTCCCAATTTAAAAGTGTCTCAGTGCTGAACTCCACCTCTAGTCATATCTGTGCCTGACAGCAGAAACTATCGAGTTGAGACCAGGCATCTCCGTTCCTATTACCCAGTAAACCCAAGCACAAAGCAGGGTGGGGTGTGGTGCAATTGGGGAACACACAAGTAAAGGAACTTTGCAGCGAACAGATTCCTGAATGTGGGCTCCACAAGAAGTTATAGACTCGTAGTCATACAGCATGGAAGCAAGCCTTCAGCCATGCCGAACAATCTGCCTCCTCTAGCATAGTTCCATTAGCCCACATTTGGCCCATATATCTCCAAACTATTCCTACCCATGCAGCTGTCCAAATGTCTTTTGAATGCTGTATGTTACTTGCCTCATCTACCTCCTATGTTCTAATAAAAACTGGATTCATAGCTTCGCAGAGCTAATCTGCTTTTGGCCATGTTCCCTCAACCTTTCCGATCCATGTACCAGACCAAATATCTTTGAAATATTGTTACTGTACCTGCCCCGATGACTTCCTCTGCAATTTGTTCTATACACCCGATACACTATGGAAAAAAACTTGCTCCTCAGATTCCCATTAAATCTTCCCCCTCACATTGAGGCCTTCTAATTTTTTATATTTCACTTGCCCTGGGAAAAAGACTGTGACAGCTACACTATATATCTCCTTCATAATTTTATATGCCTCTATAAGGTTGCTCTTCAGCTTCCTTCCTTCTAAAGTAAACCGTCTCAGCTGATCCAGTCTCTCGTTACAACTCAACCCCACCAGTCCCAGTAACATGTTTAATGACATCCTTCCTATGGCATGGCAATTGGATCTGCACACAATATTCCAGGTGTGGTCTCACCAATGCCTTGAACAGCTGTAACATGATGTCCCAACTTTTGTACACAATGCCCCTTGTAATGCAGATATGCATAACATGTACCTTCTTCACCACTTTGTTTACCTGCATTGCCAATATCAGAGAACTATATACTTGTACTCACAGATCCCTCTGTTCCACGTCACTCTCCAGGCTCCTACTATTCACTGTGTAAGTCCTGCCATGGTTTAACTTTCCAAAATCCAACACCTCATGTTTTTCAGAGTTAAATTCGATCTTCAAAGTCCTTTACCCACTTGCCCAGTTGAACTAGATAAACCAATCCTTTCCCCTGATCAGAACTTTAATAGTCCTCACTAGCCAGGGTTCTTTAATCCTGCAAACCTTCCCCTTATTAACAGGAAGATGCTGGCTCTGATCTCACCCTTTCTCCCTTTAAAACCTTCAATTTGTCAGACATCTCTTTACCTGCTAATAACCCCATTGACCTTTGCCAAATTCTGTATACCATCAAAATTACCCTCAGAGACAAAATAAACTGCAGATGCTGGAATCTTTGGTGAAATACAAAGTGATGGAATAACTCAGAGGATCAGGCAGAATTTCTGGAGGAAATGGATAGGGGGCATTTTGGGTCAGGCCTTTTCTTCAGCCATGCCCCAGTTTATGACCTGTACATGTAGACCAGTCGCACTTTGTTACAAAACATTTTTGAAACAAGTGAATGAAATCTGCTGACTTAGACGAGAGTGAACAGGGACTTTGGGCTTCACTAGGCTTGTGTGCTCCTGAGATATAGATCAAGGTTCTCAATGCCATCCCAAATGCTCCTTTCCCACTTAGAACACTCAGGAGCCAGGGACTGCTCGCAGTCAGTGGGATGTTGGTCATTTAAGGCTTTGAGCACATTCATGAATCATTTTCGCTGTCCACCTGTTAATCTGTTCCTTTCTCAGAACTTAAAATAGAGTGCTTCTGGAAGCTGATGTTGATCATGCGAATGATGTGCCCTGCCCTTTGAGGCTGCTCAGGCTTCACACTGGGCAATTGTCTCAGTAATGCTGGTATTGGTGTTGGTATTGGCATTGTTTTATTGTTGTCATATATATCAAGAAACAGTAAAAAAAATGTTTGTGTGATATCTAGGTCAATCATACCATGAGTACAATTAAATCATACACAAGTACAACAGCAGGTATCGCAAAGAGAAAGAAAACAGAGTGCAGAATATAGTTACAAAATAGAGAAAGAGCAGGTTAAAAAAAGTGCAAGGACGAGGTAGATTGGAAGATCGAGAATTCATCCCGAGCTTGTGAGAGGTCCATTCAACCATGGGAAAGCCGTCCCTGAATTCGGTGGTGTGTGCTTTTAAGCTTTTGTATATTTTGCCTGATGGGAGAGGGGAAAAAAGGGAATGACCAGAGTGTAAGTGGTTCTTGATTATACTGGCAGCCTTCCCGAGGCAGCATACTATGTAGATGGGGTGGGAGCTGGGGATAGGGGAGGCTGGTTTACATGACTGGCTGGGCTGTAATCTTAACTCTCTGTCTTGGCCGGAGCAGTTGCTAAATCAAGCTGTGGCGCATTCGATAGGATGCTTTCTGTGGTGGCATTAGAAAAATGTTAAATTCCCTGAGTCTTCATAGAAAGTAGGTGTCCTTTTTTGGTTGCAGTGTCAATGCAGTTGTATCAGGACAAAATGTAGGTGATATTTACACCAAGGAATTTGAAGCTCTTGACCTTCGGGCACTTCAGCACCATTGATACTCCACCCTGCTAATAACTAGCTCCTTTGTTTTTGCTGGCATTGAGGGAGAAGTTATTAAGACACACGTTATTAAGCTCCATATCTTTCCTGTAATCCACCTTGTCATTGTTCGAAATTCAGCCCTCTACAAACTTGTAAATGGATTTGGAGCGGAATTTGGCTGCACAGTCATGAGTGTACAGGGAGTATAGAGTAAGATCAGTGTTGAGAGTTATCGTTGGAGAGAAAGGTGATGTTTCACTTATTCTTCTAGTGAATATGGATTCAGTGTTAGTGATATCTCTCCAGAACCAGGGGCCACAGTTTAAGAATAAGGGGTAAGCCATTTAGAACGGAGACGAGGAAACACTTTTTCTCACAGAGAGTTGTGAGTCTGTGGAATTTTCTGCCTCAGAGGGCGGTGGAGGCCGGTTCTCTGGATACTTTCAAGAGTGAGCTATATAGGGCTCTTAAAGATGGCGAAGTCAGGGGATATGGAGAGAAGGCAGGAACGGGGTACTGATTGGGGATGATCAGCCATGATCGCATTGAATGGCGGTGCTGGCTCAAAGGGCCAAATGGCCTACTCCTGCACCTATTGTCTATTGCCTAAATGACTTCCAATAGTCCAAGTCTCCAAGGAATATAGGAGGGCAAGGATGCTACTTGTGAGTTGTGTCAAAGGGACGGTTTCTATGCTGTATCACTATGTGTTTTGTGCTGGGTTTGAGGTATTTATCTTGAAACACTCATGGATGGCCACCTTCACAGAGAAATGTCTTCCAATACACATTGAAGTGAACCATGTTTCCAAAGGTCTCGTAGAGAAACTTTGCTGGGGGTGAGGGGGCTGCGTGCGGACAGATTGGAAGAGGATCTTTGATTCGTGGATGTTGAGTGAAAGACCCAATTTTCTCCCGTGTTTTAGGGAACAAAGTGAGGAAAGTGTGGAACTCATCCGCTGGACATGGACATGAATATGAACAAACAACATCCGCGCACTGCAGCTCAACCACTGAGGTTTGGTTTTGGAGTGTAGGTTCAGCAGCCACCCATTAGTCCTGATGATTAGCTCGGCTCCATCGGGGGACTCATTGGAGAGATGGACATTGTGAGGAAATGGCATCAGGGAAATGACAGCGTTATTTGTCACAGATCTTCAGAGACTTAGTCTGTATTCCAATTGATTAGGGCTTGCCATCATGAAATAAATGAAAGATGGAGATAAATATTTGCAAGACGCTTCATGGTCCTGATGGAGAGTTAAAGTGAGGCCAAAGAAAGCCATGGATAGTGTTGATTTTTTTCCCTTGATTCATTAAGCCGTGAAGATTAGGTCTACCATGCTGCGGATGAACAGTTTTCAACTGTGATTCAAAGAGAAGCTTCACAGTCACTGAAAGATGAACCCTGGTGATGACTTTTTCTGTGGCAATCAGTAGGGAGACTTTCCCATTGTTTCCATAATCAGACTTGTTTCCTTTCTTGAAGACTTCACTCCACAATCTGAGGTGCAAAGACATATTCACCTGCAAATGGACACCCACCCGCCAACACATAATCCTCACCACAAACACCCACCCACATAGATCCGTCCATCAACATACGCACACACACACCTGCCCACACAATTACTGCATCCGCAACCAGGATTATGGATCCACATGCAATTTTGAATTCAAATAATAGATTTGAATTCAATGCGTGTGTCAGCAAGTGTCCATGACTCTTTCGGGGGGGTGGGGGGGGGGGCGGTCTTGCTGCCCTTGCCTGGCCTAGAATATATCTGACTCCAGATTCAACAAAGAGGCTGACTCTTAAAACTTCAATGTTCCCTCACACACAAAAATTCCTGATCACAATCCCAATCCCATGTTTATGCCCATTATAAAGCTGAAGTCGTCAGAGAACATATAACACTGAACAATACAACACAGGACCTGGTCCTTCAACCCACAATGTCTATGCTGAACACATTGCTAGGTTAAACTAATTTCCACAGCCTGCATTATTTCCTCTCATCCCTATCCGTCTATTTTGTGCTATTATGGTCTATCTAAAAGCCTCTAAATTTCACTATCAAAACTGCTTCTACAACCATTCCTTGCAGCGTGCTCCAGGCACCACCATTCTCTATGTAAAAACATTGCCCTGCACATCTCCTTTAAACTGACCATAAAGATATGCCCTCTAAAAAGGTTCTGTCCACTCAATCTATGCCTCATAATTGTATAAGATTCTCAGGTCCCTCCTCAACCTGGATACTTTGTAACTTTGTCAGCGACATTTAAGTGGTGAGTATTGCATACCTTGGGTATGCAAGCAAAGAATTTCACTGTGACCTGTCATTCATTCACCTCCAACATTCCAGTGAAAACAATCCAAGTTTGTCCAACCTCTCCTTGTAGCCAATACCCTCTAATCTAGGCAGCATCCTGGTAAACCTCTTCTGCACCTTCTCCAAAGTCACCATATCCTTGTGGTAATGGGGTGACCAGAACATCACACAGTACCTCAAATGCAGCCTAACCAGTTTTATAAAGCTGCAATATGATTTCGCAACTCTTATCCTACCCCGCATTTGCCCCAACCTGGCTGCTGAGTACTGACCGGAGTGCCAACACGAGGACAATTAAACTCGCTTGTTCAATGGGAGGGCCACGCTCCCAGCACTGAGAAACTGCGCCAATCCAGGTGGAGTTAAGCTGTGGCTTGCAGGAGCAAGTGGCCAGGTGCACATTGATAACAAGCTATCGTGGAGAAATAAAGACAGTGCAAGGCACAGAGCAGCTTTAAAAGACACACTTTTCCAAATAACTGACATCACAGTCACAAGCTGACTTCACAAAGCTGCTACAACGGTTATCTCTGAGTATCAAAACTGACCTTATAAACTCCTTACACTGACATATTTTAAATGAAAACTATAGAGCATATCTGGGAGATTTCTCCCAACCTGCCCTGCAGTGAGGTGGACCCCCAAACTCATTAGATCTCTTGTTCTGGAGCTCAGGGCACAATGGAGCCATGCACAGATTAGCAAGGCATCGGATCTAATCCACAGACATCACCTTTCAACCCAGAAGCAATTTTGGTCCTCGAAAAGGTTGCAAACTCTTAAATTCATGTTGCTCTTTCCTGTGACTCCTGGCTTAAGTTCTTCCAATCCTTAGATTTCAACGCCACACACAATATCAAAATGACTGATTAAAGCCTGTAATGACATCCTGTGTGACAGTGGCGAGGATCAACCATCCTCTCACTCTTCCCAAACTAGTTGCGGATTACAAGGCTGCCCACATCCTGGTACAGCTGCTGCCTCAGAGCCAGTTTGTGTGCAGTTTGCACGTTCTCCCTGTGACCACGTGGGTTTCCTCCCACATCCCAAAGACATGCGGGTTTGTAACCTCTGAAAACTGACCTCTGTTAAACGCCTTTAGTGTGTAGGGGACAAATTGCGAGAGTAAACATAGCAGGACAGGCAGCATCTCTGAAGGGGAATGGGTGGCATTTCGGGTC
>CM075978.1:100199398-100293603 GCA_038087875.1 Malacoraja senta | reverse complement strand
AACAAAGTAGGAAGGGACAGAAGACTGTTGGCAAGGCAGCCAACCAAGACAGTTTATAGTTTAGTTGGTATTTCTCGTGTTCAGGAGTCTGATGACTGACACAAAATGCTGGAGTAACTCAGCAGGTCAGGCAGCATCTCTGGAGAGAAGGAATGGGTGACGTTTCAGGATGAGACTCTTCTCTCCAGAGATGCTGCATGTCCTGCTGAGTTACTCCAACATTTGTATCTAACTTCACTATAAACCAGCACCTGCAGTTCCTTCCTACACACGGAGTCTGATGACGGTTGGGAACCTGGAGGTTACGATTTTCAGATGCAGCTTGTTCTTCTTTTTGCGAATGAAACATAAACCAAAGGAATAGTTAGATCTCAAGCCGGGTGTTGAGCAGCCAGGTTGTTGCCTCTGCGTCAATGTCTGCCAGGCCCTGAGCTCCATTTGATGGAGGTAGAGCAGGCACCCAGAGATGACATGGTTGGCTGTCTGTTGTTCAGATGCATGTAACTTACCAACAGCAGGAGTGAACTGAGAGTATCACCAAGGTGGCATGGGACCTTTTAAGGCAGTGCTTCCTATAGATCCCTTCAACAGCAGGGAAATCAGTGTCTATGGACAAGACAATGTTCACCACTTTTCACAATTTCCTTCACTCCTATCCATTCAAGTTGCCCAGTCAGGCCACCATGCAGCTAAAATGCTCACATTGCTTCAAAGCATCAGCATGTGCTTTGGCTGATTCTGGAAATGGGCAAGGAGAAAGCTCGCAGACTGGTCACTGGGTCACCTTCGCCCTCCTCAGTCGACAGCACCCCACCCTCAGTCGACGGCGGCGGTCCCCCCCGGTCCCTCCTTGGTGGCACCTCTTCTCAGTCGACGCCGGCCCCTCTCCTCCTCAGCCGACAGCGGCGAACTCCCTTCTTAGTAGATGACTCCCCTCCGCAGTAGACGGCACCCTCCCTCCTTCGAAGGCAGCCTCCTCCCTCCTCAGTCGACGGCGGCAGCCCCCCCCTCCTCAGTCGTCGACGGCGGCTCCTCTCCTCAGTAGAAGAGGGCTTTCCCCTCCTCAGTAGACGGCAGCCCCCTCCTCCTCAGTCAACAGTGGTGGCCCCTCTCCTCCTCTGTCAACACGGCGCCCTCTCTCTTTAGTAGACAAGGGTCGCCCTCTCTCTTTAGTAGACAAGGGTCGCCCCCCCAGTCAGTGGCCTTCCTCCTCAGTACATAGAAGCTGACAGCGACCCTGCCCAAAGATACTATAGGAGCATCTTTCTCTTTCTCCCCCTCTTTCTCCCCCTCCCCCTCCCCCTCTTTCTCCCCCTCCCCCCCCTCTTTCTCCCCCCCCCCTCTTTCTCCCCCCCCCCCCCTCTTTCTCCCCCTCCCCCCCTCTTTCTCCCCCTCCCCCCCCTCTTTCTCCCCCTCCCCCTCCCCCTCCCCCCCTCCCCCTCTTCCTCTCCCCCTCCCCCTCTTTCTCCCCCTCTTCCTCTCCCCCTCCCCCCTCTTTCTCCCCCTCCCCCTCTTTCTCCCCCTCCCCCTCTTTCTCCCCCTCCCCCTCTTTCTCCCCCTCCCCCTCCCCCTCCCCCACTTTCTCCCCCTCCCCCTCCCCCTCCCCCTCCCCCTCCCCCACTTTCTCCCCCTCCCCTCCCCCCCCTCCCCCTCTTTCTCCCCCTCTTCCTCTCCCCCTCCCCCCTCTTCCTCTCCCCCTCCCCCTCTTTCTCCCCCTCCCCCTCTTTCTCCCCCTCTCCCTCCCCCTCCCCCTCCCCCTCCCCCTCCCCCTCCCCCTCCCCCTCTCCCTCTCCCTCTCCCTCTCCCTCTCCCTCTCCCTCTCCCTCTCCCTCTCCCTCTCCCTCTCCCTCTCCCTCTCTTTCTCCCCCTCCCCCTCCCCCTCTTTCTCCCCCTCCCCCCTCCCCCTCTTTCTCCCCCTCCCCCTCTTTCTCCCCCTCCCCCTCTTTCTCCCCTCCCCCTCTTTCTCCCCCTCCCCCTCTTCCTCCCCCTCCCCCTCTTCCTCCCTCTCCCCCTCTTTCTCCCCCTCCCCCTCCCCCGTACAAATATTAACATACGTGGTGACGTTTCCGCGAGCCGGCCTCTGATTGGTGGAGTGGATTTTACCCGCCAGATATGTTAATCAGCGGCGACACGTGACCCGACGTTTGGCGCGAAAGAGTGAAGCAAGGAGAGAACAGCCATGGCGGATGAGCCGGCTCTGAGGGAGGCGCAGCGAGAGTACCTGGACTTCCTGGACGATGAGGTGGGCTATGGGGCAAGAGGAAAAGGGCGAGCAGAGGGACCTGGGTTGCCCTATGGTGAAGGGAGTGGGGTGGAAGCAGAAACAACCGTGGAGTGGACTGGTGGGGTGTACCTCCTCACACAAGGTGCGGATGTCCGATGGGGGAGGGGATCTGGGAGAGGGGGCCAGGGGTAGAAGAGAAGGGGAGGGAAGAGGGGGGGGTGGGGAGATGAAAGAGAGGGGGAAGGGTGGGTAGAGAGGGGGATGGGGACGGAAGAGAGGGGGAGGGAAGAGAGGGGGATGAGTGGGAGGTAGAGGGGTGGGTGGGAGGGAGATGGGGAGGGGAGAGAGGGATGGGGAGGGGTGAAGGGGTGGGTGGGAGGTAGAGAGGGGGGTGTTGGAAGGAAGAGATGGTGGTGGAAGGAAGAGAGGGGGATGGTGGAGGAAGAGAAGGGGATGAGGGGGTGGGAAGAGAAGGAAGTGAGGGGGAGGGAAGAGGGGGGAGAGGGATCTGAATGGGATTGTTGATGAGTGCTGTGATCAGTTTGAGGGTGGTGCTGGGGATCTTTATAAGCCAAGGGAACATGGTCAGTGTCCTTACAGTTGTCACACTGTATGCAGTGTACACAGCACAGATACAGGCTTGTGTAAGAAGGAACTGCAGATGCTGGTTTAAACCAAAGACAGACACAAAAAGCTGGAGTAACTCAGTGGGACAGGCCGCATATCTGGAGAGAAGGAATGTGAGACGTTTCAGGTGGAGACTTGGGTTCGGGTCTGAAGAAGGGTCTCGACCTGAAACATCACCCATTCCTTCTCTCCAGAGATGCTGCCTGTCCTGCTGAGTTACCCAACCTTTTGTGTCTACCTGCAGTTCCTGGTTTAGTCTCCTCTAGCCAACTCCTCCCAACATATCAACAAAGTAGACAAAAAATGGTGAAGTAAGTCAGCGAGTCAGGCAGCATCTCTGTAAACAAGGAATACCGGAAGTGGTGGCGCTGCCCAAGCAGCTGCTGCTCACCTGCTGTCCGTCTGTCTATTCTTTTCTTTTTTTGTCCTCTTTTGTCCCGTTGTTTAGTTTATTTCGTCTATTTTAGCTGTGTATGTATCGGGGGGTGGGAGAAACTGTTTTTAGTCTCCTCCTTCGGGGGGGGATGCGACCTTTTCTTGTATCCCCCGTCTGCGCTGAGGCCTATCGCGGAGCTGGCGGCCTCCAACTGGGACCGACCTCGAGGCTCCGAGATAAATTGGAGCCAGAACTTACCAACGCGGGGCTGGCCGACTTCGGGGCTGTGGTGGCGTTGCGGCGGCCCGACTTCGGAGCCTAGGAGGCTCGGCCGCGGGCCCAGTGGACTCGGCCGCGGGCCCAGTGGACTCGGCCGCAGGCCCAGTGAACGACAACGCCGGGAGCTCGCAGGTCCCAGGTTGGTGACCGGTTTTCTGGAGCTCCAGCAATGACAGCTTCGTCCGCTGGACTGGAGGGTGGCAGCTTCGACTGCCCTGGGCCGCGGAGTTTGAACCAGCCCGTTCGCGGAGCTCGGATGCAGCTCGGATGGACTTACCATCACCCGGCGGGGTCCCTACATCGAAAGCTGGATCGCCTCAACGCAGAGGGAGACGAGGAGGGAAGAGAGACAAGGACTTTAAGACTTTTGCCTTCCATCACAGTGAGGAGGTGACTGGTAGACTCACTGTGGTGGATGTTAAACTGTGTTAAGTGTGTGTTTTGTTATTTTATTCTATGTTATGACTGCAAGGTATACAATTTCATTCAGACTGAAATGTCTGAATGACAATCAAGGATACTTTACTTTTCTTTACTTTAATAGGTGACGTTTCAGGTCAATACCTTTCTTCAGACTGGCGTCTAACAACAAATTGCCAAACTAAGTTCGTCCCATTTGACCCATATCCGTCTAAACCTTTCCCATACATGAACCTGACCAAGTATCTTCTAAGCATTATAATTTTACCCAGCTTCTACTTCCTCTGGCAGCTCATTCCACATACCCATCACCCTCTATGTGAAACAATTGCCTCCCGGGTCCCTTTTAAACTTGCCCCTCTCACTTTTAAACTATATCCTTTAATCTAATGGGCCTGTCCCATTTAGGTGATTTTTCAGGCGACTCGTTGCCGGCAGTCGCCTGAAAAAACGGCGACTGTCAGAGTGGAGAACACACACACGCAGCCAGACACACAGGCAGGCGGACACACAGAGGCAGACAGACAGAAACACACAGGCAGACACACACACACACACACTCTCGCTGTCTGAGTGAAATTCACACTGCAAAGCCAAGGTGATACCGCGATGAACAAGAAGGTTGGCGCTGTAATTTTAAGACTGCTAAAACATAGTGTACGGTAACTCCTTTAAAAGAGGGGGGGTGGAGAAGGAGTGGAGACAACTTTAAAGAAGCCAGAGATACACGGCTGTGAAGCTCGGTGCACATTAACATTACCGGTCGGTTATTCATGGTTCTGAAAACTACTGCTTTTTTTCCCCCAATGAGCCAATGTCGGCTTCATTCTAGTCGCGGCTAATTTTTCAACATGTTGAAATGACCATGAAGGTGACTCCCCGGCAACCACCCGCGAACATGTGGCGACCGCAGAGTCTACTGCAGTCGCCTAAGTGGGACAGGCCCATTAGACACTCCACTCATGTTAGAAGAAGCTGTGACCATTCAAAGTATCTGCAAATACAAACCCTTAAGGGAAACCATTACTACCATAATGTTTAAGACACATTTGGACAGGTACATGGATCAAGTCAACAGTGTTTTATTGTCATATGTCCCAGATGGGACAATGAAATTCTTACTTGCTGCAGCACAACAGAATATGTAAACATAGTACATAACAGGAGAAAAAAAGTTCAGCGTGTATATATACACATGCACACATAATAAATAAACAAATATAGTGCAATAATAATAGTCTTGTGGTTCAGAGCTTATTTGTCGTCGTGTTTAATAGCTTGATGGCTGTAGGGAAGAAGCTATTTATTGAACCTGGATGTTACAGTTTTCAGGCTCCTGTACCTTCTTCCCGATAGGATAGGTTTAGAGGGTTATGGGCCAAGCACAGTCAGTTAGGTCCAGTGTTGATGGCATCTAAATGATACTAAATTACATCAGTGACCATCTGCCGGTTTTTGTAATGTTTGTTTGTGATTATGTTAAGTGTAAGGATGTTAATAAGATTAGATACAGGAGAGTAAGAACAGAAGAATCTATAAATAAATTTAGAAATGTACTGACCCAAAATTGGAAACGGGTGTTTAAAGAGACTGATACCAACAAAGCGTATGAAACATTCCTGATAATATTTAAATCATTATATGATGAACACTGTCCTTTGAAACAACACAACAAGAAGCAGAAATATATAGATAGGCCATGGATGACAAAAGGACTACAAAATGCATGCAAAAAAAAGAATATATTGTATGAAGAATTCATAAAATTCAGAACTATAGCAGAAAGTAAATACAAAAGATACAAAAACAAATTCACTAGTATTATGAGGATATGTAAGAAAGATTATTATAATAAAATATTAAACGATAATAAAAATAATATCAAGGGCATATGGAATGTGTTAAATAATATTATCAGGAATGGATCAATGAATATAAACTACCCTCAGTATTTTGAAGACAATGATACAACTGTAAGCGATATGAATGATGTGGTTAATAGGTTTAACAAATTTTTTGTAAGTGTGGGACCAAAACTGGCAGACGAAATCGATAATCCACAGACAGAAGAAGGAGAAGGGAAGGTTGTGGATTTGTTAGACAGCAAACCAAACTCAATGTTTTTAAAAGAAGCTGATGAAAAGGAGATTATTGACATTGTTAGTAATTGTAAGAATAAAAGGTCTACAGACTGGAATGACATTGATATGGCTTTAATCAAGGTAGTCATTGGCGTAATTGTAAAACCCTTAACTTATATTTGCAATTTATCTTTCAAAACTGGTGTATTTCCATGTAAAATGAAAACTGCCAAAGTCATCCCACTATACAAAGCTGGAGACAGAAATCAATTTACAAATTACAGGCCGGTGTCGTTATTCTCTCAGTTCTCAAAAATATTAGAAAAACTATGTAAGTAGATTAGATAACTTTATCGAGAAGCACGAATTGCTAGTTGATAGTCAATATGGATTCAGGTCAAACAGATCGACATCCATGGCATTAATGGAGTTAATTGAAGACATTACCAGTTCTATAGATAACAAGAAATATGCAGTGGGTGTATTTATAGATTTGAAAAAAGCATTCGATACAATTGATCATCATTTGCTAATCAAAAAACTGGAAAAGTATGGAATCAGAGGGGTTGTACTAGAGTGGATGAGGAGATACATAAGTAAAATACATCAGTTTGTGCAAATACGGGACTGCAAATCAACATGCTTAGAAATAACTTGTGGAGTCCCGCAGGGGTCGGTTTTGGGCCCCAAATTATTTATTTTGTATATTAATGATGTATGTAGGGTGTCAAACCTCTTGAAATTTGTGTTATTTGCAGATGACACTAATATTTTCTGTGATGGGGACAATTTGCAGCAGCTTGTGGAGGTGGTCACAGCAGAAATGAGTAAACTAAAAACATGGTTTGATTTGAATAAATTATCATTAAATTTAAATAAAACCAAACTTATGCTGTTTGGAAAACGCAAAATAAATACACAAGTAAAAGTAATGATAAATAATGTTGAAATAGAAAGAGTGTAGTGTATGCAAATAAATTTCTGGGTTGTGATTCTTGATCACAAAATCTGCTGGAAACCCCATATAAAACACGTGAGAGCAAAAGTAGCACGGAGTATTGGAGTGATGGGGAAAGCAAGGCATGTTTTTGAATGAGAGCGCACTGTATATTCTGTACAGCTCACTTGTGTTACCATATTTAAATTACTGTGTGGAAGTATGGGGCAACACCTACAAAACCACCTTACAATCACTAAGCACACTACAAAAAAGAGTTATTCGTATAGTAAACAATGTAGGATATCATGAACACACCAATATACTGTATTTAAAATTACACACCTTAAAGATTAAGGATCTGATAGAATTTAAGACTGCACAAATAATTTATAAGCAAAAAATAAAACTGCTACCCGTAAACATACAAAAACTGTTCAAAGACAGAGAGGGGGTTATAAGTTTAGAGGGAAACTAAATTTGAAACAGCATTATGCTCGGACCAATTTAAAAAGTATGTGTATTTCCATTTGTGGGGTGGTTTTGTGGAATGGTCTTGACGAAACGATTAAACAAAGTATGAATATAATGCAATTTAAAAAAATGTACAAAAGATATATCTGAAAAGTACAGTAATGAGGAAGGAGAATGTAAATCTCACAGATGTTAATGGTGCTTGTTCTTTTTGTTCTTTTCTTTTTTTGTTCTTTTTTCTTAATAGCTTGATTGGAGTAGTTTTATTGAACTCTCTGTTTAGTTTATTTTATTGAATTTTGCATTTGTTAATGGTGAAGAATGGGGGTAGGACTTGACAAGCATAGGCTTCTTCCTATCCCTTTTTGAACGAGTCTGTGTATTATGTTGAAATTTGCTTTTGATTTTTTAATTTATGTACATATATGTTATGTATGTGTGTATATGTATGTATGTGTATGTATGTATGTATTTATGTATATATATAATTTTCCTTTATTATTCATTGTCATCTTTAATTTATTCTTTTTTTAATCTTTCGAAATAAAAGATATCATTCATTCATGTTGGTTGGTGTGGGCAAATTGGCCGAAGGGCCTGTTTCCACGCTGTATGACTCTGACTCTAAAACAGACTGTCCAATCTCTCCTTGTAACTCAAGCCCACCATCCCAGCTACTTCCTTGTGAATGTTTTCTGAAGCCTCTCTAATATAATCACATGCATATCCTTGTCATTAGTCTCTGGTGATGAATGAAGGCCATCCAGACAGTCTATTCAATGATCATGCCTGTTGATCAGGCCACAACTTAAGGAATATGGTGGCCATAGCTGCTCGTGTTGTTCTGCCATTCAGTATCCTGGCTGATCTGATCTTGGCCCTGCATTTTCTGCTTGGTTTCCATTTTGTCTATTCTTGTTTGGCGATGAACAATTTTGGAACTACCCTTGGATCAACATCTCAGGTTCTGCCACACGCATCACACCAGTCAGTTAGTAGATGTAGTTGAAAGAGTCCATTACCATCTCTTGATCAGTAATGTGACAAAGTGTGCTTTGGGCATGTGTAGTGATCCTGTCACAGACTTGGAGCAGAAGTTGGATGTTGTTTAATGAAAATGGTTATTCTGGTTCTCTAAACTAGTGCTTAGATTGCGAATTAACCATTGGTTGCACGAATAATTTATCTTTAAAATGTTTTTGCAGCAAGATCAGGGGATTTACCAGAGCAAAGTGAGGGACATGATCAGTGAAAACGTGTATCGGCTAATCGTCAACATTAATGACCTTCGAAGAAAGAATGAGAAAGAGCACACCAGTAAGTATCTCGCAACAGTACATAAGTTTGTTGGAATCTTACCCTCTCAAAGTCATCATTCTTAACGTAAGAAATTGGCCTTTGCAATCACCTCAGATATGGCTGGACTATATGGTAAGTTGGCTGAATAAATTGGGAAATTGCATGAAAGGTATGCTCTTCAACCACTAGACTTGTAACAAGCTCAACTGTCTGAAAGTGAACTTTGGGTGTTTTCAAATTCAGAAATGTACAAGCAGGAATTTGATTAAAAGGTAAAGACAAAACAATAAAGGATTCCCATGATGTATACAGTGGTGATACAGTGTGGAAACGGACCCATCGGTCCAACTTACCCGCACCGGCCAACATATGCCAGCTACACTAGTCCCACCTGGCCGCATTTGGTCCATATCACTCCAAATCTGTGCTATCCATGTACCTGTCAAACTGATTCGTAAATGTTGGGATAGTCCCTGCCTCAACTACCTCCTCTGGCAGCTTGTTCCATACACCCACTGCCCTTTGTATGAAAAAGTTACCCTTCAGATTCCTATTAAATCATTTCCCCTTCACCTTGAACCTATGTCCTCTGGTCTTCGATTCACCTTCTCAGGGCAAGAGTCTCTGCATCTACCCAATAGATTTCCCTCATAATCTTATACACCTCTAAATGATCACCCCTCATCCTCCTGCGCTCCAAGGAGTAGAGTCCCAGCCTACTCAACCTTTCCCTTTCATTCACATCCTCTTGTCCTGGCAACATTCTCGTAAATCTTCTCTCTACCCATTCCAGTTTGTCAACGTATTTCCTATAACACGGTGCCCAGAACTGAGCACAATACTCTTAAATGCCAACGTCTTGTACAACTACAACATGACCTCCCAACTTCTATACTCAAGGGAAAGATAAGGAAAAGAACAGTGAAGACATCCTTTACAACAAAGGCAGTAGTTATAATGTGAATAGGGGATTCCACATTTCCTTATCTCGTGATGTAGAGAGAGGCCACTTCAACCTATTGAGTGTTAAAGAAGGAACTGCAGATGCTGGAAAATCGAAGGTACACAAAAATGCTGGAGAAACTCAGCGGGTGCAGCAGCATCTATGGAGCGAAGGAAATAGGCAAAGTTTTGGGCTGAAACCCTTCTTCAGACTGATAGGGGATGGGGAGAAGAAAGGAAAAAAGGCAGAGGAGGAGCCCGAGGGCTAGGGGAGGGGAGGAGACAACCAGAGGGCTGATGAAGGGGAGGGACAGCAAGGGCTAGCAGAATTGGGAGAATTCAATGTTCAAACCCCCAGGATGTAGACTGCCCATGCGGAATATGAGGTGCATTTCCTCCAATTTCTGGTGTTGCTCGCTGTGGCCATGGAGGAGACCCAGGACAGTGAGGTCAGATACGGAGGGGGAGTTGAAGTGCTGAGCCACCGGGAGGTCAGGTTGGTTATTGCGGACCGACCGGAGGTGTTCGGCGAAACGATCGCCAAGCCTCCGCTTGGTCTCACCGATGTAGATCAGCTGGCATCTAGAGCAGCGGATGCAATAGATGAGTTGGAGGAGATGCAGGTGAACCTCTGTCGCACCTGGAACAACTGCTTAGGTCCTTGAATGGAGTCGAGGGGGGAGGTGAAGGGACAAGTGTTGCATCTCTTGCGGTTGCAAGGGAAAGTACCTGGGGAGGGGGTGGTACGGGAGGAAGGGAAGAATTGACAAGGGAGTTACGGAGGGAGCGGTCTTTGCGGAAGGCAGACATGGGGGGAGATGGGAAGATGTGGCGAGTGGTGGGGTCACGTTGGAGGTGGCGAAACTGACGGAGGATCACTTGTTGTATGTGACGGCTGGTGGGGTGAAGGTGAGTACTATGGGGACTCTGCCCTTGTGAGTGGGGGGATGGAGAGAGAGAGCAGCGTTGCGGGGTTTGGCAGAGACCCTGGTGCGAGCCTCATCTATGGTGGAGGAGGGGAACCCCCGTTCCCTGAAGAATGAGGACATTTGGATGCCCTGGTGTGGAACGCCTCATCCTGGGAGCAGATGCGGCGTAGACGGAGGAATTGGGAGTGGGGGATGGAGTCCTTACAGGAAGCAGGGTGGGAAGAAGTGTAGTCCAGATAGCCATGGGAGTCGGTAGGTTTGTAGTGGATGTCGGTAAGAAGTCTATCACCTGCGATGGAGATAGTGAGGTCAAGGAATGGTAGGGAAGTGTCGGAAATGGTCCAGGTGTATTTGAGTGCCGGATGGAAGTTGGTGGTGAAGCGGATGAAGTCAGTCAATTGTGTGTGGGTGCAGGATGTGGCACCAAAACAGTCATCGATGTAGCGGAGGTAGAGGTCGGGAATGGGGCCCTGGTAGGCATTGAATAAGGATTGTTCTACGTACCCGACAAAGAGGCAGGCGTAGCTGGGCCCATGCGTGTGCCCATAGCTACGCCTTGTATTTGGAGGAAATGGGAGGAGTCAAATGAGAAGATATTGAGGGTAAGGACCAGCTCCCGCTAGGCAAAGGATGGTGTCAGTGGCCGGGTATAGGTTGCTTCTTCGGTCGAGGAAAAAACGGAGGGCTTCGAGACCATCCTGGTGGGGGATGGAGGTGTACAATGACTGGACGTCCATGGTGAAGATGAAGGGGTGAGGGCCTAGAGAGTATAATGCGCGGAGACGACGGAGAGTGTCTGAGGTGTGTTGAACATAGGTAGGGAGGGATTTAACCAAGGGGGATAGGATGGAGTCGAGGTAGGTGGAGATGAGTTTGGTGGGGCACGAACAGGCAGAGACAATGGGTCTACCGGGACAGTCAGGTTGGTGGATTTTGGGGAGAAGGTAAAAGCGGGCTGTGCGGGGCTGGGAACGATGAGGTTGGAGGCTCGGTCGGGCAGGGCGTGGGAGTGGATGAAGTCGGTGATGGTGCTGGAGATGGTGGCCTGGTGCTCGTCAGTGGGGTCATGGTCCAGGGGTAAGTAGGAGGAGGTGTCCGAGAGTTGGCGCGTGGCCTCAGCTTTGTAGAGATCGACGCGCCAGACGTCCACGGCACCTCCCTTGTCGGCAGGTTTTATGACCCAATCTAGGTTGTTGCGGAGTGAGTCGATGGCGGTGCGTTCAGGGGGGGAGAGATTGGAGTGAGACAGGGGAGTGGAGAAGTTGAGGCGGTTGATGTCACGGCGGCAGTTTTGATGAAGAGTTCTAAAGCCGGAAGGCTACGAGGGGGGTTCCACGAGGAGGGGGTGCGTTGGAGACGGGAAAAGGGTCATCAGTGGGGGCGAGGACTCCTTCCCATGGAAGTGAGCTGTGAGGCGGAGGCGACGGTAGAAGCGTTCCAAGTCATGGAGGGCGTGGAACTCATTGAGGTGGGGACGGAGGGGGACAAAGGTAAGACCTCTGCTGAGGACAGACCGTTCGATGTCGGAGAGGGGGGGTCGGGGGGGATGGTGAACACCCGGCAGGGATGGGGGTTGGAGCAGGAGGAAGGCAGGTGGGTGGAATGGGGACGAGGTGGTGGGGGGTGGTCAGGGGAAGGGGGGGTGAGAGGGCTGTAGTGTGGGTGGGGAAGAGAAGGGGTCCCATAGTTGGAGAAGGATGGGGAAGAGTCAATGGAACTAACACTGAGGTACCCAGGGCTAGGCAGACTAGCACTAGGACCCAGTGGAGTCAAACCCAGGAGAGTGGGAGTGAGCAGCGTGGAGGCTTCAGGCCCAGTACAGAGACCAGTCTGCAGGTGAGGCGACGGCTGCGGGCTGCTGGAGGGAGGTGCAGTGGCGAGGGTCTGCGAACCCGACGGTAGGAGTCCGCGGGCTGTAGAGTCTTGGTCGGCGGGGCTAGAAGGCGGTGTGGTGGCGAGGGTCGGCGGACCCGATGGTCGGGGTCCATGGGCAGTAGAGTCGGGGTCCACGGGCGATGCGTGGGAGGTCCCGGTGGGCGGATGGTCGGTGGGGCGGCGTGGTTCGGCCAGCCCGGTGAGGCGACGAGGTGAATAGGGTGCGGTGCGGCGGCCATGTTCGTGGAGCCTCGGTCCGGCGGCCGTGTAGAGTAGGCCCGGTCCGGCGGCGATGCTGGATGGGCCCGGTCCGTCGGCGATGTTAGGAGGACCGGGTGCGGCTGTGATGTTCGCAGGGGCCCAGTGCGACGGCGATGTCGGATGGGCCCGCTGCGGCGATGAGGTTGGGCAGTCCCGGGGGGCGGCGAGGTTCGGAGGAATCGGCATGGGGGAGGAAGTCCGAGTTACCGTAGAAGCGGCGAGGCTGGGCGTCATCGGTAGGCAGGTGAAGGTCGGCGGCAGCATCGACGTGGAGGTCGGTGAAGGGGGCGTCCTGGTGAGTACTGGAGGCGCTCCTCGTGGACAAGATGGCGTCGCGGGACTCGGGCAGGCGATGCAGGCCGGAGTTGGGGCCCGGAGCCTGCGGGCGGTCGAGTCGCGGAGTGTTGGCGGCGGGAGCGGCCTGGAGGCGGGCTAATTTAAGGTCCTTGGTGGAGTTGAGGTGGGCCAGGAATCTTTCATTGAAGAGGTGGATCTTCCGGCGAATAAAGTACAGTTGAGGTCCGTTGCAGGTCTGGGTGAGTGAGGCCCGAAGTTCCGGGGGTTCCCCTCCTCCACCATAGATGAGGCTCGCACCAGGGTCTCTGCCACACCCCGCAACACTGCTCTCTCTACCCATCCCCCCACTCACAACTAGGGCAGAGTCCCCTAGTCCTCACCTTTCACCCTACCAGCCGTCACATACAACAAGTGATCCTCCGTCAGTTTCGCAACCTCCAACGTGACCCCACCACTCGCCACATCTTCCCATCTCCCCCCATGTCTGCCTTCCGCAAAGACCGCTCCCTCCGTAACTCCCTTGTCAATTCTTCCCTTCCCTCCCCGGGTACTTTCCCTTGCAACCGCAAGAGATGCAACACTTGTCCCTTCACCTCCCCCTCGACTCCATTCAAGGACCTAAGCATTTTTGTGTACCTTCAACCTATTGAGTCCTGTGCTGGTTCACAAAGTAATACTTTTATTCAACTCCTTTTCCACTTGTAACCATCAGGCTAGTCATTACTCTGAACTTGCTTATGTTGTTAGTATGCTGCCTACTGAATATTATATTGACTTATCTGTTGAGTTGCTACAAGTGAGAATTTTAGTTTGTGTATTTTGGGGGCATATGATAATAAATCACACTTTACAATTTTTGCATTCCCATCAACCCACCACCACCCCCCCCCCCCCCCCCTGATCTTCCTGCAGCCGATCTCAGGACACTCATTCCTTTTTTCCCTGCATCCACTGCCACTGCCATCTTTACCAGGATAATTTTGAGTTATCGGTAACTAGGAAGCTGAATAACCATATAATAACCATATAACAATTACAGCACGGAAACAGGCCATCTCGACCCTTCTAGTCCGTGCCGAACACGTATTCTCCCCATGTCCCATATACCTGCGCTCAGACCATAACCCTTCATTCCTTTCCCGTCCATATAACTATCCAATTTATCTTTAAATGATAAAAACGAACCTGCCTCCACCACCTTCACTGGAAGCTCATTCCACACAGCCACCCTCTCTGAGTAAAGAAGTTCCCCCTCATGTTACCCCTAAACTTCTGTCCCTTAATTCTCAAGTCATGTCCCCTTGTTTGAATCTTCCCTACTCTCAGTGGGAAAAGCTTATCCACGTCAACTCTGTCTATCCCTCTCATCATTTTAAAGACCTCTATCAAGTACCCCCTTAACCTTCTGCGCTCCAAAGAATAAACCCTAACTTGTTCAACCTTTCTCTGTAACTTAGTTGCTGAAACCCAGGCAACATTCTCGTAAATCTCCTCTACTCTCTATTTTGTTGACATCCTTCCTATAATTAGGCGACCAAAATTGTACACCATACTCCAGAATTGGCCTCACCAATGCCTTGTACAATTTTAACATTACATCCCAACTTCTATACTCAATGCTCTGATTTATAAAAGCCAGCACACCAAAAGCTTTCTTTACCACCCTATCTACATGAGATTCCACTTTCAGGGAACTGTGCACAGTTATTCCAAGATCCCTCTGTTCACCTGCATTCTTCAATTCCCTACCATTTACCATGTACGTCCTATTTTGATTTGTCCTGCCAAGATGTAGCACCTCACACTTATCAGCATTAAACTCCATCTGCCATCTTTCAGCTCACTCTTCCAACCGGCATAAATCTCTCTGTAGACTTTGAAAATCTACTTCATTATCCACAGCCTCACCTATCTTAGTATCATCTGAATACTTACTAATCCAATTTACCACACCATCATCCAGATCATTGATGTACATGACAAACAACAGTGGACCCAACACAGATCCCTGTGGCACCCCACTAGTCACTGGCCTCCAACCTGGCAAACAACCATCCACCATTACTCTCTGGCATCTCCCATTCAGCCACTGTTGAATCCATCTTGCTACTCCACCATTAATACCCAACCATTGAACCTTCTTTACCAACCTTCCATGAGGAACCTTGTCAAAGGCCTTACTGAAGTCCATATATACAACATCCACGGCTTTACCCTCATCAATTTCCCGAGTAACCTCTTCAAAAAATTCAAGAAGATTAGTCAAACATGACCTTCCAGGCACAAATCCATGTTGACTGTTCCTAATCAGACCCTGTTTATCCAGATGCTTAAGTATCCTTTCCATTAATTTGCCCACCACTGACGTCAAACTAACAGGTCTATAATTGTTAGGTTTACTCTTAGACCCCTTTTTAAACAATGGAACAACATGCGCAGTACGCCAATCCTCCGGCACTATTGCCGTTTCTAATGACATTTGAAATGTTTCTGTCATAGCCCCTGCTATTTCTACACTAACTTCCCTCAATGTCCTAGGGAATATCCTGTCCGGACCTGGAGACTTATCCACTTTTATATTTCTCAAAAGTGTCAGTACTTCCTCTTTCAATCTCATAGTTTCCATAGCTACTCTACTTGTTTCCCTTACCTCACATAATTCAATATCCTTCTCCTTGGTGAATACCGAAGAAAAGAAATTGTTCAATATCTCCCCCATCTCTTTTGGCTCTGCAGATAGCTGTCCACTCTGACTCTCTAATGGACCAATTTTATCCCTCGTTATCCTTTTGCTATTAATATAGCTATAGAAACCCTTTGGATTTACTTTCACCTTACTTGCCAAAGCAACCTCATATCTTCTTTTAGCTTTTCTAATTTCTTTCTTAAGACTCTTTACATTTTTTATACTCCTCCAGCACCTCATTTACTCCATGCTGCCTATAATTATTGTAGATCTCTCTCTTTTTCCAAACTAAGTGTCCAATTTCCCTTGAAAACCATGGCTCTTTCCAATTCTTACTATTTCCTTTCAACCGAACAGGGACATAAAGATTCTGTACTCTTAAAATTTCACCTTTAAATGTCCTCCATTTCTCTTCTACATCTTTCCCATAAAACAAACTGTCCCAATTTACTCCTTTTAAATCCTTTCGCATCTCCTCAAAGTTAGCCTTTCTCCAATCAAAAATCTCAACCCTAGGTCCAGTTCTGACCCGCTCCATAATTATATTGAAACTAATGGTATTGTGATCACTGGTCCCGAACTGTTCCCCAACGCATACCTCTGGCACCTGACCCGTCTCATTTCCTAACAGGAGGTCCAGCACCACCCCTTCTCTAGTAGGTACTTCTATGTATTGCTGCAAAAAACTATCCTGCACACATTTTACAAACTCCAACCCATCCAGCCCATTTACAGAATGTGTTTCCCAGTCTATGTGTGGAAAATTGAAATCTCCCACAATCACTACCTTGTGCTTACTACTGATATCTGCAATCTCCTTACATATTTGCTCTTCCAATTCTCGCTCCCAAATTTGGTTCCGGGGCAGTGCGCAGTATTTGCAGTCTTTAGAATGCATGGAAAAGTGAGGTCAACCACTTCAGTCGGAACAATAGTAAAGCAGGATATGAAATGATGTGTGACTATCATCAGCACTGTTTAATGCAAAAACTGGTGTTCCTTTTCAAATTTTAAAAAGTTGATCCTCAAAATAACTGGCTAGCTCTGTCTTATCCTTCCCTCACAGGCTACTGAACAACTCTTTTGAGGAGCTCTTGGCTTTCCAGAGAGCTCTGAAGGACTTTGTTGCCTCCATTGATGCCACATATGCCAAGCAGTTTGAGGACTTCTACATTGGCCTGGAAGGCAGCTTTGGCTCCAAGCATGTCAGCCCACGAACCTTGACCTCGCGTTTCCTCAGCAATATCGTCTGCGTGGAGGGAATCGTAATCAATTGTGAGTCTTTGTCTTGATGGGACCGTGTGGAGTGGCTTCTGGGTGCCTCATCTAGAAAGATGTTATGTGTCTGTCCGCTGACTTTACAGCCAGCACAGAGAACCGGTTCACAAAATGCTGGAGTAACTCAGAGGGACAGGTATCATCTCTGGAAAGAAGGAAGGGTCTCGACCCTAAACATCACCCATTCCTTTTCTCCAGAGATGCTGCCTGTCCCACTGAGTTACTCAAGCATTTAGTGTCCTTCGGTGTAAACCAACATCTCCAATTCCTTCGTACACAGTGAAGCTGTTCCTTGATTCGCAATCTTCCCCGACTTCACTTGGGTCTCTGCCGTGAAGGGTTTCTTATAGATGGTGATGGTGCTTGAGTCAAGGCTGCATGGATCAGCTGTGAAAGATTCAGCATATATTCTGTTAATCTCTGTCTTGCCTTTGATTACCAAGGCTAGCGCTGTTTCATTGAATAATTAGCTATTTTTCATGTAAAGTCAGTCTAATGGTTACACTTCCAGAGTATATAATACTAATTTCCTTTAGTTAGGCACTGCTATTTCTCCTCTTCTATTTTATCCTGGTCATTCCCTCTTGTCACTGCCACTTCATTCTACTGACGAGTTGGATTGTTCTCTATGCGCACGTTGACAGACACGTGGTTGCTGTTTGCCGTTAATTTCAAGTGTGTTTAATTGTCATATGCTCTGGGACTGGAATAATGCAATTCTTATTTGCTATAACTTTACAGGCGCATTAAACACAACACAACAAATAAATATGAACATATTGGTGGATAGAATTTTCTTCAGCTTGCAATGAGTCCTTCGGGATGTCAGTGTGGAAACGGGCCCTTCGGCCTAACTTGTCACTTTGCCTGTCTCTCTGAGTTATTGTACTAAAGTAATTTGAATATTTGAACGCCTTGGTTCAATTGTGCCAGTGTAAATCCCTGTTGTTATGTTTTGTATTTACTGTTATTTCTCTTGGGACTTGTAGGTTCATTGGTACGTCCAAAGGTTGTTCGAAGTGTCCACTATTGTCCTGCCACAAAGAAGACTATTGAACGCAAGTACACAGATATGACTTCCCTCGATGCTTTCCCTTCCAGCGCCGTCTATCCAACGAAGGTGAGGTTCCTGAGTGGGTTGTCCTGTTTTCTTAACTAAGTGCATAGTTCCCTGAGAATGGTGACATGGGTAGACAGGGTGGTGAAGAAGGTGGTGGTACTAGTTTCAAGGTTTCAAGGTCAGTTTATTGTCACATGTACCAATTAAGGTACAGTGGAATTTGAGTTACCATACAGCCATACTAAGTGAAAAGCAACAAGACACACAACCACATAAGTTACCATAAACATCCACCACAGTGGATTCCACATTCCTCACTGATGGAAGGCAATAAAGTTCAATCCTCTTCCTCTTTGTTCCCCCGTGGTCGGGGCAGTCGAACCATCCGCAGCCGAGGCGATCAAAGCCCCCGCAGTCGGGGCGATCAAAGACCATGTAGCCGACGATCGAAGCCCCCGTCGGGGAGATCGATACTCCCGCGTCGGGGCGGTTGAAAATCTCTCCGTGGCATGGAGCTCCTGAATCAGTTTCTTACCAGAGACGAGACCACGGGCTTCACGATGTTGAAGTCCACAGGCCCGGCAGTTGGAGCTTAGATCTCTGGTAAAGGGATCGCAAGCTCCGTGATGTTAAAGTCCCGCAGCTTCGAGCGCACGTCGGTCTCCAGGAAAGGCCGCCAACTCCACGATGTTAGGCTGCAGTGCGGACGGAGATACGATACGGGGAAAAATAGCATCTCCGTCGAGATACAAGATTGAAAAAAAAAATCCCCAACCCCTCCCCCCCCCACCCTCCACATAAAATAGACCAAGGAACACTAAAACATACTTTTTAACATACTAAAAATAACAAAAAAAGAAGAAAGGACAGACAGACTGTTGGCGAGGCAGCCAATGCTGGTGGCGCCACCCTGTGTTTGCTGTTGGACTGTTGAGTTCCACTGTCGGTATAACTCGTAATAACCTACCACGCAGCCAACAATGGACCATTGTGGGTTCTGTAAAGGATTGATAACGAGGCATCGTTACTTTACTATCTTTATTCATACTGGATCATTATACATTGCACTAGCTGTACGTGGTCTGTCACAGGAACTAGAGAGCGATCCGTGGGTGTGGAGGTTGTAGTTATACTTGTGATATGGGGAGTGGTTAGTGGGTGTGAGGTCACTATGTTAAAGGCACATGCATATCTCATCTACATCCTTCCTCCCCGAAACGACAGGCAAATACAAAGGTGACATGGCGACCACGGCTCATGCGCTAGGATAGCTAGGCAACATCGCCATAGCGGTCAGGCGGTTTGACCAGACGTCCCGCCCGGGTTCGCGTCTCGCCATCCACCCTTCCTGGAGGAGGAAGAGGCACCAGCGGGGACAGACGAACCTGAAAGGGAGAAACGGGAGGAAACGGAAGAGATCGCGGCACCGAAACCGGAGGGGATGCGGGGCCGGGACCGGGAAGAGCGCGGGGGGGGGGGCGTGCGAGGACTAGTCGGAGTGTGTTGGAGCGGAGGGGGCGAAGGAGGAGCAGAGCGAGGCATGTAAGGAATCACGGGCAGGGCAACGGCCGGACGCGAAACAGGCAGCGGGGGAGCAAAGGGATCGGCGGCAGGAGGACGCGGCTCGTGGACGAGCCGAAGGTGCTGGCGGGACCGTCGGTAAATGGTCCCAGCGTAGTCGACGAAATAGGACCTGGGCGACCCCGCAGAGCCGACGACAGTAGCGAGCTTGGAGTGACCGGGAGTGGTCTGCATACGGACTACTTGACCGGGGAAGAGGGGCGGCAGCGGGTGGCAGGACCTGTCATGGGACCGCTTTTGGACGTCTTGCCTGAAGGCAATTCGTTTCTGAACCGCCGCAGGTGGAAGGACCGAGGGTATGAGGGATCGCTGGGCCACCGGGAGTGGGAGCCTGGTAGCGCGAGACAGGAGCCGCTGAGCAGGTGAACCCATGGCAGGGTCGCGAGAAATGTTCCGAAGGCTGAGGAGGGCCAGGTGGAAGTCGGAGTTAATGCCACCACACTGTTCCAACAGGTGCTTAGCACTGCGGACCGCGCACTCGGCCAAACCGTTGCTTTGTGGGTACTCCGGGCTGCTTGTGAAATGGCGAAAGTTCCATCTGGAAGCGAATGCTTTAAACTCGGAGCTCGTGAACTGGCTGCCATTGTCCGACTGCAAGCTTGCCGGGGGGCCAAAAGTGCTAAAGTGAGGGTCCAACCTGTCGATGACGGCCGAAGAGGTCACGGAAGGCAGCCGGTCAACCGCAAACCAGCTGGAGTAGAAGTCAACGAGTACCAGGAAATGTTTGCCCCGCCACTCGAAAATGTCTGTGGCGAGCGCCATCACGAGACCCTCTCCCGGATGTACTTTGCCATATCCGGCCAATAGAACTGTGCCTTGGCGAGAGACAAAGTGGCTTCGGCCCCAGTGTGACCGCGGTGTGCGACCTGAAAACAGTGGTCGTGCAGCGCCGCGGGCACGACCACTTTGTGACCCTTCACCACCACGCCGTCGTGCAATACGAGCTCGTCCCGAATCAGGAAGTAGGGCACGGCTCCAGCCGGCAGTGCCGAGCGACGGTCAGGCCAGCCCTGCCGGATGACGGCAGACAGCTGTTGCAGGGCAGGGTCGTTGGTAGTGTGTTCAACCAGGGACTTCATCTGTGGCGAGGGGACGAAGTTCAATCGTAGTACTAGTAACTCGGACATTTCGTATTGGTGGCGAGCAGTGGACGTCAGCAGGGCGCGAGACAACGTGTCGGCTACGAACATGTCCTTCCCCTTACGATAAACCACCGTGAACGTGAAACGCTGGAGCTGCAGCAGCATGCGCTGCAGACGTGATGAGGCCACATGGATCGGTTTGTTGAGGATGGTAACAAGTGGTTGATGGTCAGTTTCAACGGTGAAAGTGTTGCCCACGATGTAGTCCCGGAATTTGGAGCAGGCAAACACCACGGCCAGTAGCTCCTTCTCAATCTGCGCGTAGTGCTGTTCGGTGGCGGTCATGGTGCGGGACGCGAATGAGACAGGCAGCTGCAGGCCGTCATGGACCTGGAGGCAGGCGGCACCGAGTCCGAATTGAGAGGCGTCGCAGGTGAGGACAATGGGATGCCGCAGGTCAAAGAACTTGAGCGTGGGTGTGCTGATCAGTTTAGACTTAAGAATGTCAAATGCCTTCTGATGATTGGGTAACCAAAGCCAGGAAGTGTCCTTTTTGATCAGATCCCTCAGGGGAGCGCTGAGCTCGCTTAGGTCGGGGATGAACTTCCCCAGGTAGTTTACCAAGCCGAGGAAGCATTGCAGGCCTGCCACGTTAGTAGGAGGAGGCATCCCTGAGATGGCAGTCGTTTTCTGCGGGTCTGGCTTTAGCCCCTCAGCGGTGAATACGTGTCCAACATAGGTGACCTCCGAGACACGGAATCGGCACTTCTTGGGGTTCAGTTTCAAGTTGATTTGCCTGGCCCGGTCCAGGATCAGGCGGAGGTTGACATCGTGTTCGGCAACATCCTTACCGTAAACGAGGATGTCGTCAACAATTATGGCGCAAGGCAGATCTGAAAACAACTGTTCCATGGTTCGCTGGAATACCTCACTGGCAGAGTTGATTCCGAAGGGCATTCGGAGGAACCGAAACCTTCCGTAGGGGGTGGCGAAGGTTGTCAAAATGGACGACCGCTCGTCCAGTGGTATCTGCCAGAATGAACTCTTGGCATCGAGGACCGAAAAGACCGTTGCTGGACCAACCCGTGCAGCGACGTCTTCCACCGTTCTCATAGGGTAGTGAGGGCGCCGAATGGCCAGGTTGAGGTCTCTGGGGTTGATGCAGATGCGTATCTCACTCATGTCCTTTTTAGCAGCAACAACCATGGAAGAGACCCAGCTGGTGGGCTCGACGACCGCCTTTAGGATGCCCATTTGTACCATACTGTGTAGGGTCGCCTCCACTTTGTCCCTCATGGCGAAGGAAATACGGTGAGGAGCATGGACCACAGGAACGATCTTATGGTCCACTTCAATCTTGTAGCTGCAGGGTAGTTTGCCAAGCTTATCATCAAAGCGGTCGGGATACTCGGCCAGCGGGTCCATAAGAGCCTGCACGTGGTGGATGTCCCGGTGGAAGGACACCAGTCCCATTTCCTGGCATGCCTGAATCCCCAGCAGGGGAACGCAACTTCGATTGAGGAGAAAGAAGGTGAGGGGCCGAGTGGCCTTCAGTATCTTACAGTGTAGTGTGGCCTAGCCCACAGGAGTAAGGATCTCCCCACCGTAGGCATGCAGGTTTGAGCTCTGAGAAAATATCTTCTCATTAGTCCTTATCTGGTTGAAAAGAGATGTTGACATAACATTGGTAACCGCCCCAGTGTCGATTTTGGCCGTGAAGGTCGAGTTGTTCACAGTGACTTGCACAGAAGGATCCGTTATCATAGCAGGTGCGTCCACCACGGTAAACAAGCTGGTTTCCCCCTGAGAGGAGTTAGATGTAGGAACAGAATGTTCATCGGAATAGTGCTGGGAGCTGAGATCGTTATCCGACTGTAGAAGGTTGTTTAAATTTTGCCTTCGAGCAGCGACAGGCTTCCCACGGGAACGACAAGCTGCAGCAAAATGGTTCAACTTATTACAGGAATTGCAGTTCTTTCCCAGCGCAGGGCACACATTGAACTGATGAGTTGTGAAGTTGCAATTAGGGCACCTTTGCTGGGTGCCTCCCCTTGTGGCACCACCGAACCCCGGGGCGCGTCCCCCTCGAGCAGCAAGCGACACCGGGGGTCGCGACTGGGGTGCGTTCATGAGATAGCTAGGAGTGCTGGCAAAGTTGATCGCCTGTTCAGCCGGCGGCACCGCCGCGGAAACAGCGTCATCTAAGCGAGTAGCGTGCATTGCATCGGCCAAGGTCAGATCCGGCTTGCGAAGTAGTTCGGACCTGAGCTTCTCATCACGGAGACCGTAAACCAGTAGGTCCCTGATGACATTATCGGGGGTCCACGTCTCGAGGCGGCAGCGCCTGCCCAGGTCCCGCAGCGCAATGACATAGTTCTCAGCAGATTCCCCAGGGAGCTGACGCCGCGCGAACAGTTTAAAACGTTCTAAAATGCAATTAGTCGGAATGTCACAAATAGCGTCAAACTTAGCCAACAGACATGCCGGGTCCCGAGCTGATTCTCCAGGAGCGTAGACGAAGAAGTCAGAGCGAGTCAAGGCGTTGGGACCAGCCAAGTTGAGAAGCAGTGAGGCTTTGAGAGCGGGGGTGGCGCCAGGATGGGCAATCGTGAAATAGTGTTCAAAGTCGCGTTTGAATATGTCCCATCGAAGGGCGATGTCGAAATCGAAAACGAGCGCATCGGGCTTACGGGCAGAAGAGGCCATAACAAAACAGTTAGGGGGGGAAACAAAAAACTGGGTCAAAATTAAATGATAAACCGATAAACGGGAGGCGCAAGGTAAGTTATTTGACACCATGTAAAGGATTGATAACGAGGCATCGTTACTTTACTATCTTTATTCATACTGGATCATTATACATTGCACTAGCTGTACGTGGTCTGTCACAGGAACTAGAGAGCGATCCGTGGGTGTGGAGGTTGTAGTTATACTTGTGATATGGGGAGTGGTTAGTGGGTGTGAGGTCACTATGTTAAAGGCACATGCATATCTCATCTACAGGTTCCACCTTTACGTGATCAACATTGTTTTTCACTTCCCCCGACTCATCTAAAGAAGTATCTCGACCCGAAATGTCACCTATTCCTTTTCTCCAGAGATGCTGCCTGGCCCGCTGAGTTACTTCAGCTTTTTGAGTCAATCATTGGTGAAGAAGGTGTTGGTCATGCTCGTCTTCTTTGTTCAGGGCATTAACCATATAACCATATAACCATAACAGCACGGAAACAGGCCATCTCGGCCCTTCAAGTCCGTGCCGAACATTTAAATTTTTTTTTTTTTTTTAAATTAAAAATAAAATACTTCCCCCTAGTCCCATCTACCTGCACTCAGACCATAACCCTCCATTCCTTTCCCGTCCATATACCCATCCAATCTATTTTTAAAGGATAACATCGAACCTGCCTCCACCACTTCCACTGGAAGCTCATTCCACACAGCTACCACTCTCTGAGTAAAGAAGTTCCCCCTAATGTTCCCCCTAAACTTCTGTCCCTTAATTCTCAAGTCATGTCCCCTTGTTTGAATCTTCCCTACTCTCAATGGGAAAAGCTTATCCACGTCCACTCTGTCTAACCCGCTCATAATTTTAAAGACCTCTATCAAGTCCCCTCTTAACCTTCTGCGCTCCAAAGAATAAGGACCTAACTTGTTCAACCTTTCTCTGTAACTTAGTTGCTGAAACCCAGGCAACATTCTAGTAAATCTCCTCTGTACTCTCTCTATTTTGTTGACATCCTTCCTATAATTAGGCGACCAAAATTGTACTCCATACTCCAGAATTGGCCTCACCAATGCCTTGTACAATTTTAACATTACATCCCAACTTCTATATTCAATGCTCTGATTTATAAAGGCCAGCACACCAAAAGCTTTCTTTACCACCCTATCTACATGAGATTCCACCTTCAGGGAACTATGCACAGTTATTCCTAGATCCCTCTGTTCAACTGCATTCCTCAATTCGCTACCATTTACCGTGTACGTCCTATTTTGATTTGTCCTGCCGAGATGTAGCACCTCACATTTGTCAGCATTAAACTCCATCTGCCATCTTTCAGCCCACTCTTCCAAAGAGTGGGCTGAAAGATGGCAGATGGAGTTTAATGCTGACAAATGTGAGGTGCTACATCTCGGCAGGACAAATCAAAATAGGACGTACACGGTAAATTGAGTACTTGAGTCAGGACATTGTGTTGCAAAGGTACATGGTTTTGATGAGACCACACTTGGGGGCATTGTGCGCAGTTCTGGATAGTTCTAGCTATAGGATGGTTGCTATTAAACTGGAAAAGGTGCAGAAATATTCACTGGTATAATACTCAGTAGACAGCATACTAACAACATAAGGAATTTCGATTTCCTCTGACGCACAGTCTGAAGAAGGGTCTCGACCCCAAACGTCACCTACTTCTTTTCTCCAGAGATGCTATCTGACCCGCGGAGTTGCTCTTTTTCCCTTAACACGCCTGTAAAATCTCTTTGAATTATCCTTGATCTTAACTGCCAGAGCTATCTCATGCCTGCTTTTTGCCCTCTTGATTTCATTCTTAAGTATTCTCAATTACCTAGACTCCTCCAGGGACATACTTGATCCTCGCTGCATATACCTGGCCCATGTCATTTTCCTGACCAGAGCTTTGGTTTGCTTCTTCATCCAGGGTGTCTTGCTCCTCCCTGTCTTGCCGTTAATTCTAATGGAAACATGTATACATTGGACTCATTTGGTACACTTATAAAAGCCTCCGACTTTATGCATGTTCCTTTATCTGCAATATTATCAAATATTATTGAATATTATCAAATGTGACCTTCCCCAATTTAGAACTTTTAACTTGTGGACCAGCCCTATTCTTTTCCATGACTATTTTAAAGCTAATGGAACTGATCATTGGGCCCAGTGCTCACCCTTGATGCTTCAGTCATTTGCCATATCCTATTTCGTTACAGTAGATCAAGCTGTGGTCTCTTCTTTATACGGCCTCTTTTTATTGCATGAGGAAATTTCCTATTTGCACTGAATAAATGCCAACCCTTCTCTCCAGGCAATATGGTATTTTCAGTCTATATTAGGAAGCTATGATGATAGTATATATTAGGAAGCCCTATTATTTTTGGCAGCTGTCTGCAATCTCCTAGCATATTTGTTCCTCTGATTCCTGTTGACTCTTTGGCCTGTACTACAATCACAACAAAGTGATAATTCCATTTTTATTCCTTATCTCCACCCGTAAAGCCTCACTGGAGAATCCCCCAATAATGTCATCGGGGACTACTCCCATGATGTTCTCCTTAATAAAGCAAATTCCCCTCTTAGCCCCATCTCTAACTTGCTTTTAGCACCTGTACCCTTGAACATTAAGCTGCCATCCTTTCCCTTCCCTTGGCCAGGCTTCTGAAATGGCTATAACGTCCCAGTCCCATGTACCTTTCCACACCATGATTTCATCTGCCTTGCCTGTCGGGTGTCTTGCATTGAAATAAATGCATTTTAACCCAGCACTTTCCTCACTCTCTGCCATAATCTAATTTAAACCCTTCCTAGTAGCAGTTACAAACTTGATCCCTCTGTTCAGAACGAATCCATCCCTTTTGTACAGTTTAGCTCTGGCCCAGATGTGATCGCTATGATCTAAAAACATGAACCCCTTCCTCCAACTAGCTCCTCATCCAGGCATTCGTCTGTCCACCCTTCCTACTCCTGCCCTCACTGCCACATAGCACTGGGGGTAATTATTACCCTTGATGTTCTGCTCTTTAACTTTGCCTTACTCCCAGTATTTATTTTACAGGTCCCCATCCGTTTTCCTATCTACGTAATTTGTGCCAATGTGTACATCAACTTCTGGCTCCCACCCTCCCCCTTGGAAATGTTCTGCACCCACTCTGGGGAGACATCCTGAGCCCTGGTATCAGGGAGGCAGCACACTACCCAGGAGTCCCGTTTGCAACCACAGAATTTTCTCTCTGCCCCCCTAGCTCAGACCACAGAACAGTACAGCATAAAAACAGGCCCAGAGGATATGCCGAACCTGATGCCGAGACCAACCCTTATTTGCCTGCACATAATCCATATCTCTCTGCATATCTAGATGCCATTCCAAAAGTCTGTTAAATGTCACTATCATAAACGCCCCCCACCCAGCAGCATGTTCCAGGCACTCGCCATCCTCTGTGTAAAAAAAACACCTCTTCCCCTACACATCTTAACTTTACCCATCTCACCATAAACCTGTGCCCTCTAGTATTTGGTGGGGGGGAAAAAAGGCTCTGCCTGTCTCCTATCCATGCCTCTCATAATTTTATATACTTCTATTCAGTCTCCATGTACCCTCTGGCATTCCAGAGAAATTGCTAATGAGTCTCCTATTACAGTCATATGCTGTTTGTGGATGTTGATTGAAGGTTAAGTAAGATGTTTGACATAATTGTTGTCCAAATATGTGCCGGGAATTTTTACATTCATCTCGACGAATGGGGTTTTGCCTTTAAAGGTTTAATCTGAGCAATTCACTTCAAACAGGACAGTGCTCACCACTGTGGTGTCACCCTGGCTTTCTGTGCTCCCTCTCGAGGACATGAACTGACACTTGCTAACTCAAGTGAGAATGCCTCATCCTGAGTCAGAGCTGACTATAATTTGTAGTTGTTAAAATGGGCTAGGTCTTACCATTTCTACTGGGTTTTTGCAAGTGTTCTGTGTTTAAATTCCTCCTGATTTAGTTTAGTTCAGAGATACAGGGTGGAAACAATCCCTTCGGCTCACCGAACCGAAGAAAACCGACGCATGTACTGGGGGAGAACATACAAACTCCATACAGACAGCACCCATACTCCGGATCGAACCCAGCTCTCTGGCACTGTAAAGCAGTAACTTACCGCTGCGGCACTGTGCTAGTGTTTCCTCTCTAGATCTCCGAATTCAGTAAACAATATTCCAACCACCAAAGTGCCACCTTCTCTACTCTTAAAGAGGGATTTGTTTCTGTTTGCTGGCTTTGGGCCAGTTTGTTTGCATAGGAAATCTTGGTCACAAGCCTATGTAGTAGTATTTTTTTTCTCTCCCAACTTTCACAGCCTTCCAAAAACCAGTAAAACGAGAGCCTGTGGAATGACTGAGCCAATGTGGTGCCAGCCTTTCCTTGACCCAGGGCAGAGCTGGGCATTTTGCTTATGTTTGTTATGGTACAGGGGTTTCTTTGTTTTTTAGACACAGAGCAGAATCACATGGAGAGTTTGCTGTTTGTCAGATTGCTATAAAAGGCTGATTGTTGGATGTTTGTTGGATGTTTTGGTTCACTTTATTATTATTGTTAAGTTTACTGAAATATAATGGAAAAGCTTTGTTTGCAGGCTTTCCAGTTAAATCGTACTATGCTATGGTACAATCAAACCATACACAAGTATAACAGGTAGTGCAAAGAGAAAAATATCAGATTGCAGAATACACTCTAACGGCATTATAGCATTCTGGTTATGGAGGAAATGCAGGTTAAAGGGCCGCAAGAGGTAGGTTGAGAGTTTGGGACTGCACCCTTTGGCTTATGAGAGGACTAGTCTGGTAACTACTCATAAAGTAGTACGGACGGCACTGTAGCGCAGCAGTAGTTTCTGCCTTGCAACGCCAGAGACCCGGGTTTGATCCTGACTACGGGTGCTGTCTGTACGGGGTTTGCACGTTCTCCCCATCACCTGCGTGGGATTTCTCCAGAAGTACCTGTTTCCTCCCACACTCTAAAGACGTACATGTTTGTAAGCTAATTGGGTTGATAAAATTATAGATTATCCCTGGTGTGTAGGTTAGTGTTGGTGTGTGGGGATCCCTGGATGGCATGGAATCTATGGGCTGAAGGGCGTGTTTCTGCATTGTATCTCAAAACTAAACTAAACAGCGGGGAAGAAGCTGTGCCTGAATCTGGAGCAATGAATTATGAAACATGTTGGAGGCAGGTTAAACAACCAGAATAACTTCTGACAGGTAACAATGTCATCCTTCTTCCCTCCAGGATGACGAGAATAACCCCCTCGAGACAGAATTTGGGCTGTCTTTGTACAAAGATCACCAGACCATTACCATACAGGAGATGCCAGAGAAAGCTCCCGCGGGCCAGCTACCTCGCTCAGTGGACATTATCCTGGACAACGACCTTGTGGACGTGGTCAAACCTGGTGACCGAGTGCAGGTCATTGGCACTTATCGCTGCCTGCCTGGCAAGAAAAACGGCTACACCTCTGGGACATTCAGGTACAGCAGCATTGCAGACATTGCAACCTCGTGCAGTTTACCTTTAGTGAGGTATCTCGTTCTGGACATTTAAAATTCACAACACAGATATGGGCATTTCCCATGGTAGTGGTATCAAATACAAGAAAGCATATGTTCATGGTGAGTGGAGGCAGTTATAAAAGCGATCTGAGGGATACTATTTTTTTGAAGGAGTTGTTGATATCTGGAACAGGCTACCAGAGGAGGTGGTGGAAAAAAATACAAAAAAATACAATTAAGAAGCATGTAAATTGAGAAGCATTTAAACAGAACACACTTAAACGGGCATAGCATAAAATGATACATTCCAAATTAGGGTAAAGGGCATTGCTGTAGTGAGGTTAAAAAAAGGACGTCGCTTCAAGACCTGTTTCTGTGCTGCATAAATGATTCAGAGGTCATTTAGTACAACATGTACAATTTATGACAAATAAATTTGACTTTGACTTTGATGTGCTAACTGAAATTGTACTGTCTAGGTCAGTAGCCCTTTGTATCATTTTTGTCAGCCATACATCCAAATGCTGTTTAAATCTGATAAGGTTTTTTGCTTCTGTCCTTATAGGCAGTTTTCCAGACCATTACTGATTATTGGGCGAAAACCTTCCCATCCTCCAAGTATTTCACCAATTAGTTTGTGTCCAAACCTGTTTTTTAACCAATATGCTGGGGGGGAAATTAGTGGTAGAGTGGACAGGGAAGAAGGTAATCCAAATATTACAACACGGCCTTGCTCAACTGGGCCAATGGGTTGAGGAATGGCAGATGTCGTTTAATGTATGTAGTTCTGAAAGTAGCAATGCAGATAGAGGATGAGGAAGAAGCTCTTTTGTATGCTTGCCTTCATTGTTCAGGATATTGAGTACTAAAGTTTGGACACCATATTGCAACTGTCCAATTCATTAATAAGGCTGTATTTGATGTACTGTGTGTTTGTTCTGGTCGCCCAGCTATAGGAAAGATGTCATTAAACTGGAAGGCGTGCAAAGGTTAAGGGAGCAAGGGTGTCAGAGGTTATCGGGAGGAGGCAGGAGAAGGGGGTTGACAAAATAGATCAGCCATGATTTAATGGCGCAATACACTCAATGAGCCGAAAGGCCCAATTCTGCTTCTATGTCTTCTGGTCTAAGAAGGATTTGAGGATGTTACTGGGTCTGAAAGATTTGAGTTATAAGGAGAGGCTCTATAGGCTCAAGGTTTTTTAACTGGAGCATGGGGTTGAAGGGTGACCTTTTAGAGGTGCATAAAATCATGAGGGACATAAATAAGATGAAGAGTCAGTCTTTTCTCCATGGGTAGGGAGGGTTGAAGGAGAAAAGGATGTAAATAGACTGAGGGGCAACCGCTTCACTGTTGCATGTATGGAATTAGTTGCCGGAGAAGGTAGTAGAGGCAGGTACAATTGCAGCATTGAAAAGACATTTTGGGCAGATATATGGATAGGAAAGGTTTTGTGGGATATGAGGCAGGCACAGCCAAGTGTGATTAGCTTGGATCGGCAACTTGATCGACATGGACTAGTTGTCTGAAGTGCCAGTTTCTATGCTGTATGACTATAGCTTCTCTGTCTGCTGATATAAATGTACCAGATAGGAAGCTTCTTCTGGTGTCTTACTAGAACAATGTATGGTAAGTTCATAACAAGGATCCTCTGGTTATTGGGAGAGAATTCCTCGCTATGGTGGCTGTGCGTGAGATGAACCTCGCTGTGTTTCTCACTGTTCTGTCAAGTGAATACTTTGATTAGCGAAGGAGAATGGTATAGTGGTGGTGGAGCCTGTGTAACTGTGAATGGTTTGATTTCTTCAGAACGATCCTGATTGCCTGCCATGTCAAATTGATGAGCAAGGAGGTGTCTCCCATGTTTTCTGCAGATGATGTGGCCAAAATCAAGAAGTTCAGCAAATCGCATTCAAAGGTAGGAAGAACTGAATGTGATGGTGAAGTGGGTGACGGCTAGCATGTAAACTTGATATTGGCACAATAATACCACAGAGCAAATGCTTCAAACAAAACAGTGAAATTGATGTGTAGGAAGGAACTGCAGACGCTGACTTATACTGAAGATAGACACAAAATGCTGGAGTAACTCAGCGGGTCAGGCAGTATCTCTAGAAAAGGAATAGGCAATATTTTGGGTCGGAACCCTTCAGACATCCAATTGATGTTCCTTAAATAAAGAAACAGAAAATAACTGGAGTACTCTAATATTCTTGCAATAAAAGTGAACAAATCATTTACCGTTCGAATTGCCTTCTATCCTTGCATCTTATTGTAATTTGTGAACATTGAGACCGGGATCCTTTCAGTATTAATATTATACAAGCAGCCCACTTAATGGGCACCACATCAATCACTCTAAACTTGAGGGTGGCACGGAGGTGCAGAGGTAGAGTTGCCGCCCTTCAGCGCCAGTGACCAGGCTTCGATCCTGACTACGGGTGCTGTCCGTAGGGAGTTTGTGCATTCGCCCTGTGACCTGCGTGGGTTTTCTGGTGGAGGGACATGGGTTAGATGTAGGCATTTGGAACTGGCTCATTTAAACAACTTGGGTTGAAGGGCCTGTTTCTGTGCTCTATAATGAGGGATGGCTCTAAATGAAAACTTAAGTAAAAACAAAAAGCTGAATTTTGTCTGCATTTCCTCCCACCCTGCCTCTTGCAACGATGTTATCGCCAACTCTCAATTATCCCAATCACTGCAATCAGTCTGAAGGACGGGTCTGATCCAAAACGTCACCTATCCATTTTCTCCAGATATGCTGCCTGACCCGCTGAGTTATTCCAGCTTTGTGTATCCATATCTCTGCTGAATTACTTTGCAGGTCAAGCAGCATCTGTGGAAATAGTAATAGAGTTAACATTTGAAGACCCATCATGACAACTGGAGAAGTGAGGAAATAGGTGGTGAGTTGCACAGGGGGGAAGGGAATGGATAGAAAATAGGAAAGGTCTGATGGCTTGAGACACGGATTGGCATGGTAATATTCTGTTTACGAAGCTGTCTGATCGAGAGATTAATGAGAGGATTTGGAGAGAGAGAAAGGAAACAAAGGGACACGTCAAGATGCTTCCCAGCTACGTACTGATGTCATCCCTCATTAATACAGCTGCCCTGCTTTTTTTTCTGTTTGCCTGACCTTGTTGAATACCCTTGAATATTTAGTTCCCAGCGTTAAGACTGCTGCAATGTTCCAGTAATGACTATTGGATTGTACCCGTTTATGATTGCTTGTGCTGTTAATTCGGCTGCCTTTAAATATAGTTTTTTTTAATTTTGACATTTCATTATGTTAAATATTCTGCCCTCTGTTGTGTTTGGTTCCCTGACTTTGCTTTAGACTTCAGAGATACAGCATGGAAACAGGCCCTTTGGCCCACTGAGTCTGAGCCGACCAGCAATCGCCCCGTACACTAACACTATCCTACTCACTGGGAACAGATTTACCAATGCCAATTAACTTACAAACCTGTACATCTTTGGAGGGTGGGAGGACACCAGTGCCTGTAAAAAGTTACAGGGTGAACGTTCGCACTCTGTACAGCCAGCACCCGAGATCAGGATCAAACCCGCGTCACTGGCATTTGTACAGCTACACGATGATTCGACTTGTTTTTCCATTTCTATCTTCAATTTCCTGCTTTGTTTCTCTACATCTGACTTTTCCAGTAGCTTTTCAGCTCCTTGCCAAGCTATGATGAGATGCAACTGATCCATCTTGAACACTGCCTAACTATCCCTCAATGGACTCTGTCTAACATCTTGGGGTGGAAATATCATTCTGGGGATGGACATTGAACGATCCTGGACGCAGTTTGTATCGGTGTATGCTGCCTCCTATACATTGGCTTTTGATGGCAACCTTTGTACCAGTGGGAGGATTATCAGTGCCGAAGCCTCAATTAAAGGGGTAAAGCTTCTTGTGAACTTTTGGATTTTAGATTGTTATCTTGTACTTATTGCTGTCATCTTTCTCCTCCTGTTGTGGATTTTGTTCCTGCATCAGTCACAAAGCTCTCTGCTCTGTTCCAGGACATCTTTGAGCAACTGGCCAGGTCCCTGGCCCCGAGTATTCATGGACATGAGTACATCAAGAAGGCTATTCTCTGCCTGCTGCTGGGTGGCTCAGAGAGGCACTTGGAGAATGGAAGCCGAATTCGCGGTGATATCAATGTCCTATTAATAGGTACGTGTGCATAGTGTATTTGTATTTTTGGACATCCTTCGGTTTAGTCTTGATCAATCTGAAATTGGCTCCTGTGGTTCATTTCTCTTATTTCTTACCCCGCTTCCAATCGGGTCATTGGAAGCACTTTTTTGGACGAGGAGAGTTTCCCAATAAGTTCAGGTTTATTATTATCGCATGAACAGTGAAAACCTTTATTTTGTATGTTTTACAGGAAGACCAGATATACCATACATGGGTACAATCAGTCCAAAACTCAAGTGCAATAGGTAGAGCAAAGAGAAAGATACAGAGTGCGGAATATAATTCTTGGTGTTGTAGCGCATTGTAGCTACCAGTTCCTTGGACAATAGGGCTGTTGGAGGGGGTGAATAATGCTGAACATGGCACCCAATGCTGTAAGATAAAGGAGTCAACTTGCCAGGGACTTTGTACCTTCTGACTCCTGCAGCCACTCTACACCACCAATGCTAGAAGCCTGAAGTAAAATAAGTCAGGCAAGATGTCCTCAGGAGGTAAAGACTTAATTAAAGTCAGCGACCCTTGAAATGTAGCCTTTCTTGCATGTAAATGGAATGGATGACTGGTTTCAATACCTCCATTGTGATTCCAGACATGGTGGGTAACTGCGTGTCTGTGCCCTGAAAGCAAATGTTTTTTGTGGGCGTCTGTTGGATTGTCTTCAGGCACCTAAATGTTACATAAGCGGTATATTAACTTGGAAGATGTCGGAGGCACTCAATAGGTAGTGCTGCGTCTTTCAGTTGGTACATCTTGCTATCCCGTGCTTTCCTTCTGTTAGGTGACCCGTCGGTGGCAAAGTCACAGCTCCTGCGCTATGTGCTCTTCAGTGCTCCGCGAGCTATCCCCACCACTGGCCGAGGCTCCACCGGGGTGGGCTTGACTGCAGCAGTCACCACCGACCAAGAAACTGGTAAGTTGCTCTTTGATCCGCACACTGATGTACTCGGAGGCAATGGTGAGGGTGCGAGTGTTAAATGGGCAGAAGTGCAAGGTTGGACAGCGTGTAGGAAGGAACTGCAGATTTTGGTTTATTCTGAAGATGGTCACAAAGTGCTGGAGTAACTCAGTGGGTCAGGCAGCATCTCCGGAGAAAAAGGAATGGTAACAGGAAAGGTCACCCGTCCTTTTTCTCCTGAGACTCTGCCTGACCCGCTGAGTTACTCCAGCACTTTGTGTCCATGCGTGTCTATCTGTTGGGCAGAGTGGATTGAAGAATGGTTGGGGCCTGCATGGAGGCTCAAGGACTTCCAAGTCAAGGGAGCTTTGGAACAGAACAGACCATCTAGGCTCAATAGACTGTTCTGCCATTCCTGGCCAAATAATCTTGTCTTTTTCGTACATCAACATTCCTCCACTTTGCCTCCATCCATGTGCTTGTCCCACCCTCTCTTCACCCAACAATCCTGAAAACCTTGTGTAGGAAGAAACTACAGATGCTGGTTTATACCAAAGATCGACACAAAGTGTTGGGGTAACACTGGATCTAAAATTCAGGGTTTGTTTTTTTTGCACCAAACTGTTATATCTTAATCATTGCACGCGTACTCCCGTGTTTTTTGAATATCCACTGCTTTTACTATTTAGAATATGGTATACAGGTCCACCACCGATTTTCCATCAACTGGTGGTCTGACAAAATTACGAGACCGCACTTAAAATCCCCCCCGCAAGACCCCCTGAAAATGCTTACTCTTATCCATACTAAGGTAGATGGTGAGCACCCATCGACCTTCGTTGGTCTGATAATACGGATAGAAACATAAAAAAATGGCTTTCTCCTCATATTCTGATTCTGTTTGCCCCAAGAGCTCTCTTGATGTGAATTGTGAACTGTCATCAATGTCATCTTGTGAATTGGCCTCCACTGCCTTCTGTGGCAGAGAATTCCACAGATTCACAACACTCTGGGTGAAAATGTTTTTCCCCATCTCAGTCCTAAATGGCCTACTCCTTATTCTTAAACTGTGACCCCTGGTTCTGGACTCCAGAAGGCTCTGAAACCAAGAGTGACAGAAAATTGGTGGTGGACCTATTTGTCCAAAGTGGATGGTGAATTTTATTTGCCTGTTTTGAAATGTCTGTCACAGTTTTGACCATCCCTTTGTAATTTTATGCGGATAACCACATTACTAACATCTTTATGTTATTAGTAGAGTCAAAGGTGTGGCTGTCTATCCCATAATCTGTACCCCATCTCATCCTGCTGGGTACCTACCTGTCCACTATTCCTGATGTCTTCTCCAGATCAACCAGTTTTGAAGCAAGACCATCTCCTAATCTTTAAATTTGGACATCGGTCTTCCATGTGCACGTCTGAGTCTTGATTGAGCTTTATTCAGCTGTATTAATGCTAAGTTCAGTGTAGATATTGTCCCTGTGTTCTGTTGAAGGAGTTTCACTTCAGATTACACTGAGAAATGACCCAGAACCTGCGTCTATTTATTTGGGTCTTAGCCTGCAGTGTTTATTTCTGCCACACAAGGGTGCACTGTGCCCAGTTATTTAGTAGCACTAAATTGCACTGCAATGCTTTGTATGTTGATTCAGTCTGTAACTGTATGGAACTTCTGTATCCAGCACACTGGGGTTGCAGTGAAAGCAATGTTGCAGGATTTTAAAGGCCAGCTACACTTCTGAGGGAGGATTATTCAAACTGAAAGTAACAATTTGTTAAAAAAAAACGGTGGTGAACGGTGACTTTGCTGGTATAACCGACAGTCAGAAAGGTATGCAGTCAGAAACTTTTTTCCCCGAGTGGAAATGTCAAGGACGAGAGTGTGAGAGGGACAAAGTTTAAAGGAGACGTGGGTAACAAGTTTTTTTATACAGCGCGTGGTGGTGCCTGGAATGTAGAGATGGTGGAAGCAAGTACAATAGGGGCGTTTAAGGAAGTTTTAGATGGGTGCAGGGAATGGGGGGCTGTGAATTGCGTTCAGGCAGAGGAGATTAGTTTAATGTGGCATCATGTTTGGCACAGGCATTGTGGGCCGAAGGGCCTGTTCCTGTGCTGTACTGTTTGATGTTCTATTAGGAGAGTAGTCCCACTATCTGGTCAATCAAGTCTGACATCAGAATCGCAACATGACAGACTCCTGCATCACATCTCTGAGTATGTTCTGTCCCCCCAGTGGCACTAAGGTGACAGTGCAGCTTTGTGCAGGTAGAAGGGAGTAAAAGCCCTGTCCCACGGTACGAGTTCATTCCAAGAGCTCTCCCGAGTTTAAAAAATATCAAATTCGTGGTAAGCACGGAGAATGAACGTAGCGGGTACGTCGGAGCTCGGGGACGTCTCTTAGCGGCTCGTAACGCTAACGGCAGGTACTCGGGAAGACTTGCTAACGGCAGGTAAGCACGGGAAGACTCGTGAAGATTTTTCAACATGTTGAAAAATGTCCACGAGAGCCCCGAGTACCGACGAGTGGCCATTACCATAAATCTCCGAGTTCGAATCAGGGCAAACTCGGGAGAGCTCTTGGAATTAACTCGTACCGTGGGACAGGGCTTTAACACTGGGAGTCTTCAACATTGACTCCAACCCCCCATGGATCAGGTCAAGTACGTCCAGGAAGCACAGCACTGCTCACCGCTGCCTTTTCAATCAAATCAATCCAATTTGGTTTACGTGTCACGTGTACCGAAGTACAATGAAAAGCTTTTGTTGCGTGCTATCCAGTTAGCAGAAAGACTGATTACAATCGAGCCATACAATTTACAATACAAGGGAATAACGTTTAGTGCAAGGTAAAGCCTGAATGAGTTTTAAAAAGAAAGAAGCTGGTGATGCGATGGTGGGCCTGCTGTGCTGGAGCCTTGCCCTGTGGCAGAGGAATGGAGGCAGGGTACAGCCGCAGTCTCAGCTGAGCCAAGCGTACTATTTATAGCAAGCCCACTTTCTCCCTAGTGCATTCCACAAGTGTTATTATTAGAGCCAGGATTTTGCCATAAATGCCATGTGCCTTTTCATGCCTTTTTTGATGATTTCAGAAAGATAATGCCTTCTTCACGATTGAGTACCTAAATCAGCCTTTTTTTGCTGTTTTAACGTAACTTACAAGAAAATTTACACCACTGGGACGAAACCCGGCTGTAAGTGGGTGTTGTGGTGATTGGAGAGGGGTGTGTGGGAAAGGGTCCAGTCTTTGGAGACCGGAGTCATGCTTTAACTAGGTGTGAAGTGGTGATTGGGGAGGAGTAGTTGGGGAAGGGTCCAGTCTTTTCAAACTGGAGTCAAGCTGTGAGTAGGTGTGAAGTGTTGATTGGGGATGGGGTGTGAGGGTACCAGGGTTAAGTTTCTGTTTATCAAACCTGCAGTAGATCTCGTTCAGGTCGATGGTCAGCTGACGATTGTCCAAGGAGTGGGTGGGTTTTCCTCTTGTAGCTTGTGATTTCATGCAAGCCCTTCCACACTGAAGAAGAGTCATTTGCTGAGAACTTGCTCCTCAACTTCTCAGAGTACCTTTCCTTGCCAGCTCTGATTCCTCTTCTCAGCTTGTACTTGGCCTGCCTGTAGAGGTCTGCATCCCCGCTCCTGTAGGATCTACCCCTGCAAGCGTCAAAATGCCTAAAGTCAAGTCAACGCCTTGTAAAAAACTGAATGATTTGGTGAGAGTACGGGAGTGATATATTCTCCACAGACAACTGTGTGCTGTTTTGCAAAGCATGTGAGAAAGCAGTGAATCATGAGAAGAAATATTTCGTCTCCCAGCATGTACAGACAGCTAAAACACAAGTCGGCGGCAGAGAAACTGAAGGTAGGAAATACACAAGCTTGTCTCCTCACATTTACTGCTAGCTCCAGTCGTAAGTCTGAGTTTTCGAGTGATATGTGCAACGCATTCATTGATGCTGGAATTCCACTGTGGAAATTGGAAAACAAATCTCTCAGAGGTTTTTTAGGGAAATACCCAGAGGAACATATACCAAACGAGTCATCATTACGGAAAAATTATGCTGACAGCAACTTCAACATTGTTGTGCAGAAAATTAGAGATGAAGTTGCATGCAACAAAATATGGATCTCAATAGACGAGACAACTGATGCTGTGGGGAGATATGTTGCCAATGTGGTCATTTACTGGAGGCAGGTCACCCATCAAAGGAGTATTTCTTGACATCGGAAGTATTGGAGAAGTCAAAGAGATCAACTATTGCTCAGTTGTTTACATCTTCACTTGCTGTACTTTGTACTTAAAGTTCCTGGCGATGTAGGTAAAGACACAAGGAAAATGTGAGAGGGTGATTTTAGCTAACAAAGACCTTGAAGAAATACAAAACATAGCTAAAGTTCTCAAAGGTAGTTGTAATGCACAATATATCGACATGAATGTAGAGTTTGTAGCTTGTTTCAGGTATGCACCAGTGACCTCAGCTGGGGTAGAAAGAAGTTTTTCACAACTAGCATATTCTGTCTGACAGACGGCATAGGTTAACACCAGATAATTTGAAAAAATGCTGGTAGCTATGTGCAACCAGGCAACTTTGGTCATTTAATGTAGTATACCTTTATAATTATCATTTTTAACCATACTTTGGTGGTGGAAATAAATGCCTTTTAATGCCTTTTTTGTAATTTTATATTATGCCTTTTTGCCTGCCTATTTCAGAGATGTTTAGTGCCTAAACATCCTGGCTCTAGTTATTATTTATAAGGTGGTTATTATTTTAAATATATATCCTCTCCATTTCGTTGACACTTTGGCCACTTTTACAGTGTAGGCAAGAACTGCAGTAGGCCATTCAGCTCTTCGAAGCAGCACTGCCATTCAATGTGATCATGGCTAATCATCCACAATCAGTTCCTGCCTTCTCCCATATCCCTTGATTCCGCTAGTTCTAAGAGCTCTATCTCACTCTCTTTTGAATGCATCCAGTGAATTGACCTCCACTGCCTTCTGAGGCAGAGAATTTCACAAATTCACAACTCTCTGGGTGAAAAAGCTTTTCCTCGTCTCAGTTCTAAATGGCCTACCCCTTATTCTTAAACTGTGGCCCCTGGTTCTGGACTCTCCCAACATCGGGAACATGTTTCCTGCATCTAGCATGTCCAATCCCTTAATAATTTAATGTGTTTCTATAACATCCCCTCTCATCCTAAATTCCAGTGATCACGAGCCCTGTCACTCCATTCTGTCATCATATGACAGTCCCGCCAGAACAGCAGAAATAAAGCTTATTTTGTCTAAAACGAAGATACACAAAAAGCTGGAGTAAGTCAGCAGGTCAGACAGCATCTCTGGAGAAAAGGAAGAGGTGACGTTTAGGGTTGAGACCCTTTTTCAGACCGACTTCGAACCAAAGCTTCACCTATTCCTTTTCTCCAGAGATGCTGTCTGACCCGCTGAGTTACTCCAGCTTTTTGTGTATCTTAAGGTTTAAACCAGCATCTGCTGTTCCTTCCTACACACTACTTATTAGCATGTCTAATCCCTTTGTAGATTGTGGCAAGACTGGCATTATTTGCCCAATTAAAGAGTGTTGGAGTGTATTATTAATTGTGATTTATAATGTGTCCGTGGGTGGTTGAGTTCTGCTTTTTCTTGCTCGGTGATTTGCTCACCATCCTCTCTGGTCCGTGTGTTGTTGGGACGTGAATTTCTGGTAACTGCTCTGTCTTCCCCCAGGTGAGCGACGTCTCGAGGCAGGCGCCATGGTTTTAGCTGACCGAGGTGTCGTCTGCATAGACGAATTTGACAAGATGTCTGACCTGGATCGTACCGCCATCCATGAAGTGATGGAGCAGGGACGTGTGACCATCGCTAAAGCTGGCATTCATGCCAGACTCAATGCCAGGTGCAGTGTGCTGGCTGCAGCTAACCCTGTCTATGGAAAGGTGAGAGCGAGTGGTGTGACCAACGGGTTGGAGCGGATCAATCCCACTTTTACTTTAGTTCAGAAATACAGTGTGGAAACAGGCCCTTCTGCCCATCGAGTCCATGCCAACCAGCGATCGCCTCTTACACTAACACTGTCCCACACACCAGGGACAATTTGCAATCTTTATCAAAGCCAATCAACCTTCAAACCTGTACCTGTTTGCAGTGTGGGAGGAAACTGGACCACCTGGAGAAAAAACCCACAGTCAAGGGGAGAACGTACAAACTCCGTGTAGACAGCAGCTACTTATGTTGCTGTTCAAGTTAATTTGTCCATCAATTAGAATATCTAATCCTTTTGTCCATTTTTCATTGTAATACTTGATTTAGAGATTCAGCGTGGAATCAATCCCTTTGGCCCACATAGTCGGCGCCAACAGGCGATCAACCCCATACGCTAGCCCTATCCTACACACTAGGGACAATTGCTTGTTTTAGGGTATTTGAGATATGCTCTACACAATGGTGAACAAAATAAGTCTTCTCTGAGTACAATTTGAAAATATTTATACCAGAGAAGTAAGAAATTCCATCACAGAGAGCTGAAAGAAAAACACGTTTTCCTCATTTACAAGAAAACGCCTTTCTGTCAGTTGCTTCCTTTTGTCAAAGTAGGGCAGTATAAACCTGTAGGTTGGAGCTTGGGAGGAAATTGGAGCACCAAGAGAAAACTCACGTAGTCACAGGGAGAATGTACAAACTCTACAGACAGCCCCCATAGTTGGAATCGAACCCGGGTCTCGGGTGTTGTAAGGTAGCAACTCTACTGCTGCGCCACCTTGCCTCCCAAAATATTGCAGCCCAGATATTCTCACTACAGATACAACATCTTTCTGCAAAGAGTGGTAAGATGTCTGCCTTGTCACTGGTTGGGTGTTGCATGGAGTGACGAGGATGCTGTAATTTACCTTCTGCTGCATGTGTGGTTAACTGTGATGCCAGTTGCAATGTTCAAGTGTATCTTATGTTGGTGGTATTTGAGGCCTGTGGGCAAAACATATAGAGAATAAGCTGAAATTGTTAATTTATGTAGCTTTGGATAATTATATTTGCATTACTATTGCAGGTAGTTTTTCCCCTTTTTTGTTCGATTAAAGATTGCATTGTTGATATATTTCCACAACACAAATGTTGCAGAACTAGATTAAACACTCATGTTGATAGTGAGCAGGAAGCTTGCTGAAATAGTCTGCTGTGGCCTCTGCCCAGTAACTTTGGGTTCCGGTAGAGAGCATGGCAGGGAAGTATTCCTCTGCAGAAGTAGTGAGGCTGCTGCTATTCTGTAATGAGCCAGTTTTTCTTTTTCCTGGAGATACAAGAAACTGGAACCCAAAGATGCTGGAATCTTGAGGAAAAACACTAAATAGACTATAGATGTAGGAGTAGGCCAATTCGGCCCTTCGAGCCAGTGATCACAGTGATCCACAATCAGTACCCCGTTCCCACCATCTCCCTATATCCCCTGACTCCACTATCTTTAAGAGCTCTATCTAACTCTCTCTTGAAAGCATCCAGAGAATTGGCCTCCACTGCCTTCTGAGGCAGAGAATTCCACAGATTCACAGCCCTCTTGTGTGAAAATGTTTTTTCCTCATCTCCGTTCTAATGGCTTACCCCTTATTCTTAAACTGTGGCCCCTGGTTCTGAAACATCGGGAACATGTTTCCTGCCTCCAGCGTGTCCAAACACTTAATAATCTTGTGTTTCATTAAGATATTTCCCTTTTTGTTCGATTAAAGATTACGTTGTTGATATTTCAACTTTATTTAACTTAAATAGATAAAGTGCTGGAGGAACTCAATGGGTCTGGCAGCATCTATTGGGGGAACAGACAGGTGACATTTCGGTTCAGGACCCTTCTTCAGAGACTGAACCGATGCTGCCTGACCTGCTGAGTTCTTCCAGCACTTTTGCGTTTTGCCCGCTCTTTTACCTCTATTGTGGTAGACTTGTGTTAGTGTTTGCTTGTCCTAGTGAGGAGACTCATTCTCTTTCAGTTGAATTCTGCCTCCTTTTCTCTCTCCCAGTACAACCAATATAAAACCCCAATGGAGAATATTGGCCTGCAGGATTCGCTGTTGTCCCGTTTTGACCTGCTTTTCATCATGCTGGACCAGATGGACCCAGAGCAAGACCGGGCAGTTTCTGAACACGTGCTGCGAATGCACCGATACAGAGGTGCAGGCGAGCAGGATGGCGATGGTAAGTTCTCAAACCTGAAGGGTAGACTTGTGTGTCCGTGATTGGAGATGAAGCGTTCATAGCTCTATATTACCCATTCTGTCTGTCAATAATACATACATGAGCATGGCCTTTATCCCCTCAACCCTGCGCTGCCTTTTAATAAAATCATAACTGGTTTTATTGTAACCATCTTTGCCCGCTGCCCATTCAAGTAACCTTTCAGGTGGTGAATCTGTAGAATTTATTGCCACAGATGGCTGTATCAATGGATCAATGGATATTTTTTTAGGTGGAGATTGACAAATTCTTGTGTTGGTAGTGAACTGCAGATGCTGGTTTAAATCGAAGATAGGCACAAAATGCTGGAGTAACTCAGCAGGACAGGCAGCATCTCTAGAGATTCTCTCCATTCCTTCTCTCCAGATATGCTGCCTGTCCCGCCGAGTAATTCCATCATTTTGTGTCTATCTTTGAAAGGGTGTTGGGGGCTATCGGGAAAAGACAGGAGAATGGGGTTGAGAGGGAAAGATGAACATGATTGAATTTTTGAGGTAGTGATGAATGTGATCAACAAAAGTAGGCCAGCAGATGTTGTCTACATGGGTTTTTGTAAGGCATTTGGTAAAATCTATCATGGTTGACTTAATCCAGAGGATTAAAATGTAGGCGATCCAGGGTGACTTGATGGTCTGGATTCAAAATTGGCTCACTCATGGAAGATGGAGGGTATTGGTGAAAGGATGTTATTCTTGCCACAGGAATGCGACCAGTGGTATTCCACAGGGATCTTGCTGGGATCTCTGTTGTTTGTGTGTGTGTGTACAACTTGGACATAAATATAGATAATAATAATAATAATGAATTTTATTTACGGGCGCCTTATACCGAGGTCTCAAGGACACCTTACAGAGATTTATAGGAAACATATAATCAGAATTAAAAAAATAAGTTTTAAATACCAATACACAAATCAGGGACAGAATTCCTTCCAAAAACACAAAAAATAAAATCAGAAGCACAATTTGAGGAGATAGCAGCGGCAACGAAACCGCGCCGGCGTCCACTCTCCCCTCTGACCGCCATCTTGAACACAGACTAACAAATACAATTACAAACAATTACATACAAAAATCATCCCCCCACAATGATTTCCACTGTGGGGGAAGGCACAATGTCAAGTCCCCAGCCCCAGTTCAACCAGAAAGTCAGGCCAAATGAGGCCCCCGCTATTGCCTCTACGGAGGCCCGACGATCCTGGCCGTTCTCGCCGGGTGATGTAGCCCCGGCGTCGGGAGAGTCATCCAGCAGCTGGGCCACCTGGAACGGCCGCATTCCTCACCGGAGACCACAACTACGGCTGGAACAGCAAATTTCCCGCAGGCGTCCGCAGCACCTGAAGCCGACAGGGCCGCGCCGATTTGGAGCTCAAGGCTCCCGATGTTGGAGTCGGCGCCGCCGCCCGCGGATGGTCGCTCCACAGTCCCGCAGCCCAGAGGTGTTGAGCTCAGCGGTCCAGCTCACCGGAGCTCCAGCGCGTCGGTCCAGCGCGGCGACCCAGGCAAGGCATCGCCCGCTCCGCTGCGCAATAGCGCTCCAGCGCCGTGCCGCCACCGAAGCTGAGGGTGCTGTGCGGCCCCCGTCGGGAAACGCCGCTCCACGCCCGCTGGTAGGCCGCGAGGACGGGTCGACTAGGCAGCCAGAGAGAAGGCTGCCTCACCGACCAGGTAGGGACCAGGAAGTGATTTCTCCTTGATCCCCCCACATCAAAGGCAAATAAAGAAAAAACAGAGACTTAAAGAAAACTAAAAAAACGTGGAAAAAAAGTACAATTAACGGACGGCTGCTGTTTGGCAGCCGTTCCTCAAGATGGTTTGCAAGATCAGTGGAGCTGCCAGCAATGAGGAAGGCTATCAATAGACACATGACAAATGTCAGCCGGAGTTTACTCCACACAAGTGTGAGTTATTGCACTTTGTGTAGATCAGAGTCACTCATGTTAGGAGTCATACTTTTGTAGTTACACCCACTAGTTTTACAGTAACCCTCCCTGCCTTGTTCCCGCATTATTAGAAAAACGTGCTAGCATGAAGTTACCTGTGCTATGTCGTTAATAAAGTCTTTGGACCTTTATTATGGTGTTAGGCTTCAGTTATTTGGACAGCCACAACACAACACTTTGGGGTGTTAAATGTCAAGGAAAAGTAAGCAGTTAATAACGACAGTTAACAGCATTAATGTACGGAGGGATCCAAGTAGGCAGCTCCCTGAAAGTAACAACATGAATGGATAGGGAGTAAAGAATCTATTGCCTTAATATATCAAGGCATTGCATAGGAAGTCATATTATACAGCTTTATAAAACTTTAGTTAGGCCACATTTGGAGTATTATTTGCAGTTCTGTTCATCCTATTACAGAAAGGATATGGCGGCATTGGAGAGGTTCAACAGAATACAGCCTGGATTAGAGGGTTTTGGCTATTAGGGAAGGTTGGACAAACTAGGATTGATTTATCAGGTGCATCGGTGACTGAAGGGGGGAACTATTAGAAGTTTTGTTTAAATTAAGTGAGGCATGGATAGGGTACGCACTCAGAATCGCTTTCCCAGGATGGGAATGTCAAAGGTTAGAGGGTATAGCTTTAAGATCAGAGGGCCAAAGGTTAAAGGAGATGTGCAGGGCAAGATCTTTACATAGAGAATGGTGGGTGTCTGTAACACGCTGCCCGTGGTTTTTAAGTGGCTTTTAGATATACAATGGATATGGGGGGGGGAATAATATGGATCAGGTGCAGGAAGAGGAGATTAAATAGTTGAGAGCCAAAACTCCTATTCCTGTGATTTACTGTTCTATGTTCTATGGAAAAACACAATCAAACTTTACTCAAGTACAATAGGTAACACAACAAGAGTGTAGAAAATAGTATTATAGCTACAGTGAGTGCAGATTAAAAGAAAGATCAAGGGCCGCAATGAGAATGATTGGAAGATCGGGACTACACCCTTGTCTTATGGGAGGACCATTCAGTAGTTTGATAACTACATGTCGCTCCCGAATCCCTCTCCCGTTTTAAACTTTTTTTTGGCTTCTTGTCCACAGCAACAGTATTACAGCATTTAAACTGAACACATTACAGTTCTCAGATGTCAACATTGACGATCTGTGTTTGGTCTCTAGCTTTTCTGTTTTGTTTTTTTAAATGAGTAGTGGCTGGTCCTGATGAAAAGTCATCAATCTGTAAAATAAATCTTGTTTCTTTCTCTACAGATGCTGCCTGACCAACTGAGTATATCTAGAAAAAAATTTTCCGGACTTCCTAGTGTCTACAGTATTTTGTTTTCTGCCTATCAGTCACTGTACCAGCTGGAGAGAGTGTGTGGAAATTATTTGTGGGCTATGTGGAATTGTTTGGTATTGGTAGTTTAGGACCTAAAAGTTCTGTTCTTGGCACCACTGATCAGCAAATGTGATATCTGCTTTTAGCCTTGCCCCTGGGCAGTGCTGTTGATGTCCTGGCCACAGAGGATCCTGACGCCTTGCAGGATGAGGAACAGGAGCTCCAGATTTATGAAAAGCACGACAACCTTCTTCATGGAGCCAGGAGACGAAAGTAAGTCAGGCCATTTGCATGAGCGAGCGTAAAGGAAATGCCTCCTATTCTCTGACATCACATGCACTGCCGTGTTGGTGTTCAATATACCTGCTGATAATATTGAAGCGTGAGCTATGGAAAATGTAGGCCTTTCATGCAGACTCCCTGTAGTATGGTGTATTATGATCTGCAGCTGGATGGTTAATTTGGTATTGAGTCGGCTCACTCGGTTAAACATTGACCTCTTGTATTTGGGCCTGGCCTATAACACAAAAGCATGCGTAGTCCATGTGGTTCCTTCTACCTGATCTTCCTTCCCCACAAATTTACATTCTCCTACTTCCTGCTCCTCCTTAGTTTACAGCATGTCCTTTCTCTCAATTTTCAATGTGCCCATCACAGCCCTCTGAGGTAAAGAATTCTACGATTCAAGCAACAGAGAAAATAGAAGAGGATTTTATACTGGAATAGGATATGATTTTGGGGAAAGGTTTGTTTTAAGGAATGTTGTGTAATATTGGTGAGAATGAAGAAGGGTGAGATATCAGGAGCCCTTCATTAGCTATTCTACTCTGAATGAAGGTCTGGGCTGGATGTTGATACCAAACATCTGGTCTTTATGAAGCTGCTATTAAAAAGGATTCTTGGCATGCATGAAAAGCATTTCACTATTCATCATGATGGATCTGATCTTGGACACATGCTTGGCAAGGACTGAGCTTGGAATGTTTGAGATCAGCTTAATGATGGGGGTGCAAATGAATTGGGGAATGTAGTCTTTGAAACAAGGGGAAGTTTTGTATTGGTGGGGAGATGGGGTGGGTAATGAATGTTTGGTTGAACTCGGGCAGAATGAACAATAAGCATGTGAGCAGACTTGAGTGGGAAGACCCTTCAGACTGATGTCAGGGGAGCGGACGGGACAGAGAATGTAGTCGGAGACAGTAAGATTGGTGGGAGAACTGGGAAGGAGAGAGGGAAAGCCTTGTTGAGTTGGGAATGGAATTGGGACAGGAGTGGTGGGGGTTACAGGATGAGGTGTTGAACATAAATGTCTTTGATTCAATGTTTTAATTATATTTTATCGTCACATGTACAGTGAACTCTGTTGCATACAACCCAGTAAAATCATATAGCAGACCTCGCCTACGCAGCACACAAGTGTCGCCACGGTTCTTGCGCCAACAAAGTTACTAAAGTTCACCGAACAGTCCTATCTTCAGACTGCCGCTGCATGTGGCAGCAGGCGACCGACCCCCTGCCGGGTCCCCCTTCATTCTCGGCAGTACCCCTTTCCTCCCATTTATTTTGGGGGTTAATTAGGATACTAGCTGGTTGGGGTGCACTAGCTTTGAGAAAGTGGACAGATGGGGAGAAAGAGGATTTTTTTGGTGTATGATCTCCCTACGTTTCATATGAAACTCCTTTGAAGCTGTAAGTATTTTAATAAAATGGATTGAAAGTCTGAGCTGGTTTAATGGCTCAATTCAGGAATGTTGGCTGAATTTATTGAAGCTGTTTACTTCCTGCATCTGTTTACGGCAGGAGCTCGTCAGAACTAGACCACCAGTTCTAGCGTTCATCAAGAGGAGAGCATATCTTTTGCTGTTTGTTGTGAGAATACAATGGATGCACTATTGCCTGTTTCCGGAAGTTTTATGAATGTCCTGATATCAAGGTCTTGAGTTTCTAGTACTTGAATTTATCAAATGACTAGTCTGCTATTTAGTTTTGTTGATTTTAACATGGCAGATGTTCAGAAGGTCTTTTGAAATGAATAATTATTTGTTACTTATAAATGGAACATAATATTATCATTCAGAATTATTTCTCACCGCCTTGGATTTCTATCGGTTAATACTATCCTAGAGATCAAGTTATATTTTGTTTCCTTCAATAAGAATCGTTTTCTACCTGTTATGTCCTCCGGCTGATACCTTTTTCTTGGTACCAGACATTCTGTTTACTGGATGTTTGATTAATTGGCATTTGTCTCTCAATTAAAATCATACAAATCCTTAGTAAAAGGCAAAAGATATGTTCGTGCTCAAAATCTTGATATAGTCTTTCACGACTCCTGTCAGTTTCTTCGTGGGGCTCACTTGTTTTCCGCCTTTTACCAAGGATAGGGCCTTCTTCTACACTGTGGTTTCTAATGAAATTATGCTTTCTAGTGAACAAACCACAAGAAAGGGCATTGTACTGATATGCCACAACTCTAGGCACTTTCTAAAAATCAATGATTTTACCAGTTTGCCACGATTTGGAAAGTTCACTGAATAGTTTATTTTTTGTAACGTGTATCGAGGCACAGTGAAAAGCTTTTTTTGTTGTGTTATCCAGTCAGTGGAAAGACTATACATGATTACAATCAAACTGTCTACAGTGTACATATAACGGATGAAGGGAATAATGTTTAGTGCAAGATAAAGCCCAGTAAAGTCTGATTATAGATAGTCCGAGGGTCTCCAATGTGGTAGGTCAAGACCTTTATCTAGTTGGTGTTAGAATGATTCAGTTGCCTGATAACAGCTGGTATAAAGCTCCCTGAATCTGTGATCATATAGAATTGATTTATATTCTCTCTCTGCGTAAGGCTGTGCAGGTTGGGTCAGCAATTATTGCTCGTTGCCATTAGGATGGTGGGTGGTGAACTGCTACCTTAAGTTGCAGCACAGAACGCCACAGGAGATCCTTTTTCCCTGTGGCTATCAAACTGTACAACGTCCCCTTCTGTCGCGGGGTAGACTGACTCTTGTATCTTGTGTTTTATGACTGGGCAGACCAATAACCCTCCTGGGATAAATAAAGTTCTATCGTATCGTAAATCACTGCAGACACAGGCGATCGTTGATGCTGGTATCTCAAGCAAAAAACAAATTGCTGGCGAAACACAGCGGGCCAGGCAGCATCTGGTGGGAAATAGGCAGCTGACATGTCGGGTCCTTACCTGACATGTCGTCTGTCCACTTCCTTCCACAGATGTTGCCTGACCTGCTGGGTTCCTCCAATATTTTGTTTTTAAAACATTGCTCTCCTGGTGAAGGTGCACATAGGCAGGGGTTCACAGCATTTTGATGTCGAGTCAGGATCATTTCGCTGAACACCTCCGCTCAGTCCGCCTTAACCTACCTGATCTCCCGGTTGCTCAGCACTAACTCCCTCTCCCATTCCCAATCTGACCTTTCTGACCTGGGCCTCCTCCATTGTCCGAGTGAGGCCCAGCATAAATTGGAGGAACATCACCTCATATTCTGCTTGGGTAGCTTACACCCCAGTGGAATGAACATTGACTTCTCTAACTTCAAGTAGCACTTGCTTTCCCTCTCTCTCTATCCCCTCCCCCTTCCCAGTTCTTCCACCAGTCTTACTGTCTCCAACTACATTCTTTCTCTATCCCGCCCACTCCCCTGACATCAGTCTGAAGAAGGTTCTCCTCAAATCGTCACCCATTCTTTCTCTTCAGAGATGCTGCCTGTCCCGCTGAGCTACTCCAGCATTTTGTGTCTACCTTCGATTTAAACCAGCATCTGCAATTCTTTCCTACACCTTATGGCCAAATTTCTGTTGATTTAAGGTGGCAGTTCACCACCCACCATCTTAATGGCAATGGGCAATAAATACTGACCCAACTTGTCTGGCCTTGTCCACTAAGAGAATATAAACAATCATTCAAGTGGATGTCCAACAGGTGGCGCAGCGGTAGAGTTGCTGCATTACAGCGCCAGAGACATGGGTTTGATCCAGATGGCGTTGTCTATATGGAGTTTATACGTTCTCCCTGTGACCGTATGAGTTTTCTCCGGGTGCTCCGGTTTCCTCCCACACTCAAAAGACGTTTGTAGGTTAATTGGCTTTGGTAAAATTGTAAATTGTCCCTAATGTAGGATAGTGCTTGCATACAGGATGATCGCTGTTCACCGTGGGCCGAAGGGCCTGTTTCCGCTAATGTATCTCTAATGTCTAAATTCTATATTTTTAGTCTCTAACTCCTAGTACCATGTCCCTCGGCCAGAAACACTGCATTTCCCTTGCCAATCCCCTCAAGGGTTCTGTATAATGCAATCAACTAATCTCCCATTGTTCTAAACTCCCGAGAGTATAGATTTTGTCTGCCTAACTCTCCTCATAGTAAACCCGTCATTGTTCTAACACAAATATCTACTTCCTCAGACAGACCAGCTTCTTTGCAATTTTCAGACGGTGATTATATAGACCAAAGTGGCAGTGGCAGATACAATTACATTAAAGACATTTTGGTTCCTAGCTAGTAACGGGTCAGAGATGCAGGCTAAATGTGGGCAAGTGGGATGGCATCTTGCCCGGCATGGATGAGTTGGACCTAAAGCTGTCTTTCTATGCTGCGTAACTCTATAAAATCTCTGTGTGGCCGCGTCGGGTCCCTACGTAGTTCGGGCAGGACATTACCAATTCCGCTGGTAATTCAGTCACCTGGCAGTGTTTCTGATCTTAGCATTGTACTTTTGTCTTGCCTGCCAGAGGAAGCGGTGGGTTTTGCCTTGAAATTCTTGATAATCTTTGCGATCGCCCAGATGACTAAATACGTTGTTGAATTGATGCATTTGAGCAGCAGCCGACCTACAATCTAGGTTGTCACTTCCAGTGTGGCACTGAATGCAATGACAATGCAACGTTTGCTATCTATCACGCAAGACATTAACCCGATACTTGACTATTGATTGCTGGGTGCCCTGGCAATTTCTAGATATCACAGGCCTCAAAGGGTAAAGGGAGTGGGAAAGAATATTGTCTTGTGTGAGATGATCAATTGATTGGTGCAGTGGCACAGCTGCTGCCTCACTGCTCCAGACACACGGTTTTAATCCTGACCCCGGATGTTGTCTATATGGAGTTGCGCATTCTCCCTGTGACTGCATGGGTTTCCCCTGATGTTCTGTAAAACGCACTGGACTCAAAGGTGACAGTGGGAAACTGCCAAGTGATGATTATGTGGGAGATAGGCACCAATGAATCACTTGCTGGAACTGGATGATGTAATTGAGTTTGTTAGAGACATCTCACGAAGGAAAGTCAGTGACTCTGTACTGGCTGCTTCTGTCCCTCTTTTCCCTATGGTTCAGCCTGTTAGTCAAACTGTCCGACCATCTGAATACTCCTGGGACACTTCATTGGAAAATCACACACTGAAAAATGAGGAATGACTGGTGTTAGTCCTGATGTTTCCTTGCCAACTATTGCAGTGAAGTCTCCATGGAGGACGATTATGTCTCCCTTGGGGATGGTGATAAGCACGTTGATGCATTGAACTATACAACATGGAAACATGCTCTTCGGCTCACCTTGTCTATGCTAACCAAGTTGGCGTTCTGGGCTAGTCCCATTTGCCCACATGTGACCCATATCCCTCTGAACCTTTCCAAATGTCTTTTGAAAGTCATAATTGTATCAGGTTCTATAGGTTTCTCTGAACACTCACATTTATATACACTCTAGGTTTAAAAACAAAAGTAGTTGCTCATGATACTGGTGCTAGGAAGTTTTCCTTGACTGGCATTCTTCAGGCAATAAAACAGTGATCACGCACCTCTGGTTTGACGTGGAGGTTGTGTTGGCACTGGAACATTATGCCAAGGGTGCCAGTGTGGGCTCGTAGAGCTGGCTGGGGAAGTAGTGTGTCTGCTCACCTGCACCATGCCTGGTACTGTGGCTATCAATCAGCATTGGCGTTTTTGGGAACCCATTCCAAGTACTAAGAAATCATCGTATACCATAAAAATCTTTAGCACAAACCAAGTGCATCATTGACTGGGCCCAGCTCGTATCAGATGTAAATATATAAAAATATGATGCGTAGAACAGGTGGACAGTCATAATCTAGGGTTGAGATGTCAAAGTCCAGAGGGTATAGCTTTAGGGTCAGAAACAAAATGCCTAAAGGAGACCAAGTGGGACCCGTTGGCCTCGTTCCCCCAACGCAAAATTCCACCACTCACCCATTCCCTCAACGCAACCCGTTCCCCAAATGCAATATTCCACCACTCACCGAGGGCCCCCAACTGCACAGGCGCGGCTCATTTCCCATCATCCTCCAGCACTCCCTCCCCCTCTTCACCCTACCTCTTCTTTCCCCTCTCCTCCTCCCATCACTCACTCCCTCCTTCCATAACCTCTCTCCCCTCCTCTCCCTATATCTGTTTAATAACATTAAACAATAATCCTTTCCTCGTCTCCTCCCCCACTCCCTCTCCTTACAACAATGTTACAAATCGCTCATTGGACAGGGAGCCCTGTCTTTGTTAATGTTGTCCATAACCCTTATCCCCTCCCTACACCGTAGCTCTCGCAGGAGGAGGAGGGAGGAGCGTGGCTCCGGGCCCAGTCTGTGTCCGTGTCTGTGTCCAGCTGCGCTCATGGCCCTGGGCTGTGGTTCAAGCTCTGGAGCCGCGGGAGGGAGAGGGAGGAGCGTGGCTCTGGTCCCAGTCCGTGTCTGTGTCCAGCGTGGCATTTTAAAATAACTGAAAGTCAGTCAGTGACTTTTTGAAGCTGCGGTCTTGAGCTGCGGGAGGGGGAGGAATGACTAAATCACTGCAGACACAGGAGATCGTTGATGCTGGTATCTCAAGCAAAAAAACAAATTGCTGGCGAAACACAGCGGGCCAGGCAGCATCTGTGGTGGGAAATAGGCAGCTGACATGTCGGGTCCTTACCTGACATGTCGTCTGTCCATTTCCTTCCATAGATGTTGCCTGACCTGCTGGGTTCCTCCAATATTTAGTTTTTAAAGCATTGCTGTCCTGGTGAAGGTGCACATAGGCAGGGGTTCACAGCATTTTGATGTCGAGTCAGGATCGTTTCTCTGAACACCTCCGCTCATTCCGCCTTAATCTACCTGATCTCCCGGTTGCTCGGCACTTTAACTCCCTCTCCCATTCTCTTTCTGACCTGGGCCTCCTCCATTGTCCGAGTGAGGCCCAGTGTAAATTGGAGGAACAGCACCTCATATTTCGCTTGGGTAGCTTATGATACTGGTGCTAGGAAGTTTTCCTTCACTGGCATTCTTCAGGCAATAAAACCTGTGGAATGAACATTGATTTCTCTAACTTCAAATAGCACTTGTTTTCCCCATCTCTCTATCCCCTCCCCCTTCCCAGTTCTTCCACCAGTCTTACTGTCAACTACATCCAACTACATTCTTTCTCTGTCCCGCCCACTCCCCTGACATCAGTCTGAAGAAGGGTCTCGACTCAAATCGTCACCCATTCTTTCTCTTCAGAGATGCTGCCTGTCCCGTTGAGCTACTCCAGCATTTAGTGTCTACCTTCGATTTAAACCAGCATCTGCGATTCTTTCCTACACATTTTTGCCAAATTACTGTTGATTTAAGGTGGCAGTTCACCACCCACCATCTTAATGGCAATGGGCAATAAATACTGACCCAACTTGTCTGGCCTTGTCCACTAAGAGAATATAAATAATCATTCAAGTGGATGTCCAACAGGTGGCGCAGCGGTAGAGTTGCTGCCTTACAGTGCCAGAGACAAGTTCAAGTGAGTTTATTGTCATGTGTCCCTGATGGGACAATGAAATTCTTGCTTTGCTTCAGCACAACAGAACATAGGCATTGACTACAAAACAGATCAGTGTGTCCATATACCATTATATAAATATATACACACATGAATAAATAAACTGATAAAGTGCAAATAACAGATAATGAGCTATTAATGTTCATTGTTTTGCCGAGCCAAGTTTAATAGCCTGATGGCTGTGGGGAAGTAGCTATTCCTGAACCTGGTCATTGCAGTCTTCAGACTCCTGTACCTTCTACCTGAAGGTAGCAGGGAGATGAGTGTGTGTCCAGGATGCTGTGGCTCCTTGATGATACTGCCAGCCTTTTTGAGGCAGTGACTGCGATAGATCCCCTCGATGGAAGGGAGGTCAGAGCCGATGATGGACTGGGCAGTGTTTACTACTTTTTTCTAGTCTTTTCCTCTCCAGGGCGCTCAAGTTGCCGAACCAAGCCACGATGCAACCGGTCAGCATGCTCTCTACTGTGCACCTGTAGAAGTTAGAGAGAGTCCTCCTTGACAAACCGACTCTCCGTAATCTTCTCAGGAAGTAGAGGTGCTGATGTGCTTTCTTAATAGTAGCATCAGTGTTCTCGGACCAGGAAAGATCTTCAGAGATGTGCACACCCAGGAATTTAAAGCTCTTGACCCTTTCAACCATCGACCCGTTGATATAAACGGGACTGTGGGTCCCCATCCTACTCTTTCCAAAGTCCACAATCAGTTCCTTGGTTTTGCTGGTGTTGAGGGCCAGGTTATTGTGCTGGCACCATATGGACAGTTGCTCGATCTCTCTTCTATACTCTGACTCATCCCCATCAGTGATACGTCCCACAACAGTGGTGTCGTCAGCGAACTTGATGATGGAGTTCGCACTATGACCGGCTACGCAGTCATGAGTATAGAGTGAGTACAGCAGGGGGCTGATCACGCAGCCTTGAGGTGCTCCCGTGCTGATTGTTATCGAGTCTGACACATTTCCACCAATACGAACAGACTGGTCTGAGAATGGAGAAGTCGAGGATCCAATTGCAGAGGGATGCGCAGAGACCCAGTTCTGCGAGTTTGGTAACCAGCTTGGAGGGGATGATTGTATTAAATGCCGAGCTTTAATCAATGAATAACACCCTGACATATGAGTTTTTGTTGTCCAAGTGGTCCAGAGCGGAGTGGAGGGCCAGCGAGATCGCATCCACAGTTAATCTGTTGTGGCGGTAAGCGAACTGCAGTGGGTCCAGGTTTTTGTCGAGGTAGGAATTGATTTCCGCCATGATCAGCCTCTCAAAGCACTTGATCACCACAGGCGTTAGTGCCACAGGTCGATAGTCATTGAGGCACGTCACCTTGCTCTTCTTGGGCACTAGTATGATTGATGCCCTTTTGAAGCAGGTGGGAACCTCAGACCTCAGAACTGAGAGTTTGAAAATGTCCGTAAAAACTCCAGCCAATTGGTCCGCAAAGGTTTTAGAACACGGCCAGGTATACCATCAGGTCCAGGTGCTTTTCGAGGGTTCACCCCTCTGAAGGATTTCCTGACATCGGCCTCTGTGACTGAGAGGCTCGGGATTTCCTGACATCGGCCTCAGCGAATGGGGGCTCGGGAAGCCACATCGGTGTTCTCCCTATCAAAGCGTGCGTAAAACGGCAATTACATGGGATTGATCCGGACGGCGCTGTGTATGGAGTTTATACGTTCTCCCTGTGACACTGAGTTTTCTCCGGGTGCTCCTGTTTCCTCCCACACTCAAAAGACGTTTGTAGGTTAATTGGCTTTGGTAAAATTGTAAATTGTCCCTAATGTAGGATAGTGCTTGCATACAGGATGATCGCTGTTCACCGTGGGCCGAAGGGCCTGTTTCCGCTAATGTATCTGTAATGTCAAAATTCTATATTTTTTAGTCTCTAACTCCTAGTACCATGTCCCTCGGCCAGAAACACTGCATTTCCCTTGCCAATCCCCTCAAGGGTTCTGTATAATGCAATCAACTAATCTCCCATTGTTCTAAACTCCCGAGAGTATAGATTTTGTCTGCCTAACTCTCCTCATAGTAAACCCGTCATTGTTCTAACACAAATATCTACTTCCTCAGACAGACCAGCTTCTTTGCAATTTTCAGACGGTGATTATATAGACCAAAGTGGCAGTGGCAGATACAATTACATTAAAGACATTTTGGTTCCTAGCTAGTAACGGGTCAGAGATGCAGGCTAAATGTGGCCAAGTGGGATGGCATCTTGCCCGGCATGGATGAGTTGGACCTAAAGCTGTCTTTCTATGCTGTGTAACTCTATAAAATCTCTGTGTGGCCTCGTCGGGTCCCTACGTAGTTCGGGCAGGACATTACCAATTCCGCTGGTAATTCAGTCACCTGGCAGTGTTTCTCTTTGCATTGTACTTTTGTCATGCCTGCCAGAGGGGAAACGGTGGGTTTTGCCTTGAAATTCTTGATAATCTTTGTGATCTCCGAGATGACTGTACGTTGTTGATTTGATGCAATTGAGCAGCAGCCGACCTACAATCTAGGTTGTCACTTCCAGTGTGGCACTGAATGCAATGACAATGCAACGTTTGCTATCTATCACGCAAGACATTAACCCGATACTTGACTATTGATTGCTGGGTGCCCTGGCAATTTCTAGATATCACAGACCTCAAAGGGTAAAGGGAGTGGGAAAGAATGTAGTCTTGTGTGAGATGATCAATTGATTGGTGCAGTGGCACAGCTGCTGCCTCACTGCTCCAGACACATGGGTTTAATCCTGACCCCGGATGTTGTCTATATGGAGTTGCGCATTCTCCCTGTGACTGCATGGGTTTCCCCTCATGTTCTGTAAAACGCACTGGACTCAAAGGTGACAGTTGGGAAACTGCCAAGTGATGATTATCTGGGAGATAGGCACCAATGAATCACTTGCTGGAACTGGATGATGTAATTGAGTTTGTTAGAAACATCTCACGAAGGAAAGTCAGTGACGTTCTGTACTAGGTGCTTCTGTCCCTCTTTTCCCTATGGTTCAGCCTATTAGTCAAACTGTCCGACCATCTGAATACTCCTGGGACACTTATTGGGAAATGACACACTAAAAAATGAGGAATAACTGGTGTTAGTCCTGATGTTTCCTTGCCAACTCTTGCAGTGAAGTCTCCATGGAGGACGATTATGTCTCCCTTGGGGATGGTGATCCGTGTTGAGGCATTGAACTATACAACATGGAAACATGCTCTTCGGCTCACCTTGTCTATGCTAGGCAAGTTGGCGTTCTGAGCCTGTTCCATTTGCCCACATGTGACCCATGTCCCTCTGAACCTTTCCAAATGTCTTTTGAAAGTCACAATTGTATCAGGTTCTATAGGTTTCTCTGAACACTCACATTTATATACACTCTGTAGGTTTAAAAAAAAAACGTAGTTGCTCATGATACTGGTGCTAGGAAACTTTCCTTCACTGGCATTCTTCAGGCAATAAAACAGTGATCTCGCACCTCTGGTTTGGCGTGGAGGTTGTGTTGACTGGAACATTATGCCAAGGGTGCCAGTGAGGGCTCGTTGAGCTGGCTGGGGAAGTAGTGTGTCTGCTCACCTCCTGCACCATGCCTGACTTGTGTCTCAGAGTAGTTATGCAGTTAACAATGAGCTCAACTTGACTTTAATAGCTGCCAGGAAAGAACTGCAGATTTTGGTTTAAATCGAAAATGGACACAAAATGCTGGAGTAACTCAGTGAGACAGGCAGCAGCTCTGGAGAGAAGGTATGGGTGACGTTTCAGTCTGAAGAAGGGTCTCGACCTGATACGACACCCATTCCTTCTCTCCAGAGATGCTGCCAGTCCTGCTGAGTTACTCCAGAATTTTGTGTCTACCTTTAATAGCTGCTACCTGTTTATAGGACACATTTTGAAAATCCATACCTGCTATATCTCCTGCGTTCTTTATTTTGTTCGAGTCGCTTTGCTAGGCAGCTTGCCTTCAACAAAGCTTAGATTATTGGTTGATTACAATATGATAGAGATAGTGTGTGCTTGCAATCTGATGGAAGTAGCAGACAGGATGGCAGTGTGGCGCAGCGGTAGAATTAACACCTTAAGTGCTTACAGCGCCAGAGACCCATATTCGATCCTTACTGCAGGTGCTGCCTGTACAGAGTTTGAACATTCTCCCCCTGCCCTTGGTTTTTCTCCAGGAGCTCTGGATTCTTCCCACATTCCAAAGTCGTACTAATTGGCTTCAGTAAAAATTGTAAATTGTCCCTGGTGTGTTGGCTAGTGCTGGTCGGCGTAGACTCAGTGAGTCGAAGGGCCTGTTTCTGTGCTGTATGTTTTTAACTAAAAATTAAAATGCCAAGTTAAATTTGCCAACTTCTGAACCAACAAGTTTTTTCACTCCTATACTAAGAGTTTCACTATAATTACTGATAATCAAGATGTTTACTTTGAGATTCAACCTGTGATGTGATAGATACTCTGCTATAGTTTAGCCTGTAACTCTGTGCATGTGTTTAATTTGGCCAGTCAGTAGATTAATTGGTCCATGTCCATGCTGACAAAAAAAAGCTGCCATTTAGATTAGCCTCACTGCTCAGCTGTAGGTCCAGCCTATTTGAGGACTGATCTCGATGGTTTTGAGATGTGCATGTTGAATTGATTGCCAAAGATGGAATGAGGTCTGACTACTTTTAGTGCTATTGACTCAAAATAAATGGTATCAGCAGTGGAATCTGAGCCACTGATCAAATGTGGTTAGATATCAGCAGAGTCTGCATCCACATGTACAGCAGCGCTCTTTATCAGATTGTAAATTGCTGAGCAGATAACCATACATCCTCTGGACCAGCAGCTGAGTGAATCACTTCACATTGCTCCGGGCAGCAGGTTAGGTGGCGCCTCAATGAGTTTTGACAGTTATTACTGAGTTCTTGGGCTGAATCACCTTCAGAGATTCAAAGCATTGAATGCACATGGGGAAAATCTCCAACGTTCAAAAGGAATGATTCAAAATAGATGCTACATCTGACATTCACTGAAGTGAGGAGATGGAGGACACTATCAAATGTTTATCAGCAAGGGGAAGTTGAGTACTAGATTAGAAGAGAACAGGACTCCCACTTTTGTTCAAACCATGCTCCACAACTCTTTCCCTACATCCTGCAATTTTTTTTCTCCAGTTCCTTTTGGAAGTAATGTGTTAAATCAATGTTCACTGCCCTATTGAACAGATATTTCCAAATACTAAATGTTTGTAGTTTACCTTTTCTTTTGTTTTATTTTCTGCCCTGTCTGTGTAGGTATTGGAAACTTTCTTTCCACGTTCAATCAAAATTATTTCCTTTTTTTTCCCGAGTCAAAAGATTGTGGCATGTATATTTGGGAGGCATTTGGGTCAAATACAGGTAAATCGGACTAGCGCAGTTGGCCATCTTGCTCGTAGACGAGTGGGGACAAAGGGATGTTTCCGTGCTCTATGATGGACACTAAGTGCGCAAGCCTAAGAGTGCAACCAGCAAAGAGAGACAGGAGGAGAAATTGGATTAAAATTAAAGGAAAATAAAATTTAAAAAATGGAGAAGATGCATTATGTCAGACTTAGAATTTTATTGTGGTCAGTGAACATATGCATGTTGGGTCAGGATTCGGCATTAAAATATTCCTTGATACAAATTTTCAGGAAGAACGGAAGTAAGGTGAGGAAGAGAGGTAGCAGTATTGTTTAAAGAGTGTGGCAGGGCTAGAGTGAGAGGATGGTGCAGAGGAGTCAATGGTGATCTGTTAGTTCTGGAACAATAGAGGGAACATGACTCAATGTATGTTTTGTCAGATCACGAGTTTTTTTGTTCAATGATAAATAGAGCATTGCTGGATCTGGTCCTGAGTAGAGAGGTAGGTCAACAGCATTAGGTTTCTGTTGGGAGAGGGTAATTATAACATAAGGTTTAGCTTGACAATAGAAAGAAAGACCCAATTTAACGATCTTATGTTGCAACTTTTGAAAACTTCGGTTGGAATGTATTTGGTTGCCCCACTTCAGGAAGGACATGGAGTCTTTAAAGCGGGTCCAGAAAGGTTTACCAGGATGCTGCATGGATTGAAGGGCATTAGCTTTAAGGAGAGATTGGGCAAACTTTGGTTGCCTTCTCCGGAGGCCGAGAAGAGAAGTTTATAATATTATGAGGGGTATAAAAAGGGTAGACAGTCAGAACCTTTTTCTGCGGGTGGAATTGCCAAATCCCTTTAGGGCATGTTTAAGGTAACAAGAGGAAAGTTTAAAGGATGCCCAAAGGGTCAGTTTCTTGCATAGAAAAATGCTAGGACTGGAATGTGCTGCTATAGGTAGCAGATCTGGTTGTGGTGTTTACGGGGCTTTTAGATAGATAAATGAATATAAAGGAAGGAGAACGAGGAGACACAAAAGTTACCTATTTTTCTCCGGAGTTGCTGTCTGACCTGCTAAGTTACTCCAGCTTTTTGTATCTTTTGAATATAGAGGAATATTGGTCACAGGCAGAAGGGCTTAGTTTAATTTGGCATCATGTTCAGCACAAACATTGTGGGGCGAAAGGCCTGTTCTTGTGCTATACTTTGTGTTCTGCGTTCCATTTTCTCCAAGATCAGAGAGAAGCTCAGTCCAGAATATTTATTATCCTTTCCAAATATGCTGACAAGACCAACATGCTTCTTCACTGAACTATCTACAGCATAGAAACATGCCATTAGACTCAGCTGATCAATGCTGATGTTTGTGGTTGACATAACCCTCAGTGATACAGTTCCCTCTGTCATCGCTGTCATTTACTCGGGTCGTCACGTTTATTATCATATATGTGCAAGTATAGTGACGTACAGGTGCAATGAAAATCTTTCTTGCAGGAACATCTCGGGCACATAGATAACAGGCAAAGCCAAAAGGCATGCAAGACAGTGGAAAGAAAAGTGTTCCTAAACAAGACAATAGTGTAAGGCGCAATTATACTACAGGTCTGTTGTCGCTGAAAGTAGCAACATGGGTAGATAGCGGTGAAGGTGCTACATGGTAGTGTTGCATTGCTGAGATAAGATTAGGGTTGTGCGGGTTGATTCAAGATCCTACTAATTATACGAAAGTAAAACCAGAAGGTAGAATAGTGATTGGAAGGGAATGGACAGGGTGGGTGGGGGGGGGGGGGGGGGGAGTTGTGATGGAGAGGAAGAGGAAGAGGGAGGATCAAAGGAAATGAACTCTTCGGTAGGGGTATGTGCCGCGAGAGGTAACCCAAGGGAAACGTACATTCTATGTTGGCTGGAGGTTAGGGTTGAGCCGAGTTGCTGGAACTGTGAACCAGCAGCACTAACTACTGCTGCACTGTGCTGACGTGTTGCACACCTTACTGCTTGCTTGCTAATTATCTCACTGTGCATTAACCATTCCAAACTGGTAATCCGTGGGTTGCCTCAAAAATATGTGGATATCTTTGACCAGCACGTGAGCAGAAATCTAACTCCTCAACCTGGTACTGTTTGTATGCGACTCCAGCCCCAAATTGATACTTGACTCCCGATATCCTCGGCAGCAACGTTCGGATATAAACACTGCTTTGCCAGCGTGGTTCAATCCAAAAACAAATAAAGGCTACGAGCTGATGATTGTTCAAACAGCCATCTACTCATTGTGTGTTTCAGAGAGAAGATTGTCAGTATGGAATTTATGCGCAAGTACATCCACGTTGCCAAGATCGTCAAACCCATGCTCACATCTGAGGTCGCGAACCACATTGCAGAGGAGTACTCCAGTCTACGCAGTCAGGACCAGATGAGTTCCGATGTTGCTCGGGTGTGTGGCCTTTGTAGAAATGTGTTTTTATCACCAGGATTTCTCCTTTCCATTCTGTGTAGTTGCTGGTCACTATGCAGCTTGTTTGTTTTCTCCTAGAGATTGAGCTGTCTTGTGTTAATATCATAAATAAGAGGAACAGGAAAACGCCACTAAGTCCCTCTGGTGGATCTGGTATTCAGTAGGATCATCACTGATCCAGTGGTTTTTTTTTTTTTACTGCTTTCCAATCCTTTCCTTATTCTAGCTATCACAGTCTCATACGTAGGACTTCCACCTCCCAGCTCTCTGTATGGCCAGGTGTATGAAAGACTCTCGCCCCTTATAGAGAATTTCTTTTCTTCATCTCAGTCTTCAGTGAATTAACCCCTTATTCTGGACTGCTCCCAAGAAAGGAAGGGTCCTTTCAGCGTTTGCCCTCCCGAAAATTCACCATGTTAACTCCACATGTACGTTGGGACTCGGAATGGTGGGTGAATCGGTCCACCATGAGAGAGGAGGTCACTTTTCAGCCCATTCAGTCCATGCTGTTTCTCAGAAAAGCAACCCCATCAGTGTTGCTCCCATCCCATACGTCCCCATCAGCGTCCCTTTGATTCTTTTTGCCACCTGTTTGCATCAAAGGTAATTTATGGTGGTCCATTAACTTACCACCCTGTCTTTTGGATGCGGGAGGAAACATGAGTACACGGAGGAAGCCTGTGTGGTTTCAGGGAGAATAAACAATCCCACACAGACTGCATCCAAGGTTAGAATTAAACCATGGTCCAAGAGGCTGTGGCGGATGCCCTAACTGCTTCTTTGTAGTTGTAGGGTTTATCCTTGTACCTTTTTTTATGAAGAGCGTAATGTTTGAAATTTTCCCATGCCTGGACACTAACCCAAATCGATAAAATGGTCGTAAGATTACAGGGAATAGATAGGCAAGTGGACTTAGATTGAATGATCTTTAAGCACAGGCAATGTTCTCTGCAGGTTCAATATCTTTCATTCTTATTGACTGATTTTATGCATGTGCTCTACCCTTGCTTGTATTATGAGGAACTACATTGTTACGGAGCGGCTTTAGATGATGGTCAAGCTGGAAGGAGGGTCATTGGTTGAATTGGGTACATGTTCTAAGTTTATTGAAGACTTCATGACATGTGTTAATGAGTCACTTCCTCTCTAAGAAACTAGTTTTTCATGGAGGTGTAACTTTCCAGCATCTTCTGTTTGTGCTCTTTATTTCTGGTGTCAGTAACAGTTGGGTGGCAGCAGTCTGATTTTCAGCCTTAGCCTCCTCTGTAAATGGAGATGAAATGGTCCCACAGGAATGTTCACAAGTTCTGGGAGCAGAATTAGGCCATTCGGCCCATTAAGTTACACCGCCATTCAATCAAGGCTGAACTATCTTTCCCTCTCGGTCCCATTCTCCTGCCTTTTCCCCATAACCTCTGACACACTTGTGAGAGGAAAGCTAACTATGGTTTAGTTCCCTCCCGCTGTGAGTGCCCTTTATTACAGACAGAGTGCCAGCTCGTTTTGCGCTTGTTGTCTTGGTCAAAAACGGTGTGCTGATGTTGACTTGGTGTGGATTTCTCACGGACCCTGAGGGTTTTGTTACTAACCTTCTCTTCCCTTTCCCAACGCTTTCCACTTAGACCTCACCTGTCACTGCACGAACTCTGGAGACTTTGATCAGGCTGTCAACTGCTCACGCAAAAGCCCGTATGAGCAAGACCATTGACCTACAAGATTCTGAAGCAGCAGTCGAACTGGTTCAGTTTGCTTACTTTAAGAAGGTAAGTGCTTGTGAGCATCTATCTCTTCGCCAAAGTGTATCCTTCTGATGTCCTCTGGGCTTAACATCATCTCATCTGGTGTTACGGCCATCCACTCATGTTGGTAGAAAAGATGTTGTGCACACAATACCTTCCCACGCTCTTGGTGCTTGCCGAAGGACTCCAAAGACTTAGAGGTTTGCAGGTTAATTGGCTTGGTATAATTGTAACATTATCCCATGTGTGTGTAAGATAGTGTAAGTGTGCGGGGATCACTGGTCAGTGCGGACTCGCTGGGCTGAAGTGCCTGGTTCCGCGCTCTATCTCTATACGAACTAAACGACTGACGGTGCTCACCAGGGGAGCAAACCTCTGCTGTAAAAACTGTCAATAAGATTCACATTTTATTATTGTGTGAATTTGGTCTTTTTAAAAAAATTAATCAGGAGTGAATCTCAATTCTCAAACAGTCATGTGGCTACAATCAGTTGAAATAGCTCATACGGGTTTATACATGTAGACCAACTTGATAATAAATGAAATGTTGCATTTACCAAATTGATGCCTGGATTAGTGTTAGTTACAGGGAGAAGTCGGATAGACTTGGATTGTTTTCTCTGGAACGCCAGAGGTTGTGGAGAGACCTGAAAGAAGAATATTAAAATTATGGGAACTATAGATAGGGTAGACAGTCAGAACCTTTCCCCCCCCCAACATGGAACGCTCAACTACTAGAGGGCATAGCTTTAAGGTGAGAGGAGAATTTTAAAGGCGATGTGTAGGGCAAGGTTGTTTTTTTACACACAGAGGGTGGTGAGTGCCCAGAGGTGGTGAGGGTGGTATTTGACGCAGATACGATAGTGGCATATAAGAGACTTTTGGATGGGCATTTGGATATGGAGGGATATGGACTATGTGCAGGCAGATAAGAGATGGTCTTGGTATTATGTTCAGCACAGATATTGTGGGCTGAAGGGCCTGCTCTTGTGCTGTACTGTTCTATGGTCTATTTACCATTGTAACAGACAACAGTTCTTCTGAGATTAGCTACACATTTGTGACATTGTGGTTGGCTGGAGGCACGTGCTCTCTGACAAGCAGAATTTAAGCATTCAATAGCATAAACTCCCTGATATAATATTAAAAAACTGAAAGCCAAAGGTATATTTACAGAATGTTGGCAATGACTCCCTGCCTCCCTCCAACCATAACATGCAGGTGCTTTCTGCTGTGTTTAAACTATCACTCAAGAAGCCAGTGCTTAAATTAACATGTGCTGTGCAGTGTGGGCATCTGATGTTGCTGTTGACAAAAATCCCAGTGTCATAAATCTCTTCCCGTGATTGAGCCCTGTTGGTAGTTTATAACTAGTTTAATTCTTGGCAGAGATCTATATGCTCCAATGGTATTCCAATCTTAGATAGAACAGAACAGGTCATTTGATCCACAATGTCTGTGCTGACCATGATACTACTGTCAGCACAGTAGTCCAGGACAAGGGGTCACAGCTTAAGGATAAGGGGGAAATCGTTTAAGACCGAGATGAGGAAAAACTTTTTCACACAGAGAGTGGTGAATCTCTGAAACTCTCTGCCACAGAGGGTAGTTGAGGCCAGTTCATTGGCTATATTTAAGAGGGAGTTAGATGTGGCCCTTGTGGCTAAGGGAATCAGGGGGTATGGAGAGAAGGCAGGTACGGGATACTGAGTTGGATGATCAGCCATGATCATATTGAATGGCGGTGCAGGCTCGAAGGTCCGAATGGCCTACTCCTGCACCTATTTTCTATGTATCTATGTATCTATGTAAACTGCCCATCTGCCTGCATGTGATCTATATTCCTTGATTCCACTGGCTGTTCAAGTATCTGTCTAAATGCTTCTTAAATGTCATATTTGCCTCCACCACTTCCCCTAGTAGTTTTTTCCAAGCACATACTTCACTTTTGTATTTTACAGAAATTGTTTGAACTTTCCTCCCTTCACCTTAAAACAATGAAAATCATCCAGGGGACACACCAGTGCATCCAGCATGCGGACTGGACTTTGGACTTTTTCTCTTGTAAATGATGCCAAATTATGGCGATGGGTACAATAATTTCACTGTGCAGTGCATAGGTGACAATAAAGAACCATTGAACCACTGACTATTTACGCACTGGTCATTCTCTTTTCCCTTTCCTGTCGGGCAGAGATACAAAAGCCTAAACGCATGTATCACTAGATTCAGGAACAGCTTCTTCCCCACTGTTATGAAAGCTGTCAGAAAGCTGTCTTTGTTTTGCATGTTCTCTGGATAAGTCATACCATAAGTGCATCAGACAAACAGTTCTGCAAAAGAGAAAATAAACAGTTAATGTTACAGCTACCCAGGAAGTGCAGAATTAAAAAAAAGTGCATGAGCCAACTTGGGATAGGCCGTAAGTCACTGCCTGTGCCAGTTCCACCTAGCCTTCAATTCCTTGATCTTTGCAAAAGTTACCTGCCTTCTCTTTAAATATCTCCAATGAACCAGCCTCCATGGCCCTCTAGGGTAGAAAACTCCAGAAGACTCGCAACAAATTCCAAACTCCGAGACGAAATTATGACACGCCACAGTTTGGATTTTCTACCCCCTTATCTATATCCCCTAGTTTAGGACTTTCTCCAGGGGAAACATCTCAACATCTGCGTTCTCATTCCTCCCTTAAGGTATTCTCTTTCAATTTTCTTCTAAAATTCAAATATATTGAACAGTACAGCTTTGGCCAACTGCATCTGTGCTGACCATGACGCCAAGTTAAACTAATCTCTGCCTGCATGTAATCCATTTCCCTCAATTTCCTGCATATTCAAGTGAATATCAATGCGCAATCATATCTGCTTCCACCACTATCTGTGGCAGTGCATTCCTGAACTCAATACGCTCAGCATAAAGAAACTTGCCCGGCACAACGCCTTTAAACTTTCCCTCTCTGGCTTTAAACCTTTGCTCTTTAGCCTTGACACTTCCATCCTGGAGGGAAAAAAATGTTCTGTCTATCCTATCTATACCTCTGATATTTTTATATTCTTAAATCGGGTTTCCCCTCAGCCTCCACTCCAGAGCAAACAATCCAAGTTTGTCCAATCTCTCTTTGTACCTAATGCCTTCTAATCCAGGCAGCATTCTGATGGATCTCTTCTGCACCCTCTCCAAAGCCTCCACATCCTTCCTGTGACCAGAACTGCACATACTACTACAAATGTGGCCAGCGCAAAGTTACAAAATAAGTTCCATCCCCAGCAAACCTAATGTGAGTGTATTTTGTTTAGGTTTTGGAGAAACGGAAGAAACCACGCAAAGATGACAGTGAGGTGGAGACCGAGGAGGAAGACATTAGCCAAGAAGATGGTGATGCCAAGAAGAGGTGAAGGATCCACTGGTGTGGAAACGTCTAGTTTTCTGCATTGTGCATTTACTTGTAGTGACTCTACCGGTTTAGATGTTGTTCATTCTTTAATCAATCAAGACACAGATATCCGTCCCTGGATGTTTTAACAATGAAAAATAAAATCATGATCATATTGATTTGAATGTAACCACTTTATATTTTGACTGTCGGCTTTTGACGGCCATTGTGACCTTTGCTGTTCAAAACACGATAGGGTGGCATGGTGACACAGCGGTAGAGTTGATGCCTTACAGCTCCTCAGCGAGGGAGACCCGGGTTCGATCCTGGCTAATAAGAATTCCGGGTTCGATCCCGACTCCGTGGGCCGAAGGGCCTATTTCTGCGCTGTATCTCTAAACTTGACTTTCTTCTCCCTCTCGCCCCCACACAACCCAAACTTCAAAATGATCGTCCCTGCTGGTGGGGCAGAAAAAAGGTGAATCTATTATTTATTTTTCTTTGCATCCTCAGGAGGAAACCTCAAGCTAAAGATGGTGAACGCAAGAAGCGGAGACGAAAGCAGGAGGAGGGTGAACAATATGACCCCTATGACTTCAGCGATGCTGAGGAAGAGACACCAGACAGTAAGTTCTTGTTCTTATTGTCAATGACTACGATGCCTCAAGGCTGCATAGGAGAAATGTCTGTGAGAGACTAACTGCAGACAGTGAGTTGGTTGTTATTGTATTGCTGGATGTTTGCTTGGGTTTAGTTAGCCGATGCACTGAATTAGGACATCCTGTTGCCTAGTGAAGCTCTACCAAGGCAGGGCAGCGTGGTGCATCTCAGAAATGAAGACACATGTATTCATTTGGCATTATTTTATGAGCCCTGGAAATGCATGAGAATAGATTGGGTAAATATACTGTTCCCCCCCCCCCCCCCAGGTTAAGGGAACCAACTGGAAGGCAAAGGTATGTGTGAGGGGTAATATTTAATAGGAACCTGAGGGGTGACTCTCACACACATGGTGGGGGCATGTGTATTGAACTGTCTGTAAAAGTAGTTGAGGTGGGTGCATAACATCTAAAAGACATTTTGACAGGTACATGGATAGGAAAGGTTTAGTGATATGAGCCAAATAAGGATAAATGGGACCAGCTTAGATGTGACATCTTGGTTGGCATGAATGAGTTGGGCTGTTGGGCCTGTTTCTGTGCTTTACACCTCTGATTTGGCCAACACTTCCCATATTTACAGAGTGTGTTTTTGGTTGTTATATCTTTATCTCCTTAACTGAACACAATACTCCAAATGCGATATCGCCAATGTCTTGTACGACTGTAACATAACATACCAACTTCTTTCTATGCTCAATTTCCTGACTGATTAAACCACTTTCACTACCCTATCTACTACCTATAACACCACTTTCAAGGGACTATGCACGAATACCACTAGATCCCTCTGCTCCACAACTCCGCACGAGGCCCCACCATTCACTGAAGATCCTGCCCTTTGGTTGACTTCCCAAGATACAACACCTCTCACATATCTCGATTTGACATTCCTCAGCCCACTTGCCCAGCTGATCGAGATGCACTATAATTTTTGATATCTATCTTCATGATCTGTTTCCACCTATTTTAGTGTTACCTGCCAACTTACAAATCATACCTTGTATATTGTCATCTTTATCAACAATTTAGATGAGAAACAGCTATGGGCCCAGCACCGATCCCTGAGGCACACCCCTAGTCAAAGGCCTCCAGTCCTAAAAAAACAACTTCCACCACCCTCTGCTTCCTACCATGAATACAGTTCCGTATCCAGTTAGCTAGCTCTCCCTTGATCCAGCGCACTCTATAATACGGAGCCTTATCAGGGTCTTATTATAGTCAACATAAACTATATCTACGGCCTTGCTTTTGCCAACCTTCTTACTTAAAAAAAAAAACTCAAGTGAAATTCATGAAATGTAAACTCCAATGAACAAAACTACGCTGACAATCCTTAATCAGCCCTTGCCGATCCAAATGCTTGTATACCTGATCACTCGGAATCCTCTCCAGGAACTTTCCTACCACAGATGTTGGGTTTACTCCCCACGGTTTTTCCTTGCAGCCCCACGTAAATAGAGGCATCCTCCATTAGTCACCCTCCAGTTTTCCGCATCTCACCCAAGTCTATGTTTTATGTATCTCGTCATGACTCCTGCGATTTCTTCTCTGGCATCCTACAGATAATTGTCATGTTTACCAAGATACAGTGCAAGTCTTTGTATTGTGTGCTATACAGGTAAATTATACCATACAGAAGTACAACAGATAGTGCAAAAGAAAAAATAAACAAGAGAAGAGAATATAGTGTGTAGGAAGGAACTGCAGATACTGGCTTAAACAAAAGATACACAAAATGCTGGAGTAACTCAGCATTTACTGTTTCGGGTCGAGACACGCCGGGTCTGAAAAAGTTTCTCGACCCGAAACGTCAGCCATTCCTTCTCTCCAGAGATGCTGCCTGTCCAGCTGAGTTACTCCAGCATTTTGTCTATCTATAGTGAATATAGTGTCACACCACAGAGAAAGTGAAATGCAAGGGCTTAATAAGGTATTTGGAATTTGGACCGTCATTGTTAGTATATGAGACTGATTGCTATCAATCGGGGGGAAAAAGCTGTTTTAAAATCTTGTTTGTACGTGCTTTCAAGCTTTTGTATCTTCTGCCCATTAGGTGAGGGGAAAAGAGAGAATGAAGAGGTGTGAGTGACCTTGATTATGTTGGCTTCTTTCCCAAGCAGAGTAAAGATTAGATAAAGTCAATGGGGGAAGGCTAGTTTGCATGATGGAGTAGATATGGTGAGAGTCATTGGAGACATGCCAAATGTCCTTGGCCATCTGAGGAAGTAGAGGCGTCGGTGAGCTTTCTTGGCTATTCCGTGTAGGCTGCAACCTGCGCAGGATAAGTAATTTAGTCTTTAACAGTGTCTCTCAGTTCTGACTACAACTTGGTTCTAAAATTTAAAAACAAAGAATGCTGTAAACAAATGCTCAGCAGCCTCTGTGGAAAAAGCAATCGTTAGCATTTTGCGTCCAGGTTTTGATTTTCATGTGGGAATTTGAAACTAGGCTGCCTATAGTTGTTTGTAACCTTGTGGATGGTCAATAAATCATTTCCTAGTCTGCTAAGGAAGCGGGTTGATGTGAAGCTCCTACCAATTGCACAAAAAATTTGGTTCTGTATTGTGCCCTGGTATTTTGGTTTGCAAGCAGAAAGTCAATGTGTATGACCCAGTTGGTAAAACAATCTGATCTGATTTTCCACAGTCCAGCCACGCACTCCAAAGACGCCAGAAGCTGGAGAGCACAAGGACACCGTTGATGGAACTGCCAAGTCTGTGTTGAGTGAAGAAAGGTCAGTATGTCAGTGTCTTCTTGCCACCATTGAATTCAAAATATGTGGTTCTAGTTTCATGCGAAAACATTGAGGATGTTTAGTTTTAGGTCTGATTTCTTTGTCATGAAAATTACGTGGGCTGCCTTTTTGAACCTTAGCAGTACGAGGATGATTCACTGGGTTGGTTTATCCAGAAGTAAATTGTACACAAGTCATACCAGTTCTTTGATACAGTTAGATCAGTTCAGAGCAGTAACCTTAAACCATGTGTTCAATTGAGATACTCCCAGATATTTTAATCTTCATTGATTTAGCTCAGTAAATACGTCAGTGCCTGTTTTATGCTGTCATTATGTCAATTTATATTGCACCATTATTAAAATTGAAGTCCAGAACCAGGGGTCACAGTTTAAGAATAAGGGGTTGGTCATTTCGGACTGAGATGAGGAAAAAAAATTCACCTGGAGAGTTGTGAATCTGGAATTCTCTGTCACAGAAGGCAGTGGAGGCCAATTCACTGGATGTTTTCAAGAGTGAGTTAGATTTAGCTCTTGGGGCTAAAGGAATCAAGGGATATGGGGGGAAAGCAGTAATATTGAATGGTGGTGCTGGCTCGAAGGGCTGAATGGCCTTCTGCACCTATTTTTCTATGTTTCTAAAATGGAGAAATTACTTAAGCTGAAGGATCCTTGCAAATAGCCTTGGGCTGCCACTGCTGAGGTTATCTGAGATTTAACTTCTGATCAAGGAAAATTACTTCTATTATAAATGTTGTAATATGTAGAAGTGGTTTGCTGGGTTTAGATGCAGGATCCTGGTGTAATGGTTAACATTGTATTTAATGGATTGTGAGGAGGTACGGTATCCAATTAAAACTGGAAATAGATTCGCCGGAGAAGAATACAATGATAACTAAAAGATTGCAAATTGGAAGTGATCGCTAGCTTTTTTTTTAATGTTTCCAAATTTTCTTAATAAAGGAATTTTGGAGTAAGTCTAAACTCTTGCTGCCAGTCCATCATGCAGTGTGTTGGAAACAACATATTTAGATGCAGAATTAGAGCCTCATGCAGAAGTTGCCCTGATACTTTAGTTTGCATGCAGAAAGTCAATATACATACTCAGTTGGTAAAACAATCTGATCTAATTTCCCTATGTCAGAGAGCATTCAGACAGCAACACATGTAACATGAGCACAGCAGCCTTGCTGGAAGTCAACTTGTTGCATGGTAGCAAAGCGGTAGAGCTGCTGCCTTACAGCACCAGAGACCCGGATTCGATCCTGAGTACGGGTGCTTGCCTGTACAGAGTTTGTACGTTGACCTCGTGACCAACGTGGCTTTTCTCTGGGATCTCTGGTTTCCTCCCAACTCCAAAGACGTATAGGTTTGTAGGTTAATAGGCTTAGTATAATTATAAATTGACCCTAGTATGTGTGGGATAGTGTAAGTGTGTGGAGATCACTGGTCGGCGTGGACTCAGTGGGCCGAAGGGCCTATTTCTGTGCTATGTCTCTGAACTAAAACTTAATTCTTGGTTGAAGACTGGCTGGGCCGGAAAATTATGTAGTGGTCTGACATTTTGTTGCACCACGATCCTGTGCCCCTTGCAATTTGTTGTAGCGTATTAAATTCCTTTCCAATTGAACTGGGGGCACACTCCTGTGGCTGTCTGCACTTTTTCTTGTGGTTCTAATCCTGTTTTTAATCCTGGCGCAGATTTAAAGCATTCAAAGCTGCCCTCTTAGATGCTTTCAAGGCTGCACATGCGCAATCCCTTGGAATGCAAACTCTGATGGCTTCAATCAATAAAAAAAACAAGGTTCCATTCACTGAGGAGGAGGTGCAGACTGCTCTCGACAAGATGCAGGAAGACAACCAGATCATGGTGACCGATCACATCATCTTCCTAATCTAAACTAGTGGATTTCACTGTGGACTGCTATGCACCAAACCGAATTGAAGGCATAGTAGGATGTGACTAAAGAACATGCTGACAGCTTAAATATAGCTAATTATCTTTTCATAAACTAGATTTTTCCAAGCCTGCTTCACAGGAGCTTGAGTTCCATGGAGGCAGCCAGTAATTAACATGGCGGAGGGGGGAGGGCAGGGGATTGCCTTCGAGTACATTGTTCAAGAAGGAAAATATATTGTTTATTTTATATGTACCCGAGCTAATTTCTTCAGGGTTACACAGTTGCCCACTGTCACGTGCATGGGAAACTGGTCATGTCCAGCTTGAAAACAGCGTTTGCGAGGGATTTCAGATGTTGGTTGACATTGGCAATGCTGCTGCTTGGGTTCAACCAGTGTGTGGGTGCCGAGCCTATCGAACTGCCAGCAGCTCTGGAATAACTGGACTGCTGTTTCTTTCGACGGGGTTGGTTTTGAACTATCTTTGAACTGGACGGTATAGGAAGGAACTTCAGGTGCTGGTTTAAACCGAAGATTGACACAAAAGCTGGGGTAACAGCGTGTCAGGCAGCATTTTTGGAGAAAAAGAATAGGTGCGGTTTAGGGTCGAGACCATTCTTCAGATTTCTATTCCTTTTCTTCAGTGATGCTGCCTAAACCGTTGAGTTACTTCACAAAAAATATAGCTTTTTTTGTCTATCTTTGGACTGGAAGGGTTACCTGGATATTGGTTTTGTGCAGGTTCCAGAGGCTATTGACATATTGAACAGGGTTGGGTTGGGATGGATCAGTAAAGTGACACCTTAGCACTACTTTCAAAGGCTTCCTTCTGAAGATCCTGTTTGGGAGCTGTGTTACATTCCTTATTCGTTGTTGTCCCCCACTCCCTCCCCCACTTCCAAGTTATTTAATATTTTTCCAAGAATACTAAGGGCATGGTTGATCTTCCCCTCCCGTGCCTGACTGTTTCAGGGCATCTAGACCTTGAAGCAATGTTGCATTGGCCAATGCATCAACCAATGCATTGGCATGATGATTGGGGCCCATGGAAGCAGTCAAATGTAACACTTCGGACATTGCTGCAAGTTTCCGGCAGGATTTTCTTGTCTTCTCTTTGGTTAGACATACAGGTCAGGGTCCTGACCTCTGTGAGACCTATTGCTGCCACTAACTTGCATTTTGTTGGGAGCTGTTGGGCCCAGCCTTGTTGGGGTTAATTACGAGAGTGAGTACATCTTTAGTCTGTGAAATGGATGAATTACTGAGTGAGGTTGCATCATGCGCAATTTGTGTAACTGCTTGCGAAGAGACTTTTTTTGTAATAAAGTTGAATTTGTTTTCTCTCATTGCATGCATTCTTTTCACCAAAGAAGCCCTTGTCTTTGGTTTCAATATGAACATTCAAACTGCAGATGAAGCCGCGTGCGGGAACATAGAACAAGAGGCACTTATTTTTAAATTCCAAGCATGCATCTGACCTTGTTTTTGTGTTCTACTTTCTACATTCTGCTTGCGTTATGCTTATTTTGAATAGCTGAGTCAATTCATCTGTATTGTGTGGTTTTGAGGCAGGGCTTTCATGTTGCAGTTTTTGTATTGCCGCCACTGATGTATATCCAGGACCATTGGCTGAGATTTTCCAACAGTTTGTTTAAATGAGAAAATGTTCAGGTTGAAGTGGAACATTAGTCTTGCTGTACTTTGATTCAAGCTCACTTTTTTTAACCATTCCTGCCTTCTCCCCATATCCCCTGACCCCGCTATTTTTAAGAGCCCTATCTAGCTCTCTCTTGAAAGCATCCAAAGAACCTGCCTCCACCGCCCTCTTTGGCAGAGAATTCCACAGACTCACCACTGTGAGAAAAAGTGTTTCCTCGTCTCCGTTCTAAATGGCTTACTCCTTATTCTTAAACTGTGGCCCCTGGTTCTGGACTCCCCCAACAGCGGGAACATGTTTCCTGCCTCTAGTGTGTCCAAACCCTTAACAATCTTATATGTTTCAATGAGATGCCCTCTCATCCTTCTAAACTCCAGAGTGTACAAGCCCAGCTGCTCCATTCTCTTAGCATATGACAGTCCCGCCATCCCAGGAATTAACCTTGTAAACCTACGCTGCACTCCCTCAATAGCAAGAATGTCTTTCCTCAAATTAGGGGACCAAAACTGCACACAATACTCCAGGTGTTGTCTCACTAGGGCTCTGTACAACTGCAGAAGGACCTCTTTGCTCCTATATTCGGTTCCTCTTGTTATAAAGGCCAACATGCCATTTGCTTTCTTCACTGCCTGCTGTACCTGCATGCTTACTTTCATAGACTGATGTACAAGGACCCCCAGATCCTGTTGTACTTCCCCTTTTCCCAACTTGACACCTTTTAGATAGTAATCTGCCTTCCTATTTTTGCTACCAAAGTGGATAACCTCACATTTATCCGCTTTAAACTTCATCTGCAATGTAGAAGACTAAGGAAGTATGGCATGTCACTGATGACAACAATTTCTACAGATGTGGCGCCTTACAGCACCAGAGACTCGGGTTCGATCCTGACTACGAATGCTGTCTGTACAGAGTTCTCCATGTGACGACGTTGGTTTACTCTGGGAGCTCAGATTTCCTCCCACATTCCAAAGAAATACAGGTTTGTAGGTTAATTGGCTTAGGTAAAATTGTAGATTTTCCTTAGTGTGTAGGATAGCGCCAGTGAGCGGGTCTGTGCGGACCCTGGACTGAAAAGCCTGCTTCTGTGCTGTATCTCTAAACTAAACTACCTCTAAACTAAGATGCACCATAGAAAGCATTGTATTGGGATGTGTCACAGCTTGGCTTGGCAGCAGTTCTGTCCAAGAAATTGCAATGAGTTGTGGAGGTAGCCCAATAGACTGCATCTATACTTCATGTTGCCTTGGCAATGCAGCCAACATAATCAAATAGTCATTTCACACTGGTCATTCCACTTTCCTCCCCTCTCTTGAAAGCATATGCCACCAAATTCATGAACAGCTTCATCCCTGCTATTACGAGACAACTGAAAAATCCACCCATTAGCTCGAGTACAGTCATGCTCTTCCAACCTGCCTCATTGTCAGCCTTGTACTTTTTACATGTACACTCTCTGTAACACTCTTAATGCTGTACACTATGCTGCACTCAGGTATTTTTCTTTTGCACTCCCCATTGTACATGAATATAGCTTGATTGTGCTTATGTAACTTGGGTGACAAAAAAAGTAGGAAAATATTTAGAAAGCATCTGATTCAGATCAAAGTGCAAGGAAATTCCTCAGTCGCAAGAAATTCAGAGAGTAAATAAATGCGCAAGTACGGTGCGCCAAAGGCCCCGTTTCCATGCTGTTGCTCTGACTTTATGTGCTTCAGATTCTAAATTTATTACCCGATAGGTGCACCGCAAATGCAAAAATTATAAATGTAGGTTTTGAGAAGCAGATAACAGAATAATTTGAGAGGAAGGAAGGAAAACCATAGAAAGAACATGAAAGAAGGATGGCAGCGAACATGAAAGGGAATCCAAAAATACGCACACAAACAGGAAGTGCTGTAAGAGAAGATTAGAGAGAAAAGGAAATTACTCAAGAAGACAGAGGGCAGGAGTGGGACACCAATAGAGTATTTTGCATCAAATCGTCATGTTAAAGATACTACTGGGTTCTTAGCAAAGGAAGATGTTGGAAAGGGTGCAGAAGGGATTCACAAGGATGTTACCTGGATATGTGGGTTTGAGTTATAGGGAGAGGTTCGATAAACATAATTTTTTGGTGTGTAGGAGGCCAGGTGGTGACCTTACTGAGGTGTACAAGACCAGGAGGGGCATAGATAAAGTGAAGGCTCACAGCCTTTTTTTTCCCTCCCAGGGTAGAGGATTCTAAAACTAGAGGGCATAAGAGCAGGGGCAATTTTTTCACCAAGAAGGTAGTCCTTGTCTGGAATGCGTTGCCAAGGGAGACGAGGGAAGTGGAGTCAATTGTGACATGATATTTGGACAGTTATATGAAGGGTTTAGAGGAATATGGGTTAAATACATGCAAACAGGATTAGCCCAGTGTGTTAGCTTTGTTGGCACGGTCAAGGTAGGCCAGTAATAAAGAGGATGCCTTAGATAGCTGGTACTTAGTGTGGATATACCAACAGGTTCAGATGGGATACATTTTAGGCTGCTGTAGTAAGGAAAAGTAGAAATTACAGAAGACCTGGTTGTAATCTACAACTTGGATGTGGTGCCTGAGGACTGCAAAATTTCCAAAGTTACACCTAGGATCAAAAATGTCGGTGGAAAAACTCTTAATTAAGAAAGTTGCAAATGATAACTAGGAAGAGAATTAAAAGCTACTTAATTCTGGATAAGGTCGATTGATTAAAGAAAGCCAGCATGAATTTGTTAAAGGCAAACCAAGTCCATTTAATTAACTTGGTCGGTCTTTTAGTAAAAAAAGAGGGTTGTAGTGGAAAATGCAGGATTGAAGTGGAAAATGCAGTTGATGTGAGTTGCATGGGTTTGAAGTTATTGATAGTAGGTAACTATATACTAAGACTAGCAAGCATACTTTTAGTGCAAGAAGCTTGAAATTTTCATCCAGAGGGATGTTTGAATTTGGAACACACTGATCAGTGGGCGTTGGAAGGAGAGATGTTTATCCCAGATGATGTACACTCCTGTGTTCTTAAAACCTGCGCAGACCAACTGGCTAGAATTTTTTATGAACATGTTCATCCACTCACTGGTCTGAGGTCCCCATTTGCTTTAAAAGAGCATCCATCATGCCTCAGTGACTACCAACTAGTGGCATCTTCTTGCGTATGGCATGCACAGCCTAAAGTTGTAGGACAACTTGTTCTATTTGATCTTATGCAATTATGTACGCCAGGTTGATTACATTTGTCGAAACAGGACGGGCCACGTGAAGGTTGCAATCTCCCACCCCAACTAGTGGCATGACCATTGTGAAGAAGTGCGTTCAGAGGTTGGTTATGACACAATCAACTATTGCCATTGGAAGGTCATAAGGGACAGGAGTAGAATTGGGCCATTCGGCCCATCAAGTGTATTCTGTCATACAATCATGGCTGATCTATCTCTCCCTCCTAACCCCATTCTCCTGCCTTCTCCCCATAACCTCTGACACCAGTACTAATCAAAAATCATCTCTGTCATAAAAATATCCACTGACTTGGCCCTCCACAGCCTTGTATGGCAAAGAGTTCCACAAATTCACCACCCTCTGACTAAATAAATTTCTCATCATCTACTTCCTAAAAGTACATCCTTTAATTCTGAGGTTATGACCTGTAGTGGAATCATCGTCCCCACATCCACGCTATCCAAGTCTTTCACTATTCTTGTATGTTTCAATGAGATAACTCCAGCGAATACAGCCACACAGCCAACTAACGCTCACCATAGGTTAACCTACTAATTCCTGGGATCATTCTTGTAAACCTCCTCTGGACCCTCTCCAGCCAGCACATCCTTCCTTAGATGTGGTGCCCAAAATTGCTCACAATTTTCCAAATGTGGCCTTATCAGTGACTTTTCGAGCTTCAGCATTACATCTCTGTTTTTGTATACAACATGTCTTGAAATAAATGCTGGCATTGAATTTGCTTTCCAGGAAGACTCTGGTTCCACTCCAATTTGCCAAACGCCACAACAGATCAACAGCAGATGCGATCTCGCTGGCTCTCCACTATGCAATGAGCCTTAGACAACAAGAACACACATCAGGCTGTTGTCTATCAATTTCAGCTCTGTGTTCAACACCATCTTCCTTGCTAAACCCATCGTTATACTCTTAAGAATTAAACCTCTGTTCTTCCCTGCAATGCAATCGGATTCTCAACTTCCTCAGCAGCAGACCTCAATCAGTACGAATTTGCAACAAAGCTTCCTCCTCACTGACCATCATCTCTGGGGCACACCAAGGCTGTATGCTCAGTCTTGAATTCTACACTCTGTACCCATAATTGTGTATGTAGCCGCAGCTCAAACGCTATCTTTAAATTTGCCAATAATACCACTGTTGGGCAAATAATATTTAAAGATGGGTCACAGTACTGGAGGGAGATCATTAACCTGATTGAATTGTGCTGGAATGACAATATTGCTCTTAATATTAGCACAACCAAGGAGCTAAATGCTGACTCAGGAAGTTAAACATTAACCTGTTTTTATCAGCGGGACTGCGTGGAGAGAGTCAACAGCTTTAAGTTCCTGGGTGTGCACATCTCTAAAGATTTGTCCTGGGACCAGCACTCTGATGCAATTACAAAGAAAGCTCATCAATGCCTCTACTTCTTTAGGTATGTGAAGAAATGTTGCATGTTGCTGACTATATAACTTCTACAGGTGTTTAGTGGAGAGTATACTGACTGGTTGCACCATGACCTGGTTCGGTAACTCGAAGGCTTAAGAATGAAGAAGGCTGCAAAAAAGTGGTGGACATTGCCTGGTCCATCTTGAGAATTATTGAAGGTTATAGAGTCATAGAATGATGCAGTGTGGAAAAAGGCCATTCAGCCCAACTTGCCCACACGGGGCAACATGTTCCAGCTATACTCGTCCCACCTGCTCATGTTTGGTCCATATCCCTCCAAACCTGTCCTATCCATGTACATGTCTAACTGTTTCTTAAAAGTTGGGATAGCCCCTACCTTAACTACCTCCTCAGGCAGCTTGTTCCATACACCCACCACCCTTTGTGTGAAATTGTTACCCCTCAGATTCCTATTAAATCTTTTCCCCTTCACCTTAAACCTATGTCCCCTGGTTCTCAATTCACCTACTCTGGGCAAGAAGCGGTGCATGCACCTGATCTATTCCTCATGATTTTATACACCTGAGTAAGATCAACCCTCATTCTCCTGCGCTCTGAGGAATAGAGTCCCAGCCGACCCACATCTCCCTATAGCTCAGACTCTAGTCCTGGCAACATCCTTGTTAATCTTCTCTGTGCCATTTCCAGCTTGACAACATCTTTCCTATAACACGATGCCCAGAACTGAACATATTACTCTAAATGCGGCCTCACCAACATCTTGTACAAGTACAACATGACCTCCTAATTTCTATACTCGATATCATGACTGATGAAGGCCGATGTACCAAATGCTTTTATGACCACCCTATCTACCTGCAATGCCATCTTCATGAAACCTGCACTCCTATATCCCCCTGCTCTACAACACTCCCCAGAGCCCTACCATTCTATGTGTAGGTCCTGCCCATGTTAGACTTTCCAAAATGCAACACCTCGCATTTCTCTGTATTAAATTCCATCAACCATTTCTCAGCCCACCTGGCCAATCGATCAAGACCCTGCTGCAACTTTTCACAACCATCTTTACTATGTGCAAAACCACCCACTTTTGTATCATCTGTAAACTTGCTAATCTTGCCGTGTATGTACTCATCCAAATCATTGATATCAATGGCAAACAGTAACGGGCCCAGCACATCACTAGTCACAGACCTCCAGTCTGAGAAGCAAACTTCCACCATCACCCTTTGCTTCCTTCCATGAAGTCAATTTTCTATCCATTCAGCTATCTCACCTTGGATCCCATGTGATCTAACCTTCCAGAGCAGCCTTGCATGTGGAACCTTGTCGAATGCTTTGCTCAAGTCCTTGTATACATCTCCAGGTCTGCCCTCATCGACCTTTTTGGTCACGTCTTCAAAAAAAACTCATCGAATTTGTGAGACGACTTACAAACCTATGCTGACTATCCCTAATCACTCTTGTTCGCCTAAATGCCTGTACACCCTATCGCTCAGAATACTCTCAAGCAACTTTCCAACTACAGATGTTAAGCTCTTAAAGAAAGATACAGGAAGCTCTGCTTCAAAAAGGCTGCCAATATCATCAACGGTTCACACCATCCTGGCCACGCTTTTATCTCACTGCTATCATTGGGAAGAAGTTACAAGAGTCTGAGAGATGTTATCTCCGGTTTCAAAAGCAGCTTCTTCCCATCAACCATTGGCTCTTGAACCACCCTGCACAACTCTTACCACAACCCTACCACAGCAATGAACTACCTAGGGACTTTGTATAGGTTTTCCTAGTACTCTGGCTTGCACTTTTATAATTACCTAGTAATAACCAATAATTTGTTGTATTGTCTACTTTATATTTGTTAATGGTATCATTATTCCAATGTGCCTGCAGCAAGTAAGAATTTGATTATTCTATTTCCAGTGCATTTGATAATTAAATATCTTTGACTCTCTTGACTCTCAATGTTAGGAAGAGCGCCTAAACCACCAAGACCAAATGGGATTAGCGTAGATAGTAATTGATGGTCGGCATAGACTTGGTGGGCTGCAATGACTGTTTCTGTGCTGTATAATACTATGACGGACTGACATTGTTAATTTTCCAATGTTCTATAGATTCAGCATCAGTTCCTGTGGATTGGAGGGTAGTTAATGTTATCCCACTTTTTAAGAAAGGCGGGAAAGAGAAAACGGAATTGTAGACCAGTTAGCGTGACGTCGGTGGTGGGGAAGATGCTGGAGTCAATCATAAAAGATGAAATAGCAGCACATTTGGATAGCAGTAACAGGATCGGTCCGAGTCAGCATGGATTTACGAAGGGGAAATCATGCTTGACTAATCTTCTGGAATTTTTTGAGAATGTAACTAGGAAAATGGACACGGGAGAGCCAGTGGATGTAGTGTACCTGGACTTTCAGAAAGCATTTGATAAGGTCCCATATAGGAGATTAGTGGGCAAAATTAAAGCACATGGTATTGGGGGTAGGGTGCTGACATGGATAAAAAGTTGGTTGGCAGACAGGAAACAAAGAGTAGGGATTAACGGGTCCCTTTCAGAATGACAGGCATTGACTAGTGGGGCATGGCTCGGTGCTGGGACCGCAGCTATTTACAATATACATCAATGATTTAGATGAAGGGATTCAAAGTAACAGTAAATTTGCAGATGACACAAAGCTGGGTGGCAGTGTGAACTGTGAGGAGGATGCTATGAGAATGCAGGGTGACTTGGACAGGTTGGGTGAGTGGGTAGATGCATGGCAGATGCAGTTTAATGTGGATAAATGTGAGGTTAACCACTTTGGTATAAAAAAAAATAGTGTCAAGTTGGGAAAAGGAGAAGTACAACGGGATCTGGGGGGTCCTTGTTCATTAGTCAATGAAAGTAAGCATGCAGGTACGGCACTCAGTGAAGAAAGCGAATGGCATGTTGGACATAACAAGAGGAGTTGAGTATAGGAGCAAAGAGGTTCTTCTGCAGTTGTACAAGGCCCTAGTGAGACCACACCTGGAGTATTGTGTACAGTTTTGATCCCCTAATTTGAGGAAGGATATTCTTGCTATTCAGGGAGTGCAGCGTAGGTTCACAAGGTTAATTCCCGGGATGGCGGTACTGTCAAATGCTGAGAGAATGGAGCGGCTGGGCTTGTATATTCTGGAATTTAGAAGGATGAGAGGGTATCTTATTTAAACATATAAGATTATTAAGGGTTTGTACACGCTAGAGGCAGGAAACATGTTCCCGATGTTGGGGGAGTCCAGAACCAGGGGACACAGTTTAAGAATAAGGGGTAAGGCATTTGGAACAGAGATGAGGAAACACCTTTTCACACAGAGAGCTGTGAGCCTCAGGTGGAGGCCGGTTCTCTGGATACTTTCAAGACAGAGTTAGATAGGGCTCTTAAAGATAGCAAGAGTCTGGGGATATGGGGAGAAGGCAGGAACGGGGTACTGATTGGGGATGATCAGCCATGATTACATTGAATGTCGGTGCTGGCTTGAAGAGCCAAATAGCCTTCTGCACAATTTGTCTAAATTAAAGATTATGCTTTATGATATTTAAAGCACCCATCTGATAAATTAGCTTCTCTGTCTGCAGGGTGGAAATGTCAAAGACATAGCTTTAAGGTGAAAGGGGCAATGTTTAGAGGAGACGTGCGGGCAAGTTTTTTTTTTTACAGAGCGTTGGGGGGTGCCTGGAACACGCAGCTACGGGTGGCGGTGGATGCAGTACAATAATAGCATTTAAGAGACTTTCAAATAGGCATGTGGATATGCAGGGAAAGGAGAAATATGGATCATGGTCAGGCAGATGAGATTAGTTTTGCTGGGCATCATTTTCAGCATAGACTTTGTGGGCCAAAGGGCCTGTTCCTGTGCTGTACTTTTTTAATGTTCAATATGAAGTAGTGCAAAAAATATTAAAATGCAATCATGGAATAACCAACTGAGGTAAAGAGTATGCACACTTCCAGGAAGACAGTGTGAAATAGGTGATTTTCTTGTGAATTTGTGCAAGAATCCCGTGCAGGTATATTGGACAGCCCTGCTGGAGCCAGCATTTACTTCAATAGGCTGAATGGCCTCCCCTTGGGACATTTCTCTTGAGATTTATATCAGATGCTTAAAATGTAATGCACATGACAGGAATCCTTCAGTTCCCTGCAGTCTGAATTTTGAACTGTAGCAGGAAGGACCAGCGATAGGATTGTACTTCTGTGTAACATCTTTCCCAAGAGTGTTGCTCTGATAGTGTGTGTGCGTTTGTTTTTTTAATATACTCATTTATTGGCATTCCACAGCAAACACATTTCCATAAAACGGTTCAGGTATAATACTATATGTATCCACTTATGTTTGTCTTGAATTGCCTCTTTTTGAGATTTGTACCAAACAAATATAGAAACAAGAACACAGTAAAAACTATGAACACTTAGGGAGTGATCCTTTCTTTACCATTTAATCAAAAATTTGTAAAAATAAAGTCTGGCCTATGAGGCGTTACATAGTTAATCCAATTTAACCAGCGTGACACAAATAAATCCAATGTTAACATATGCTGTTATTTTCTCCATTTTATAAATGTCCATCCATGCATTCATAGTTGGACTCTCCTGTGATAACCATTTCTTTGTGGGAGCTCTTTTACCAGCTACCATCTATATATTCAGTAAGTATTTGTCTTTTTTCCGCCAGTCTTCAGGTATGTCCAAAAAACATGATCTTACTCTCCAGGGGCACATGACATCTAAAAATGTCTTGTAAGGCATCATGTAACTCTCTCCAAAAATCTTTAATAACAGGGCAATCCCAGAGAACATGTTAATGATCTGCCTTTAAATTTCCACATTTTCTCCAACAAACTGGAGAGTTCCCACCGTAATGGGATTTCTGAGAAGGCGTAATAAAATACCGTATCAGGCTTTTCCAACCAAACTCCCTCCAGTTTTGTGAGCTGGTACACTTCCATTGATACCTCCATATTGCTGTCCATTCTTTCCCACGATATGATTATCCCTCCTTCCTTCTCCCATGGGGATGATCAGTCATGATCACATTGAATGGCGGTGCTGGCTGGAAGGGCCAAATGGCCTACTCCTGCACCTATTGTCTATCGTCTATTGTCTATTGCATTTTAATATATAAGGTTGAGTGTGATTTAAGATTCAGTAACCCTTTATACATGCATGAAATAATTTTACTACCAGTATTTGAGTTATACGCTTTCCTAAATAATCCCATTAAACCTATACTCGACTGCGTTATATTTTTAAAACATTTTTATTAACATAGTTCCGCATCTGTGAGTATCGATAGAAGTCTTGTTTTTCTAACAGGAATTTTTCTTTAAGCATTTCAAAACTTAACAGTGTTCCTTCTTTCATTATGTTACAAAGAGCAGTTATGCCTTTAACTGTCCACTGTTTAAACCTGCTATCTAATTTATTAAGAGTAGAGCCTGTGTCATATGCACACCATTTAAGAATTGTAATGTCTTCCTCTAAATTATACTTTGATATAACTGTTTTCCATATTTTAAGAGTCAATTTTACCCAGGGATTTTCAATAGCATTTATATAGTCTTGTAGGTTGCTGTCAGCTATGATCGTTTGTATAGGAATGGCGAGTGTTCTCTCTTCAATATTTTTCCATTGAGCATCATATGATGGGTTGCACGAGCATATCATAGGTCTTAACTGTGCTGCCAAAGAATAGTCTTTGAGATAGGGTAGACCCCATCTCCCCTTTTCTTTTGTTAACTGTAAGGTTTTGAGAGGGGTCCTAGGTCTTTTACCTTGCCAGTGTGTGTGCCTTTGAAACCAGAAAAGATAGTCAAACTGAAGCCGCAAATGCTCAACACATAATCTTTATTTTAAAACTAAATTGTACAGGTGAGGCTCTTTAGACAGAAACATTTCATATAAATATCAAAAATAACTTAATAAATTAATAATTAATACATTCTCAAACTTCCCTTTGCTTCACATTCCCAGATCTCCAGGGTGACCAGCTCTGGTTATTCCTGACCTTGCTTGGCTTCCCACCTAGGTAAAATGAAGAGTGCAGGCCGACCTGACCAGCTGATGTGAGCAGGGAATATGTCAGCCCTGACTTGGGGTTGATATCTTTAGCCAATGTTTCCAACTCCATCTGGTTGCAAGTCAACAATGGATAGCAAATAGCAACTGGCTGTATTGCAGATCTGATGCCCTCGATCTTAGCTTACAGTTGCTGTCGATAATACTATCTCAACAATCTGGGCGGAACCCACCGCAATCTTGTCCACCTCTAAAGAACTGTGCAAAAAAAAAGCCTTGCTAAGCTAACGTTCAGTTGACTGCATTTGCCGGCAAGCACCTGATGCGTTGTGACCCCAGTTGCAGTTCCCAGGGACTGCTATTGTCTCCAAGCCATCGCTTTTCCTTTCCTGGCTGGAAGAACAATGAGGGGGAAGGCAGAGGAAGCAAATGATCTGAATAGTCTGCGTAGAAATTTTTATCTGTGCAGTCTGCACTCTCAGGGACACGAAGCAGCTGCAGAATAGATCCAATGCACATGACCCAACCTCCAAAGATCTGAGACTGGTACTTACAATAGTCTATACAGTGACTATCTGACTGATATTGGTATTGGATGTGAGTGCAGAGCCATTCCAGAGAGAGGCATCCCTTTCTAATATGCTGGAAGCTATAATATCCTTTGCAAGCCAAGGTACAGACAAAGCCGCTGATTATAGTGAAGGCTGGGAGACTGAAGGAGGTGGAGGGGTGACCGGAGGGAGTAGGAAAGTGGTATTGAGACTGAGGATCAGCCATGAACTGACCTGCAGGGAGAGGTTGGGCAGGGTAGGACTTTAGTCCTTGTAATGCAAGAGATTGAGGTGTGATCTTTTAGAGGTCGATAAAATCATGAGATGAATATATAGGTGAATACACAAAGCCTTTTTCGCAGGGTAAGGGTATCAAGAACTAGATGTCATGTTTAAGGTGAGAGGGGAAAGATTTAACAGGAACCCAAGGAGTAACATTTTCACAAAGTATGTTTGTGGAATGAGCTGCCAAAAGAAGTGGTTGAGGCAGGTATGTAACATTTAACAGGCATTTAGACAGGTACAAAAGTTTCAAGGGATATAGGCCAAACACGGGTTAATGGATCTAGCGTATTTGGGGTACCAGTTGGGGTCAGTATGGAAAAGTTGGGCTGAAGGACCTGTTTACATGCTGACTGACTCTATGGCCACATTGAATAGGGGAGCAGGCTGGAAATGCCAAATGGCCTGCTCTAATTTTCTATGTTTCTTTGTTGCACAGTTGTTATCTACTGCAACCATTTAAGAGGGAGAAGCAGAGGATAATTGTCTTCATTATGTTTTTCCCAAATCCTCACCAGTCAGGTTCCAGGACAGCCAACTTCATGCCTCTGACTGCAATTATACTCGGGCAGATGATGGTTGGTGGTCATTTCAATGCTAAAGTGACAGTGCCTCCTCTTACCCAGGGGGAGGGGAATGGGGGTGAGGAGTGAGTGCTTTGCAGTGGTGCATTTGGCTGGCTTCCAATTCAAATGCTGTTTCCCCCACTCTGGTTCCAGTTTAAAATGCTTAAGGATATGCTTCTACTTGGCTTGGAGTTGGCTGGACATGACTCTATCCTTTGACACACCTACAGTTGGCTCTATCAGGCACGCACAACCTCCGGACGGACACAGACACAAGCAACAGGGACCACGAGTTTCTCCACGTGGTAAATGATCTTGTCGTCATGTGACTTCTTCTTGAGGACGAGCATCTCATGCTTGACCAGACGGGTGTTCAGATCTGGATCCTTGAAGCCACGAATGTTGAAGCATTGCTTGCTCACACACTCTGCCTTATCGATGGAAGAAGGAATGCGGTTGGCATCAAAGTCCTTCCTGCAAGAAGAGAAATGAGTAAATCATCACGTTGTTATAGGGACTGTTTAGTTTAGATTAGAGATACAGTGTGAAAGCAGGCTCTTCAGCCCACCGAGTCTGCACCGGTCAGCGATCACCATCCTACATGCTAGGGACAATACACAATCTTGGGACAACCAAATCTGAGGCAGGACATTATAGCCATAGAGGGAGTGCAGAGAAGGTTCACCAGACTGATTCCTGGGATGTCAGGACTTTCATATGAAGAAAGACTGGATAGACTTGGCATACTCGCTAGAATTTAGGAGATTGAGAGGGGATCTTATAGAAACGTACAAAATTCTTATGGGGTTGGACAGGCTAGATGCAGGAAGATTGTTCCCGATGTTAGGGAAGTCCAGGACAAGGAGTCACAGCTTAAGGATAAGGGGGAAATCCTTTAAGACCGAGATGAGGAAAAACGTTTTCACACAGAGAGTGGTGAATCTCTGGAACACTCTGCCACAGAGGGTAGTTGAGGCCAGTTCATTGGCTATATTTAAGAGGGAGTTAGATGTGGCCCTTGTGGCTAAAGGGATCAGGGGGTATGGAGAGAAGGCAGGTACGGGATACTGAGTTGGATGATCAGCCATGATCATATTGAATGGCGGTGCAGGCTCGAAGGGCCGAATGGCCTACTCCTGCACCTATTTTCTATGTATCTATATCTATTTACGAAAGCCAATTAACCTACAAACCTGTGGGTCTTTTTTTAAAATTTGTTTTAAAATTTTATTTATTAGAAGTACATTACATGACAACCAATTACACTAGTACTCATCACATATATCATTACAATTAATGTACTCCGTTTATTTTCTACACTAATAAAGGGAAAGGATAAGATTGAGAGAAAGAAGAAAGTGAAGGAAAATAGTGAAGGTGTAAAAAACGTGACAACAATAAAAACAAAAACAAAAGACAGAGACCCTAAAAGAAAGAAATTAAACACAAAAGGAAAGAGTTAAGAAATAGACCCTAAAAATGTAGAAAAAAGAGAAAGAGGGAAAAGAGAAAAACAGATATTTTTTTATAAGCATCACGCAAATGGGACATACCAACTCTCCAGCTTTCATCCCCCCCTTACCTGACCTCAGTTGTTTTTTTTTAGTACTTTTGCACCCTATACTTGTAATAATTCTATAAATGCAGACCACGTCAGGTGGAAGTGATCTGGTTTACCTGCCAGGAGGAGTCTTATCTCTTCTAGGTGTAATGTTTCGAACATATTTGAAATCCACATGTTTATAGTTGGTATTGGAGCGTTTTTCCAGAATTTTAGGATTAACTTTTTTCCAGTTATTAACCCATAGTCTATTAATTTATTTTGTAACACATTTAGTTCTGGACTATCTTCCGTTGTTCCGAAGATAATCCATTCTGCTTTGGGTATCAGTTTAATTTTAAATAATTTTGTAAAAATTTCAAAAATTTCAATCCAAAATTTTTGAATTTTTGTACAGAAAACAAATGAGTGCGCTATAGTAGCTTCTTGAGATTGACATTTATCACAAAGTGATGATACATTTGGGAATATTTTATTTATTTTAGTTTTAGAATAATATAATCTATGTAAAATTTTAAATTGTATTAAAGTGTGTCTTACATTAATCGAACATTTATGCACGTTTAATGAATATTCATTCCACCTTAAACCTGTGGGTCTTTGAGGTGTGGGAGGAAACAGGAGCACCTGGGGAAAACCCACGGCATCATGGGGAGAACATACAAACTCCGTACAGATAAGCACCCTTAGTCAGAATCGAACCCGGGTCTCTGGCGCTGTAAGGCAGCAACTCTTGCTGCACCACTGTGCCATACCGTGACTGCCCTTATACCCTGCAATGGAAGAGGATGAGAAGCATGCTGGGCATCGAGAGCCTATTATACAGGTGCCTAGTGGTTTCTGGGATGATGATGAAGTAATGTGAAGTGAGGGGTGTTACAGAGAGAGCAATGAAGAGATTACAGTGACGAGGAGAGTGTCGGTGAACAGGCAGTGATGGAGAACCAGGAGAAATGGGGTGCCCTCAGTGATGGTACGATCACCAGAGATCCCAAAGGGGAGAAGAGACCGGCAGCCTACAGTGATTGAGAGAGCAAAGGAGGTAGTGTAGTGATGGGAAGCTGGCGTGAAAGAGTGCCCTTAGCAATGGAAGGAGTGATGGAGAATCACCAGTGACAGAGAGCCTGCAGGGAAGGGCAACCCACGGTGTGATGGGACTGATGGTGAACTGATCAGTAAGGGTATCTGGGGTTATGGGGAGTAGGCAGGAGAATGCGGTTGAGAGAGAAAATAGATTAGCCATGATTGAATGGCGGAGTAGACCAGATGGGCCGAATAGCCTAATTGTGCTCCTACAACTTATGAACATAAACTCCCAGTGACAGAGAGCCTGCAGGGATGGACAACTCGGTGTAATGGAGATAGATTGTAAGAGAGTGATGCAATATTTGACTGAGGGAGTATGATTGTGCTTCCCTGGTGGATCAGTGTTTTTTGGAGATGATGGTTTTGTAAATGAAGGAGGGGTTGTGAGTTGAAAGTGCCAATTCGGGAAAGTGCCGATTCCGAACCTCCAAGATGCGGAGTGTGTTTGACCGTCCCGACGTCGGAGTTTTTATCATCCCGACGTCGGAGTTTTGATCATCCCGACGAGAGGGCCTGTACATCGGGCTGTCCGTAGCGGCGACTACGGAGGGTTTATGGCCCCGACCACGGGTGAACAAAGGAGGAGGATGGGCTGAACTTTGTTGCCTTTCACCACGGTGAAGAATGCTGTGGTGGATGTTTGTGTTAAATCTTATTGTGTATTCTTTTTAAGTGTATCGCTGCTGGTAAATTCATTTCACTGCACCTTTGGGTAATAAAATTGACTTTGACTTTGACTTTGAACTTACTTGTAGATCCAGGGGGACAGAGAGCGGTTCCTGAAGGAGGTCTCGTGGATGTGGTCGTTATACTTGGGGAATTTGGCAAACAGCTTTACATTTCCCAACTCCAGTGTGTAATTTGTGGTTCTCTTTAAGCGCAGGTGGTTCCTTTTCCTTCTGTTGTTCTTGCCTTTTGCCGCAGAGGCATCTTCTGTTAGGGCGGCGAGCAGCAAGATGACCAGCACAGTAGAAGCCTGAAAAAAACCATAGCGCCATTTAGCACATCGCGTCAGATGACAACCTGCCACGGCTGCGAATCTATTCAACTTCAGCATGATTATCGCAATGGCAAGACCCTGAACAGCATGGATGTACAGAGCAATCTTGGGTTCCAAGTCACATAGCTCCATGAAGCAGCAACACACGTAGATGGAGTGGTAAAGAAGGTGGATGAAATTCTTGCCTTTGTTGGTCATGGCACTGTGAGTCAGGAAGTCATGTTGCATCTTAAAAACCTTTGGTTAGGCTGCATTTGGAGTATTGCATGCAGTTCTGGTCATCCCATTATAGGAAGGTCGTGGAGGCTTTGGAGGGGGTGCAAAGTGCAATATCTTATAGAAACTTACAAAATTCTTATGGGGTTGGACAGGCTAGATGCAGAAGATTGTTCCCGATGTTGGGGAAGTCCAGGACAAGGGGTCACAGCTTAAGGATAAGGGGGAAATCCTTTAAGACCGAGATGAGGAAAAACTTTTTCACACAGAGAGTGGTGAATCTCTGGAACTCTCTGCCACAGAGGGTAGTTGAGGCCAGTTCATTGGCTATATTTAAGAGGGAGTTAGATGTGGCCCTTGTGGCTAAAGGGATCAGGGGGTATGGAGAGAAGGCAGGTACGGGATACTGAGTTGGATGATCAGCCATGATCATATTGAATGGCGGTGCAGGCTCGAAGGGCCGAATGGCCTACTCCTGCACCTATTTTCTATGTATCTATGTATCTATGTATCAAAATATGGATTAGAGGATATCAGCTATAAGGAGTAGGAAAGAACTACAGATGCTGGTTTAAATCGGGTAGACACAGCATGCTGGAGTAACAGCAAGACAGGCAGCATCTCTGCAGAGAAGACTGAAGCATGGTCTCTACCCGAAATGTCACCCATTCCTTCTGTCCAGAGATGCTGCCTATCCCGCTGAGTTACTCCAGCATTTTGTGTCTACCTTCAGCTATAAGGAAGTTAGGTTGGAGATTGAAGGGAGACATGATAGAATATATAAAATGATGAGAGGCATAGATAGGGTAAACAATCAGAACCTTTTCCTGGGAGGAAATGTAGAATACTATAAGAGCAGATGGGGGAGGTTTAAAGTAGATGTGTGAGGCAATTATTTACACAGTGTACACTAATTAGTACTAATTGGATATAATACAACTGATGAACTAAGGAACATTATTGTTAATACACACGACAAATTGGTTATAATGCAATTTTGATCAGGAATTAACACCACAAAGGTTAGTCTGGAATGTGACAAAGTGTCTTGGGTAGAAAAAAGAAAACAAAGGATAAGCTGTTTCTGTGTAACCTCCCCACAGTAATTGGATTCCATTGTCATTTAAGAACACAGTGGCCATGGAAATTGACAAGGAATTACTTCCACAGACATTTGTGCAGTGATACTCTATGAGACAATATAACATACAGCCTTTAGTGTTTTAAGCTTGCAGTAACAAAATACACGAATAAAAAGACCTATGAATTTGAAAATCCTGCAGTAAAAAAAATGTTCTTATTGCAAGTGTTAAACTCTTAAGTTGAAAACCCCCTTTGCCCCATTGACACAATTGTTTCTATTCTGTCAATATTCTGTCATGCAAGGTTGCTTATGAATCACATTATAGCAGAATTACTTGTAGTACCTCATTTTATTATTGCAGTTCAGGTTTAGTTTAGTTTAGAGATACAGCGCGGAAACAGGCCCTTCGGCCCACCGAGTCCGTACCGACCAGTAATCCCCGCACATTAACGCTATCCTACACACAAGGGACAAATTTACATTTACAACAAGCTAATTAACCTACAAACCTGTACGTCTTTGGAGTGTGTGAGGAAACCGAAGATCTCGGAGAAAACCCACAAGGGGAGAACAGACAAACTCCGTACAGGCAACACCCGTAATCAGGATCACCATTCGTAATCAGGATCGAACCCAGGACTCTGACGCTGAAGGTAGCAACTCTACCACTGCGCCAACATGCCGCCCACACATTTGAAAGGCCATGGTAGAAACGTTACTTAGCCCACAATGACAGTCTGCAAGGGAGCATTGGGCAGCGTACAACTTCCTTCTATTGCAATACTGGCAAATGAGTTTTTATTTGAACCTGCTGTGGTCTTTGAAGTGAAACAAATTGAGTGGTGAGAGGTTTAAACATTGATAAGGCCACATCCTCCTTAAAAGCATAAAACCTTCACCGAGAAAGAATGTTTGATATTCACGCGACTCCGCGATTCACAAACTCACTGCTATAATCTTGGGCAAGATAAGTCTAACAAAAACACAGTTTTCACGAGATACAAGAAAATAGGAACAGGGGTAGGCCACCCGGCCCTTCAAGCCTTAACCCAGCGTTCAATATGCTCCACACAAAACTCCACTCAGACAGCAACAGAGGCCAGGATTGAACCCGAGTGTCTGGCGCTCTTAGACAGCAATTCTACCAGCTGTGCCGCCCTGTGTTAGACCTGCGTAATCTATGTTTCTATGTTTCTATCCTATGGCATCATTTGGTTAAAGGACATGAGAGCACATCTGGATTTCTGGCCATGTTTATCCAACATCACAGATTCACTGTTTATTGCGTCTTTGAAACATAATGATTTGGGACCTTGCTGGACATGGAAACTTCTTTCCCTCCACACAATAACCTATCTTAAGCTCTAGAGACTCGAGAGACTACAGATGCTGGAACCTGTCTGATGGAGGAACCCCAGCAGGTCAGGTAGCATCTGTGGATGTAGAGGGACGGTAGCCATTTCAGATCGAGACCCTGCATCACGATCTTAAGTGACCACTCTTCCCAATTCCCAAACACACTCGGGAAAATCTGTGCTAAAATCCTTTCACTGCATTAATACAGACCTCAATCACTAAGCATTCGGGAAAAACTGCAAGTGGAGATGGGAGTGCAGCCTTGATTCAGTGTTATATTAATGCCTGCACTCTGCTGCTTGAGGTAATCCTCTGTCCACAGGCTGTCAGTTCAATCTACACTGAAAAATTCCACTGAAAATTTAACAGTAGCGTAAATCTAAGCAGAAGCAAGATATGGTTTCGCTTTTGAATTGATTTATTATTGTCACATGTACCAAGGTACCGTGAAAAGCTTTTCTGTTTGTGTGTTATCCACTCAGCGAAAAGACTACACATATGCTGTCTGCAGTGTACAACTACAGGATAGCACAGTTAGTAAAAGAAAGTGAGAAGGTCTTCCTTGCGAGCCCAGCTGTTCAAGGGCCACAAATTTCAACGTTCCTGGCTTAATTTGCTGTACCTTCTGTACATATCTATGCTGATGTCACAAAACATCACCTGTCCATCTACCCCCACAAATGCTGCCTGACCTTCTAGGTTCCTCATTTGCTCCAGATTACAATATCTTCAATATCTGGTGGATCTCCCTCCTCATTTTTTAAACAGATTCTCATCACTCACCATAAGTCGGTCCTTGCAAAACATCTTGGAGTCTCTTGCTTGTTCGCTTTTAGGTTGCTTGAGGTAGGTCTCCCCTGAATGAGGCAGTGTCTGCTCTGAAGTCTGCCTTGAGTCTGGTTGTTTGAGTACTTGTTGCATGCTCTTTTATAGAGGGCAGCATTGACGTGGTTTGCTGCCTGTTCCTGGCAGCAGCAGAGGGGTTTCTACCACCTCGCACGGAAAATGATATCACCGATGACTGAGTCAGGGGTTAAGACCCCAAGAGCCTCCAAATTTATGGACTTTCCTCTTCTTTCGAACATCTAGAGCACAATAAATCTGAAAACCACATCTAACCTAGTTTACAGAGTTAGGATCAAAGCAGCAACCTGCCTTGAGTGGTAGATCTAACAGACGTTAACACTCTGCTGTCTTTGTGATGAGATCCTCACTTCATGGAGGGTGGCTTTTTGGCATAACTGTTGGGGTGTACATTGACCAGGGAAGTAGGAGACCCTTAGGCTTCCAATCCCAATCCCTGTCCAGTGCCCACTGCCTATATGCTTTGCTTAAGCTAGAGGATCAGTGGCGAAAAAAAATGTTGGAAATCGGTGAAGTCTCAGAGCTCAGTGAGAAACGTATTTGGTTCAAGTGAGAAATTAATTGTTCTGTTGTCGGTATAAATGACAATTAGACTCTTGTGACTCTTGACTGAGATACTGAGCGGTCGCTGCTGTTTCCAAGCTGAGTTGTTAGCCCTGGGCCCATCTGTTCTTTCAGGATGATGTAAAAGATCCCACGGACGTGTTTTGAAGAAGAGCTGATCAATATTTCCTTAACATCATGAGAAAAGATTGTCTTGTCATTATTTCATTGTAAGTTAATTTCTGTGCGCAAATCTAACTACATGCGTGGAATGGCTTCCACAAACGTTGTGTTCTTTTTTCAGCCCCTTTTATACTGTTACTTTTAGATTTTCATTCACTTCCCTGTCAAAACTTAAAGTCTTATCTACTCCCACCTCTGTGCTGCTTGATGCTCCATGTCCCACCCATGCATCTCGATTCTTGCATTTCTATGGTGAATAGTCTAATTCCTCTCGTTCTCAAAGAACTCTCGTTATTTTCTATGGTTCAGGTCTATAGGTCAGGCAGAGAAGGGTGCTCACTCCTTTGAATTGGAGGTTGGAGATAAAGTTTGGTTGGGATTACAGTGTTGAAGGCAGCGAAACCTTAGGTTCATCTACCACAAGCAAAACTCTGAAACTGTGTAACTTATAGGCTGATTATGACTGGTAATCTGCAGAATGGCATTTGGTTTAGTGTCTGCTCTCTGGAAGCCTTTAACATGCACTGTATGTGCATTAGTCAGTTGTAGTTTAGAGATACAGCATGCAAACAGGCCATTTGGCCCACCTAATCCACTCCGACCAATATTCACCCTGTATGCTAATTCTATCCCTGATTCTAGGGACAATTTATAGAAGCCAATTAACCTACGAACCCGCATGTCTTTGGAATGTGGGAGGAAACCGGAGTACCTGGAGAAAACCCACGCGGTCACAGGGAGAACATGCAAACTCCATAGTCAGGATCAAACCCAAGTCTCAGGTGTTGTAAGGCAGCAACCACTGTGACACCCTGGCTATAATTATAAGAGTTGTCCAACTGATCACTTTGCAGTCACATTTTTTAGGCTGTTTGTTAGAGATCAAGTGGCTTAGAAAGAAAAGCATGCCATTTTTGAGCAGTGCTCAAAGGGAACACGATGAGAGAACAGGTTTTTTTGCTTTGATGTCCGAGCTA
>CM075978.1:100140567-100199198 GCA_038087875.1 Malacoraja senta | reverse complement strand
CAAAACTGTACGCAATACTCCAGGTGTGGTCTCACCAAGACCCTGTACAACTGCAAGTAGAACCTCCCTGCTCCTATACTCAAATCCTCTTGCTATGAAAGCCAACATACCATTCGCTTTCTTCACTGCCTGCTGCACCTGCATGCCTACTTTCAATGACTGGTGTACCATGACACCCAGGTCTCGCTGCATCTCCCCATTTCCTAATCGGCCACCATTTAGATAATAGTCTGCCTTCCCGTTTTTGCCACCAAAGTGGATAACCTCACATTTATTCACATTATACTGCATCTGCCAAACATTTGCCCACTCACCCAGCCTATCCAAGTCACCTTGCAGTCTCCTAGCATCCTCCTCACAGCTAACACTGCCCCCCAGCTTAGTGTCATCTGTAGGGGGAAGGTGGAGGGGGAGAGAGAGAAGGGGGGTGGGGGCGAGGGACAGGGGTGGGGGAGAGAGGGATGGGGTGGGAGGAGGATGGGGAGGAGAGGTTGAGGGGTGAGGAGAGGGAGATGGAGAGGGGGAGAGAGGGGTGGGGGATGGGTAGGAGAGAGGGATGGGGGAGGGGAGAGAGAAGTGTGGGGGAGGGGGGAGGGAGGGGGGGAGGGATGGGGGAGTAGGGAGATGGCATAGTGGAGGGAGGGGGGGAGAGTGTGGAGGGAGGGGGAGAGAGGGGAAAGAGTGGGGAGGGGAGAGTGGGAGGGGGAGGGGTAGGGGCAGTCCATCTATTCCCCACTCCCTATCACCCCCACTCCTCTCCATCTATTCCCACACTCGTGATCACATGCTTCGACACAGGCTGCGGGGGGGCGGGGCTGGGGCTGGGAGCAAAGACATATGTAAATGGATTCCGTTGCGATTGGCCATATGTGAGGGCTGGCATTGTGACATCACAGAATGGAACGTGCTGCGACATCAGATGGGGGCGGGGCTTGGGCTGGAGCAATGGCATATTAAATGAATCCATTCCGATTGGACATCTGTGAGAATTGGGCATTGTGACATCACACGATGGAACGTTCACCAACATTCTATGGGTGAGAGCGGTTTGATTTTTTAAATATTTTGAAATTTTTTGGGGGGGGGAAGAATTTTATTAAAAATGTGTACATAAAAACGACGACATTTAATGAGTGGACTTGAGAATGTAAAAGTGAAATCTCTACCGAAATGGAAAAAATCTCGGAGTTTTTCCGTGTGGTTTTGGCGGACCAAGGAATCAAAGGCCAAAAATCTAATCTGAAAATCTAATCTGAAAGTGGAATGTGACATACATCCACAAACACACACACACACACACACACACACACACACACACACAGTTTTTATAGATAGATGCAAAATTTTGCAGCTGATAAAACTTGTAGATACCTCTTGGTAGTGCCAATTTTGCCTATTCATTCAGGCCATGGTAAGGCGGCTGAAGCAACTCCTATTTACTCGCTCACGAGTGATGGCTGGGGCAGCCTGTCTTCTCGGGCAGCTAGCTCTGCACGATTGTATGGGAAATTTGTGAACAAATATGTGTTATTTTTTAAATAGAAGTAACAAGAGGTTTGTGTGGCTTTCAGTTTGAGCCTAGAGAAGCGTTTATGTGATAGCACGATTGACATTGCTTGTGCTGCTTTGTCATTCTCTGTAGTACCATAAGTGGGACAATAAATTATTGGTTATCAGGGCTCGAAATTAGCGGTTGCCCGGGTGCCATTGACCACAGAAAGTGCCCCGGGCAACCTAAACGGCGACTCATTTTGTCCAGCTTGGCACCCAAATACTGGTTTATACCGGTAGACGCAAAAAACTGGAGTAACTCCGCGGGTCAGGCAGCATCTCCGGCGAATAGGAACTGACGTTTCGGGTCGGCGGCTGTATTCCTCTAGTATCTTTGATTGCGGGTCATAGATACTAGGTGCGTGGTGACGAAGGGTCGGGGCGAATGACGGGCCCCGAACAGCGGCCGCGACAGCGACTCCACTGCCTCCTCCTCCCGCACCCTGCCCGGCGGAAGGAGACCTCCCTCTCCCTCCCTCCTCCCGGCCTCGGCGTGCGAGAGGGGGTTGTTTTGAAAGCGCCTTTTGCGGATTTGCAAGCAGTGGCTCCTATCGCCTTGATAACGGCCGCTGCTTGCAAATCCGCTAACGGCGCTTTCAAACCTCCGTCCGTCTGAAGCAGCTGCACCAAAGACCCTATAGGATCTTTGAGCTGCACCGCTCGGCCCCGCACCTTCCTGTCGGCTGGCGGAGGCGGGGAGGCGGTGGCGAGGAGGCGGCGGCACTTTGGCGTTGGACAGGGACGGCCAAGGCAGCGGGGCGATGTTGTCCGAGGAGCGCTGACCTTCCTTCCTCCCCACCTCCTCTGCCCCTTCCCCCCCCATATCTCTCTCTCTCTCTCTCTCTCTCTCTCTCTCTCTCTCTCTCTCTCTCTCTCTCTCTTGTACGCCCCCCTCCACCCTTCTTATCCTGGGACCCCTCTCCATCCCCCACTGATCCCCATTCCCTCCTCTATTCAGTCCTCACTGACATCCCCTGTGCTCCCCTCCCCATCTACCCCCCCCCCCACAATCTATTCATCACCCTACCCACCTCGCATTGATTCTCCTGCCACCCCCCATCCATCCTACACTGATCCCCCAATTCATCCTGCACTGACCCCCCTTCCCATCCTTCCTGCACTTCTCCCCCATTCATACTGCACTGATCCTCCCATTCATCCGTACTGACCCACCATCCATTTACCCTGCACCAATCCCCCGCATCCATCCTGTAGTGATCTCCCCATTCATCTTTTACTGATCCCCCATTCATCCTGTACTGATCCCCTCATTCATCCTGTAGTGATCTCCCATTCATCCTGCATAGACCCTCCGATCCACACTGTCCTGACCCCCCCCCATTCATCCTGTACTGATCCCCTCATTCATCCTGTGCTGATCCCCTCCCCATCCATCCTGTACTGATCCCCCCATTCAAGAAGAATGGGGGTACAGTCTGAAGAAGGTTCTCGACCCGAAACGTTGCCTATTTCCTTAGCTCCATAGATGCTGCCTCACCCGCTGAATTTCTCCAGCATTTTTGTCTACTCCCATTCATCCTGCACTGAACCCCCATTCATCCTATACTGATCCACCCCCCATCCATCCCATACTGATCCCCCCATTCAACACCACTGACATCCCCCGTGCTCTCCCCTCACAATTTTACATATTTTGTTATGGATAAATTATGTGGGAAGCCAGAGTGTTTCTGTACCAATAGCAACAACGACCCATGCTATGGCCATGTCATGGTAATTTTCGGTCCTTCACAGAAAACATGCTTGCATCAATCTGTAGTATGCATGGTTAAGCATATATGTTACCAAGGTCCAGGATTTATTGACAGAGGTTGATCATATGCTGAATAATCCAACCACATTTTTGTTTGGAAGTGGAAAGAACTAATAGAAATTGCATTAATTGCAATGTGTAAAAATAGTTGAGATATTGTATTATAATTTTGCTGCATGTCATTGTGGTATATATCATGTCTTGATTGGTGAATATGTTTAGTTTGTGAGTTATTTGAAGCAGAAATAATATGTGAATGTAGACAAAAGTGCTGGAGAAACGCAGCGGATGCGGCAGCATCTATGGAGCGAAGGAAACAGGCAACGTTTTGGGCCAAAACCCTTCTTCAGACTGATGGGTTTCAGCCTGAAACGTTGCCTATTTCCTTTGCTCCATAGATGCTGCTGCACCCGCTGAGTTTCTCCAGCACTTTTGTCTACCTTCGATTTTCCAGCATCTGCAGTTCCTTCTTGAACATAATATGTGAATGCTTCATTGAGCATAATTCCGACTGGTAACTACGCACTTCGTCTGAGCACATTATCGCACGCGTCATGCAACCCGTCTTCAATGACCACCTAAACTGTCATTTGGCAACCTAAAAAGCTGTCAAGGTTGACCGGCTGGCAACAGGGAAAAAAAGTTAAGCGAGAGCCCTGGGTTATTCACCTGCTGTTCACTAACGTTATGCAGGGTGTCTTTTATATGACCACTCTAATAGCCTACACTCATTGTAGTGTGCGATGCATATCAGTAAATTATTATGCAACTATGCTTCTACTGTATTCCTAATGGGAGCAGTATTTTTAAGATGATTATGTTTCAGTAACTGATCTCAGCACAAAGAACACTGTCTTTACTCTATCTCTAGCTCGTCCTCGGGGTCATAACTGACATTAGGGTAGTTTGAAATGGGCATGATTGCGTACATTTGAAGTTGACAACATAGCCACCAGAGCAGAGATTGGGGGTGTCATTAGGTATACAAGTGCACTGAACTTGCTAGTACCTATGAGATGAAAGATAGTTTATTTATTGTTATTCAATAGTCTCAAGATATTGCTGATGGCTCATTAGCAGCCAATAGAATGGATAGTTCCCTTTCATCATACAGCAAGAGGCTTACATAGTGCATGTTAATAAATTATACCATTTGGTTGAATATGTATGAATATTTGCAGATTGAACTCTGCACAGTTTTGCATGAGTTATTGTCCAACTCAAAGTCAATTGGGACTATGGTCTGGTGAAGAACAATGGCCATGTATGCAAGTTAGCATCATGGTATTAATAACCCATGTTTTTCTACCATTATTGGTTTATCTGTTTAAGTGTTTCACACACAGATTGGGTTACTGCATGAAACCACAGAGCTTTGAAGTCCTCACGTGACCGAAATAAAATAGAAAGATTAAACGAGAACTTACCGTTTGAAGTTTGATCTTTATTTTATGAGAAGTTGAAGTGAGGGAATACGTGCCCTCCACTCCCAACCCTACTTCTCATAAAGATCATTCGGTAGTTCTAAGGTCGTTAATCTTTCTATAGCTTAGGTCAGCAACTATTCTGTGGTTTCATACAGCTGTTCTAAAGATTCACGCGCATGCGGACTGGCGGGCTCTTCACGTATTCACGTATTCCCTCACTTCAACCTCATAAATTAAAGATCAAACTTCAAACGGTAAGTTCTCGTTTAATCTTTCTATTTTATTAGATAGTGTGTGCTGGACCAGATTCTGCAGCTACCATTTACAGAGACCATCCAACCTTGTTCTTTCACACAAAAAGACCAAAAAGTGCTGAAGTAACTCAGTGGGTCAGGCAGCATCTCTGGAGAACATGGATAGGTGACATTCGTGGTGGAGATCCTTCTTCAATCTCTTTACACGTTCCGTTGGTCAACATTATTCTCATTTAATCTCTCTTCTGTTCAAGCCTCTTACAGTGGTTATAGAGGCATTGCTGTGTGCTGTTGCTGTGAGCCCTGCCTTGGTAGAAGGAAGGCGGCTCAGGCTAAATTGTTGCTGCATTTAGAGAGCTGCATTAGCGAGATTGAGGCAGGTTGCAACATACAGAAAGTAGACCAATTCAGAAGTACTTCCATCCGACAGATCTGTAGGTGGAGCACACTTGTGGCAGAGTGAGAGTTTTTTTTAATTTTTTTTATTTTTTATTTATTAGAAGTACATTACATTACAACCAATTACATTAGTACTCATCACGTATATCTTATTACAATTAATGTACTCCGTCATTTTTTACACTGATAAAAAGGAAAGGTTGAGATTAAGAAAAAAGAGAAAGTGAAGGAAAATAGTGAAGGTGTAAAAACGTGACAACAAGAAAGAACAGAGACCCTGTAGAAAAGAAATTAAAAAGAAAGGATTAAGAGATAGACCCGAAAGGGACAAAAAAAGAGAAAGAGGAAAAAAGTGAAAAACAAATACTTTGTTATAAGCATCACGCAAATGGGACATACCAACTCTCCAGCTTTCATCCCCCTTTACCTGACCTCAGTTTTTTTTTTAAAGTACTTTTGCACCCTATACTTGTAATAATTCTATAAATGCAGACCCCGTCAGGTGGAAGTGATCTGGTTTACCTGCCAGGAGGAGTCTTATCTCTTCTAGGTGTAATGTTTCAAACATATTTGAAATCCACATGTTTATAGTTGGCATTGGAGCGTTTTTCCAGAATTTTAGGATTAACTTTTTTCCAGTTATTAACCCGTAATCTATTAATTTCTTTTGAAACACATTTAGTTCAGGACTATCTTCCGTTGTTCCGAAGATAATCCATTCTGCTTTTGGTATCAGTTTTATTTTAAATAATTTTGCAAAAATTTCAAACATTTCAATCCAAAATTTTTGAATTTTTGTACAAAAAACAAATGAGTGCGCTATAGTAGCTTCTTGAGATTGACATTTATCACAAATGGATGATACATTGGGGGCAGAGTGAGAGGTTAAGTAGACCAGTGGCCTTAACTGCGTAACTGGATTCTTTTTTACATTAACCGATTAAAGAAAGGAATAAACATAATCTTAAGAACTTGTTGCATGAGTGGAAGTGGGGTGGTGAGTCGGAAATGCTTGGTGGTCTCTCTGTTGCTACCCGGCCAGGCGGCACGGTAGCGCAGTGGTAGTTTTGCTGCTTTACCGTGCCAGGGTCTCAGGTTCGATCCCGACTATGGGTGCTCCCTCCACGGTGTTTGCACGTTCGCGCTGTGAACGCGTGGGTTTCCTCCGGGTGCCCCGGTTTCCCCCCACATGCCAAAGACGTGTAGGTTTGTAAGTTAATTGGCTTTGGCAAAAAAATATATGAATTGTCCCTAGTGAGTAGGACAGTGCTGTATGCGGTGATCGCTGGTTGGCGCGGACTCGGTGAGACTAAGGGCCTGTTTCTGCGCTGTATCTCTAAAGCATAAAGTAAAGGTTCCTTGCTGCCCACTACTTCCCACTGCTGTTTCACTGTGAGGACTTTGTAGGGCATTCACAATATCACTTGCAAATTCCTAAAGGTTTTCACAATATCAGTAAATCGAAACTTATCCATATCAGACACTGATATTTATTATTTGTTATATTTATTTACTTATGGGACAGTGGCTTAATTGATAGACCACAGCTCCAGTGAGCTAGGTTCAATCCCGACCTCTGGCGCTGTCTATGTGGAGTTTGTATATTCTCCCTGTGAACGGGTGGATTTCATCTGGGTTTTCTCTCACATCCCAATCTGTATTGTACATCTCCGTGACCAGAACTGATTTCCTTGTTGTCTTCGCATAGTCTATTCTACCACATCTAATCTAGTCCCATATGAAAAGGATATGGGTCAAACTCAGATAAATGTTTCTAACTTAGATGGGGATCCTGTTGGGCATGGACTAGTTGGGCCGAACGGCCTGTTTCCAAGCTCTATGAGTCTAGTTCACCTCCTACATGCACTGTAAAGCCCAGTATTCGCGCATCCAAACACAATATATTCTGTATCTAGTAGCTTTGTGCGGCACGGTGGCACAGTGGTAGAGTTGCTGCCTTACAGCACCAGAGACCCGGGTTCGATCTTGACTACGGGTGCTGTCTGTACGGAGTTTGTACGATCTCCCCGTGACCTGCATGGATTTTCTCCAGGAGTTCTGGTTTCATAAGGAATAGGAATAGAACATAAGGTCATAAGGAATAGGAATAGAATTAGGCCATTTGGCCCATCAAGTCCCCGCCATTCAATCATGGCTGATCTATCACTCCCTCCTAACCCCATTCTCCTGCCCTCTCCCCATAGCCTCTGACACCTGTACTAATCAAGAATCTATCTATCTCTGCCTTAAAAATATCCACTGACAGCCTTCTGTGGCAAAAGATTCCACAGATTCACCGCCCTCTGACTAAAGAAATCTCTCCTAATCTCCTTCCTAAAAGAATGTTTCTCTCCTCTCCACTCTATCCAAGCCTTTCACTATTTTGTATGTTTCAATGAGGTCCCCCCTCATTTTTCTAAACTCCAGCGAGTACAAGCCCAGTGCTGACAAACGTTCATCATAGGTCTCTTTTTTCTTATATCAATTTAATATTCTGTTTGTAAAATGTTTTTAAAAAAATGAAGCTGTGCTAGAGTTGTAGAACTGTTAAGTCATTCTTTTTTGTACAATTGCTTCCAATAAAATTATAATTAAAAAAAAGAAATTGTGCGAATGGGCAAAACCATGACAAATGTATTATAATAACATCGATAAATGTGAAGATATTCACTGGCAGGGAAAAAAAGTTATCGCCTGGCGCTACACGGCACAAAAACGGCCCTTAGGCCGGTTCATTTACATATTACTATTAATTAAATGGTGATCGATTGGGAAGTGTGGATATACAAAGGTACCCAGTGAGTGTTGGAAAGAATCGAAGGTAGACAGAAAATGCTGGAGTAACTCAGCGGGACAGGCAGCATCTCTGGAGAGAAGATCACGTGGTCACAGGGAGAATGCACAAACCACAGTCAAACAGCACCCGTATTCAGGATCGAACCCAGATCCCTTGTGCTGTAAGGCAGCAACTCTACCGCTGCGCCACCGTGCTGCCTGCAGTTGTGAAATGGAGGGATGTCTGGCAAGCCAGATGTTCAAACCGTATGAACGGAGAGAGAAAAACTATGGATCATGCTCAGGCAGATGAGATTAGTTTGGCTGGGCATCATGTTCAGCATAGACTTTGTGGGCCAAAGGGCCTGTTCCTGTGCTATACTTTTTAATGTTCAATGTGAAGTAGTGCAAAAAATATTAAAGTGCAATCATGGAATAACCAACTGAGGTAAAGAGTATGCACACTTCCAGGAAGACGGTGTGAAATAGGTGATTTTCTTGTGAATTGGTGCAAGAATCCCTTGCAGGTATATTGGACAGCCCTGCTGGAGACAGCATGTACTTTTTATAGGCTGAATGGCCTCCCCTTGGGACATTTCTCTTGAGATTTATATCAGATGCTTAAATTGTAATGCACATGACAGGAACCCTTCAGTTCCCTGCAGTCTGAATTTTGAACTATTAGCTGGAAGGACCAGCGATAGGATTGTACTTCTGTGTAACATCTTTCCCCAGAGTGTGCGTGCCTTTGAAACCAGAAAAGATAGTCAAACTGAAGCCGCAAATGCTCAACACATAATCTTTATTTTAAAACTAAATTGTACAGGTGAGGCTCTTTAGACAGAAACATTTCATATAAATATCAAAAATAACTTAATAAATTAATAATTAATACATTCTCAAACTTCCCTTTGCTTCACATTCCCAGATCTCCAGGGTGACCAGCTCTGGTTATTCCTGATCTTGCTTGGCTTCCCACCCAGGTAGAATGAAGAGTGCAGGCCGACCTGACCAGCTGATGTGAGCAGGGAATATGTCAGCCCCGACTTGGTGTTGATATCTTTAGCCAATGTTTCCAACTCCATCTGGTTGCAAGTCAACAATGGATAGCAAATAGCAACTGGCTGTATTGCAGATCTGATGCCCTCGATCTTAGCTTACAGTTGCTGTCGATAATACTATCTCAACAATCTGGGCGGAACCCACCACAATCTTGTCCACCTCTAAAGAACTGTGCAAAAAAAAGCCTTGCTAAGCTAACATTCAGTTGACTGCATTTGCCTGCAAGCACCTGATGCGTTGTGACCCCAGTTGCAGTTCCCAGGGACGGCTATTGTCTCCAAGCCATCGCTTTTCCTTTCCTGGCTGGAAGAACAATGAGAGGGAACGCAGAGGGAGCAAATGATCTGAATAGTCTGCGTAGAAATTTTTATGTGTACAGTCTGCGCTCTCGAGACATGAAGCAGCTGCAGAATAGATCCAATGCACATGACCCAACCTCCAAAGATCTGAGACTGGTACTTACAATAGTCTGTATACAGTGACTATCTGACTGAAATTGGTATTGGATGTGAGTGCACCTGGGGCAGAGCCATTCCAAAGAGAGGGAGAGAGAGGCATCCCTTTCTAATGTGCTGGGAGCTATAATATCCTTTGCATGCCAAGGTACAGACAAAGCCGCTGATTATAGTGAAGGCTGGGAGATTGAAGGAGGTGGAGGGGTGACCGGAGAGAGTAGGAAAGTGGTATTGAGACTGAGGATCAGCCATGAACTGACCTGCAGGGAGAGGTTGGGCAGGGTAGGACTTTATTCCTTGTAATGCAAGATACTGAGGTGTGATCTTTTGAATGTGCATTAAAATCATGAGATGAATAGATAGGTGAATACACAAAGCCTTTTTTGCAGGGTAAGGGAATCAAGACTGGATAGACTCGGCTTGTACTCGCTAGAGTTTAGAAGATTGAGGGGGGATCTTATAGAAACTTACAAAATTCTTAAGGGGTTGGACAGGCTAGATGCAGGAAGATTGTTCCCGATGTTGGGGAAGTCCAGGACAAAGTGTCACAGTTTAGGGATAAAGGGGAAATCCTTTAAGACCGAGATGAGAAAAACATTTTTCACACAGAGAGTGGTGAATCTCTGGAACTCTCTGCCACAGAAGGTAGTTGAGGCCAGTTCATTGGCTATATTTAAGAGAGAGTTAGATGTGGCCCTTGTGGCTAAAGGGATCAGGGGGTATGGAGAGAAGGCAGGTACAGGATACTGAGTTGGATGATCAGCCATGATCATATTGAATGGCGGTGCAGGCTCGAAGGGCCGAATGGCCTATTCCTGTACCTATTTTCTATGTTTCTATGTTAAGAACTAGAGGTCATGTTTAAGGTGAGAGGGGAAAGATTTAACAGGAACCCGAGGAGCAACATTTTCACAAAGTATGTTTGTGGAATGAGCTGCTAAAAGAATTGGTTGAGGCAGGTACGTAACATTTTACAGGCATTTGGACAGGTACAAAGGTTTCAAGGGATATAGGCCAAACATGGGTTAATGGGCCTAGCGTAGTTGGTGTACCTTATTCAGTATGGAAAGGTTGGGCTGAAGGACCTGTTTACGTGCTGACTGACTCTATGGCCACATTGAATAAGGGAGCAGGCTGGAAATGCCAAATGGCCTGCTCTAATTTTCTACGTTTCTTTGTTGCACAGTTGTTATCCACAATGAATGGCGGTGCTGGCTCAAAGGGCCGAATGGCCTCCTCCTGCACCTATTCTCTATGTTTCTATGTTACTGCAACAATTTAAGAGGGAGAAGCAGAGGATAATTGTCTTCATCATGTTTTTCCCAAATCCTCACCAGTCAGGTTCCAGGACAGCCAACTTCATGCCTCTGACTGCAATTATACTCAGGCAGAGGATGGTTGGTGGTCATTTCAATGCTAAGGTGACAGTGCCTCCTCTTACCCAGGGGGAGGGGAATGGGTGGGGGCAGGGCAGAGGAGTGAGTGCTTTGCAGCGGTACTTTTGGCTGGCTTCCAATTCAAATGCTATTTCCCCCACTCTGGTTCCAGTTTAAAATGCTTAAGGATATGCTTCAACTTGGCTTGGGGTTGGCTGGACATGACTATCCTTTGACACACCTACAGCTGGCTCTATCAGGCATGCACGACATCCGGACGGACACAGACACAAGCAACAGGGACCATGAGTTTCTCCACGTGGTAAATTATCTTGTCATCATGTGACATCTTCTTCCTGAGGACAAGCATCTCATGCTTGACCAGACGGGTGTTCAGATCTGGATCCTTGAAGCCACGAATGTTGAAGCATTGCTTGCTCTCACACTCTGCCTTGTAGATGGAAGAAGGATAGCGGTTGGCATCAACGTCCTCCCTGCAAGAAGAGAAATTAGTAAACCATCTCATTGTTATAGGGACTGTTTAATTTAGTTTAGTTTAGCGTGGAAACAGGTTCTTCAGCCCACCGAGTCTGCACCGGCCAGCGATCACCATCCTACATGCTAGGGACAATACACAATCTTTACCAAAGCCAATGAACCTACAAACCTGTGTGTCTTTGAGGTGTGGGAGGAAACAGGAGCACCTGGGGAAAACCCACGCCATCATGGGGAGAACATACAAACAAGCACCCTTAGTCAGAATCGAACAAAGGTCTCTGGCGCTGTAAGGCAGCAACTCTTGCTGCACCACTGTGCCATACTGTGACTGCCCATATACCCTGCAATGGAAGAGGATGAGAAGCATGCTGGGCATCGAGAGCCTATTATACAGATGCCCAGTGGTTTCTGGAATGATGATGAAGTAATGTGAAGTGAGGGGTGCTACAGAGAGAGCAATGAAGAGATTACAGTGACGAGGAGAGTGTCGGTGAACAGGCAGAGATGGAGAACCAGGAGAAATGGGGTGTCCTCAGTGATACATAGATACATAGAAATTAGGTGCAGGAGTAGGCCATTCGGCCCTTCGAGCCTGCACCGCCATTCAATACGATCATGGCTGATCATCCAACTCAGTATCCCGTACCTGCCTTCTCTCCATACCCCCTGATCCCTTTAGCCACAAGGGCCACATCTAATTCCCTCTTAAATATAGCTAGTATATCTCTGGTGATGGTACGATCACCAGAGATCCCAAAGGGGAGAAGAGACCGGCAGCCTACAGTGATCGAGAGAGCAAAGGAGGTAGTGTAGTGATGGGGAGCTGGCGTGAATGAGTGCCCTTAGCAATGGAAGGAGTGATGGAGAATCACCAGTGACAGAGAGCCTGCAGGGAAGGGCAACTCACGGTGTGGTGGGACTGATGGTGAACTTATCAGTAAGGGTATCTGGGGTTATGGGGAGAAGGCAGGAGAATGGGGTTGAGAGAGAAAGATATTTAGCCATGATTGAATGGTGGAGTAGACCAGATGGGCCGAATAGCCTAATTGTGCTCCTACAACTTGTGAACATAACCTCCCAGTGACAGAGAGCCTGCAGGGATGGACAACTCAGCGTAATGGAGATAGATTGTAAGAGAGTGATGGAATATTTGACTGAGGGAGTATGATTGTGCTTCTCTGGTGGTTCAGTGTTTTTTGTAGGTAAAGGAAGGAGGCGTTGTGAGTTGAAAGTGCCGATTCAGGAAAGTGCCGATTCAGAACCTCCAAGATGCGGAGTGTGTTTGACCGTCCCGACGTCGGAGTTTTGATCATCCCGACGTCGGAGTTTTGATCATCTCTATGAGAGGGCCTGTACATCGGGCTGTCCGTAGCGGCGACTACGGAGGGTTTATGGCCCCGACCACGGGTGAACAAAGGAGGAGGATGGGCTGAACTTTGTTGCCTTTCACCACGGTGAAGAATGCTGTGGTGGATGTTTGTGTTAAATCTTATTGTGTATTCTTTTTAAGTGTATCGCTGCTGGTAAATTCACTGCACCTTTGGGTAATAAAATTGACTTTGACTTTGAACTTACTTGTAGGTCCAGGGGGATAGAGAGCGGTCCCTGAAGGAAGTCTCGTGGATGTGGTCATTGTACTTGGGGAAATTGGCAGACAGCATTACATTTTCCAACTTTGTGGTTCTCTTTAAGCGCATGCGATCCCCTTTCCTTCTGTTCTTCTTGCCTTTTGCCGTGGAGGCAGCTTCTGTTAGGGCGGCGAGCACCAAGATGACCAGCACAGTAGAAGCCTGAAAAAAACCATAGCGCCATTTAGCACATCGCGTCAGATGACAACCTGCCACGGCTGTGAATCTATTCAACTTCAGCATGATTATCGCAATGGCAAGACCCTGAACAGCATGGATGTACAGAGCAATCTTGGATTCCAAGTCACATAGCTCCATCAAGCAGCAACACACGTAGATAGAGTGGTAAAGAAGGTGGATGAAATTCTTGCCTTTGTTGGTCATGGCACTGTGAGTCAGGAAGTCATGTTGCATCTTAAAAACCTTTGGTTAGGCTGCATTTGGAGTATTGCATGCAGTTCTGGTCATCCCATTATAGGAAGGTCGTGGAGGCTTTGGAGGGGGTGCAAAGTGCAATATCAAAATATGGATTAGAGGATATCAGCTATAAGGAGTAGGAAAGAACTACAGATGCTGGTTTAATTTGGGTGGACACAAAATGCTGGAGTAACAGCAAGACAGGCAGCATCTCTGGAGAGAAGACTGAAGAAGGATCTCTACCCGAAACGTCACCCATTCCTTCTCTGCAGAGATGCTGCCTATCCCGCTGAGATACTCCAGCATTTTGTGTCTACCTTCGGCTATAAGGAAGTTAGGTTGGAGATTGAAGGGAGACATGATAGAATATATAAAATGATGAGAGGCATAGATAGGGTAAACGGTCAGAACCTTTTCCTGGAAGGAAATGTAGAATACTATAAGAGCAGAGGGGAGAGGTTTAAAGTAGATGTGTGAGGCAATTATTTACACAGTGTACACTAATTAGTACTAATTGGATATAATAGAACTGATGAACTAAGGAACATTATTGTTAATACACACGGCAAATTGGTTATAATGCAATTTTGATCAGGAATTAACTCCACAAAAGTTAGTCTGGAATGTGACAAAGTATCTTGGGGAGAAAAAAGAAAACCAATGAAAAGCTGTTTCTGTGTAACCTCCCCACAGTAATTGGATTCCATTGTCATTTAAGAACACAGTGGCCATGGACATTGACAAGGAATTACTTCCACAGACATTTGTGCAGTGATACTCTATTAGACAATATAACATACAGCCGTTAGTGTTTTAAGCTTGCAGTAACAAAATACACAAATAAAAAGACCTACACATTTGAAAACCCTGCAGTAAAAAAAACTTTCTTATTGCAAGTGTTAAACTCTTAAGTTGAAAACCCCCTTTGCCCCATTGACACAATTGTTTCTATAAGACAATTTTCTGTCATGCAAGGTTGCTTATGAATCACATTATAGCAGAATTACTTGTAGTACCTCATTTTATTATTGCAGTTCAGGTTTAGTTTAATTTAGAGATACAGCGCGGAAACAGGCCCTTCGGCCCACCGAGTCCGTACCGACCAGCAATCCCCGCACATTAACGCTATCCTACACACAAGGGACAAATTTACATTTACAACAAGCTAATTAACCTGCAAACCTGTACGTCTTTGGAGTGTGTGAGGAAACCGAAGATCTCGGAGAAAACCCACAAGGGGAGAACAGACAAACTCCGTACAGGCAACACCCGTAATCAGGATCACCATTCGTAATCAGGATCGAACCCAGGACTCTGACGCTGAAGGTAGCAACTCTACCACTGCGCCAACATGCCGCCCACACATTTGAAAGGCCATGGTAGAAACGTTACTTAGCCCACAATGACAGTCTGCAAGGGAGCATTGGGCAGCGTACAACTTCCTTCTATTGCAATACTGGCAAATTAGTTTTTATTTGAACCTGCTGTGGTCTTTGAAGTGAAACAAATTGAGTGGTGAGAGGTTTAAACATTGATAAGGCCACATCCTCCTTAAAAGCATAAAACCTTCACCGAGAAAGAATGTTTGATATTCACGCGACTCTGCGATTCACAAACTCACTGCTATAATCTTGGGCAAGATAATTCTAACAAAAACACAGTTTTCACGAGATACAAGAAAATAGGAACAGGGGTAGGCCACCCGGCCCTTCAAGCCTTAACCCGGCGTTCAATATGCTCCACACAAAACTCCACTCAGACAGCAATCGAGGCCAGGATTGAACCCGTCTGGCGCTCTTAGACAGCAATTCTACCAGCTGTGCCACCCTGTGTTAGACCTGCGTAATCCTATGGCATCATTTGGTTAAAGGACATGAGAGCACATCTGGATTTCTGGCCATGTTTATCCAACATCACAGATTCACTGTTTATTGCGTCTTTGAAACATAATGATTTGGGACCTTGCTGGACATGGAAACTTCTTTCCCTCCACACAATAACCTATCTTAAGCTCTAGAGACTCGAGAGACTACAGATGCTGGAACCTGTCTGATGGAGGAACCCAGCAGGTCAGGTAGCATCTGTGGATGTAGAGGGACGGTAGCCATTTCGGATCGAGACCCTGCATCACGACCTTAAGTGACCACTCTTCCCAATTCCCAAACACACTCAGGAAAATCTGTGCTAAAGTCCTTTCACTGCATTAATACAGACCTCAATCACTAAGCATTCGGGTAAAACTGCAAGTGGAGATGGGAGTGCAGCCTTGATTCAGTGTTATATTAATGCCTGCACTCTGCTGCTTGAGGTAATCCTCTGTCCACAGGCTGTCAGTTCAATCTACACTGAAAAATTCCACTGAAAATTTAACAGTAGCGTATCTAAGGAGAAGCAAGATATGGTTCCGCTTTTGGATTTAATTTATTATTGTCACATGTACCAAGGTACCGTGAAAAGCTTTTCTGTTTGTATATTATCCACTCAGCAAAAAGACTACACATATGCTGTCTGCAGTGTACAACTACAGGATAGCACAGTTAGTAAAAGAAAGTAAGACGGTCTTCCTTGCGAGCCCAGCTGTTCAAGGGCCACAAATTTCAACGTTCCTGGCTTAATTTGCTGTACCTTCTGTACATATCTATGCTGATGTCACAAAACATCACCTGTCCATCTACCCCCACAAATGCTGCCTGACCTTCTAGGTTCCTCATTTGCTCCAGATTACAATATCTTCAATATCTGGTGGATCTCCCTCCTCATTTTTTAAACAGATTCTCATCACTCACCATAAGTCGGTCCTTGCAAAACATCTTGGAGTCTCTTGCTTGTTCGCTTTTGGGTTGCTTGAGGTTGGTCTCCCCTGAATGAGGCAGTGTCTGCTCTGAAGTCTGCCTTGAGTCTGGTTGTTTGAGTACTTGCTGCATGCTCTTTTATAGAGGGCAGCATCCACGTGGTTTGCTGCCTGTTCCTGGCAGCAGCAGAGGGGTTTCTACCTCCTTGCACGGAAAATGATATCACCGATGACTGAGTCAGGGGTTAAGACCCCAAGAGCCTCCAAATTTATGGACTTTCCTCTTCTTTCGAACAATCTAGAGCACAATTAATCTGAAAACCACATCTAACCTAGATTACGGAGTTAGGATCAAAGCAGCAACCTGCCTTGAGTGGTAGATCTAACTTAGACGTTAACACTCTGCTGTCTTTGTGATGAGATCCTCACTTCATGGAAGGTGGCCTTTTGGCATAACTGTTGGGGTGTACGTTGACCAGGGAAGTAGGAGACCCTTAGGCTTCCAATCCCAATCCCTGTCCAGTGCCCACTGCCTATATGCTTTGCTTAAGCTAGAGGATCAGTGGCGAAAAAAAATGTTGGAAATCGGTGAAGTCTCAGAGCTCAGTGAGAAACGTATTTGGTTCAAGTGAGAAATTAATTGTTCTGTTGTCGGTATAAATGACAATTAGACTCTTGTGACTCTTGACTGAGATACTGAGTGGTCGCTGCTGTTTCCAAGCTGAGTTGCTAGCCCTGGGCCCATCTGTTCTTTCAGAATGATGTAAAAGATCCCACGGACGTGTTTTGAAGAAGAGCTGATCAATATTTCCTTAACATCATGAGAAAAGATTGTCTTGTCATTATTTCATTGTAAGTTAATTTCTGTGCTCAAATCTGTACGCCTGGAAAGGCTTCCACAATAATGTTGAAGGCAGCGAAACCTTGGGTTCATCTACTACAAGCAAAACTCTGAAACTGTGTAACCTATAGGCTGATTAATGACTGGTAATCTGCAGAATTGCATTTGGTGTAGTGTCTGCTCTCTGGAAGCCTTTAACATGCACTGCATGTTGCATTAGTCAGTTGTAGTTTAGAGATACAGCATGCAAACAGGCCATTTGGCCCACCTAATCCACTCCGACCAATATTCACCCTGTACGCTAATTCTATCCCTGATTCTAGGGACACTTTACAGAAGCCAATTAACCTACGAACCCGCATGTCTTTGGAATGTGGGAGGAAACCGGAGTACCTGGAGAAAACCCACGCGGTCACAGGGAGAACATGCAAACTCCATAGTCAGGATCAAACCCAAGTCTCAGGTGCAGTAAGGCAGCAACTCTACCACTGCGTCACCCTGGCTGTGATTAAAAGAGTTGTCCAACTGATCACTTTGCAATCACATTTTAAGGCTGTTTGTTAGGGATCAAGTGGCTCAGAAAGAAAAGCATGCCACTTTGAGCAGTGCTCAAAGGAACACGATGAGAGAGCAGGTTTTTGCTTCGGTGTCCTAGCTCCTCGTAAAGCAGGCATCGCAACCCGTGACAATTGTAGACCTTATTTTTGTGGCTACAATACGTTAGCTATTCCATGACCAAGTTGGCCGTGGGAGGGAGTGCACGGCCTCGATGGTGTAATGGGCCGCTGGAGGCCCTGCACCAGCCTGGGGCCCAGCTGGACCGGGCTCCGTTCCTAAAGGCCGAGGAGCGCACACGGCTCCTTCAACGTTGCACCAATGGGGGGGCAAACCTTTGGACGAGATTGGAAACTGAGGATCCTTTGTTCTCATTTGTCCAACATGATAGATTTCCTGATGTTACAAGAAGAACATGGATCTTCTCTTGGTATTCTCTAGCTCACATCATCAACATTCAGTCACATTTTTATTGGCAGGACAAGTGTAAGAAGCAGAATGACCTGCTCCCCTGCTTGTGAACTAGTTGTGTTTGATTTGCCCCATGCCTCCAGACATGAGGATGGTCAGACAATTACCGCAAGACCCGAACGTTAGTCTGGTGGCCACTGATAACTTGTGTCCTTCCATTGCTGCCAGCCCGGTATCAAGATGCACTCAGAGGAGGAATGTTTAGGGGATTTTTCTAGGAACTGGATATGCTACACTAGGCACGGGGCTTTAACCTTTACTTGACATCGTTGGTTGATGATGAATGTCGGTAAGACTTCATGCTCTCCTCTAGATTTTTGGCTCATTTACTCCATCTGCCCTCAGCCTCCCACACAATGAAAATCAGCATAAACATGAGGTACAGCAACTTATCTCTCCATTGAGTTCAACAATTCCAGGTGATAACCTTGATTTTATTAGATAGTGTGTGCTGGACCAGATTCTGCAGCTATCATTTACAGAGACCATCCAACCTTGTTCCTTCACACAAAAAGACCCAAAGTGCTGATGTATCTCAGTGGGTCAGGCAGCATCTCTGGAGAACATGGATAGGTGACATTCGGGGTCGAGATCCTTCTTCAATCTCTTTACACGTTCAGTTAGTCAACATTATTCTCATTTAACCTCTCTTCTGTTCAAGCCTCTCACAGTGGTTGTAGAGGCATTGCTGTGTGCTGTTGCTGTGAGCCCTGCCTAGGTAGAAGGAAGGCAGCTCAGGCTAAATTGCTGCTGCATTTAGAGAGCTGCATTAGCGAGATTGAGGCAGGTTGCATCATACAGAAAGTAGACCAGAAGTACTTCCATCCGACAGATCTGTAGGTGGAGCACACTTGTGGCAGAGTGAGAGGTTAAGTTTGGCTTTGGCAAAAAAATATATGAATTGTCCCTAGTGAGTAGGACAGTGCTGTATGCGGTGATCGCTGGTTGGCGCAGTCTCGGTGAGACTAAGGGCCTGTTTCTGCGCTGTATCTCTAAAGCATAAAGTAAAGGTTCCTTGCTGCCCACTACTTCCCACTGCTGTTTCACTGTGAGGACTTTGTAGGGCATTCACAATATCACTTGCAAATTCCTAAAGGTTTTCACAATGTCAGTAAATCGAAACTTATCCATATCAGACACTGATATTTATTATTTGTAATATTTATTTACTTATGGGACAGTGGCTTAATTGATAGACCACAGCTCCAGTGAGCTAGGTTCAATCCCGACCTCTGGCGCTGTCTGTGTGGAGTTTGTATATTCTCCCTGTGAACGGGTGGATTTCATCTGGGTTTTCTCTCACATCCCAATCTGTATTGTACATCTCCATGACCTGAACTGATTTCCTTGTTGTCTTCGCATAGACTATTCTACCACATCTAAGCTAGTCCCATATGAAAAGGATATGGGTCAAACTCAGATAAATGTTTCTAACTTAGATGGGGGTCCTGTTGGGCATGGACTAGTTGGGCCGAACGGCCTGTTTCCAAGCTCTATGAGTCTAGTTCACCTCCTACATGCACTGTAAAGCCCAGTATTCGTGCATCCAAACACAATATATTCTGTATCTAGTAGCTTTGTGCGGCACGGTGGCACAGTGGTAGAGTTCCTGCCTTACAGCACCAGAGACCCGGGTTCGATCTTGACTACGGGTGCTGTCTGTACGGAGTTTGTACGATCTCCCCGTGACCTGCATGGATTTTCTCCAGGAGCTCTGGTTTCATAAGGAATAGGAATAGAACATAAGGTCATAAGGAATAGGAATAGAATTAGGCCATTTGGCCCATAAAGTCCCCGCCATTCAATCGTGGCTGATCTATCACTCCCTCCTAACCCCATCCTCCTGCCCTCTCCCCATAGCCTCTGACACCTGTACTAATCAAGAATCTATCTATCTCTGCCTTAAAAATATCCACTGACAGCCTTCTGTGGCAAAAGATTCCACAGATTCACCGCCCTCTGACTAAAGAAATCTCTCCTAATCTCCTTCCTAAAAGAATGTTTCTCTCCTCTCCACATCCACTCTATCCAAGCCTTTCACTATTTTGTATGTTTCAATGAGGTCCCCCCTCATTTTTCTAAACTCCAGCGAGTACAAGCCCAGTGCTGACAAACGTTCATCATAGGTCTCTTTTTCCTTATATCAATTTAATATTCTGTTTGTAAAATGTTTAAAAAAAATGAAGCTGTGCTAGAGTTGTAGAACTGTTAAGTCATTCTTTTTTGTACAATTGCTTCCAATAAAATTATAATTAAAAAAAAGAAATTGTGCGAATGGGCAAAACCATGACAAATGTATTATAATAACATCGATAAATGTGAAGATATTCACTGGCAGGAAAAAAAAGTTATCATCGCCTGGCGCTACACGGCACAAAAACGGCCCTTAGGCCGGTTCATTTACATATTACTATTAATTAAATGGTGATCGATTGGGAAGTGTGGATATACAAAGGTACCCAGTGAGTGTTGGAAAGAATCGAAGGTAGACAGAAAATGCTGGAGTAACTCAGCGGGACAGGCAGCATCTCTGGAGAGAAGATCACGTGGTCACAGGGAGAATGCACAAACTACAGTCAAACAGCACCCGTAGTCAGGATCGAACCCAGATCCCTTGTGCTGTAAGGCAGCAACTCTACTGCTGCGCCACCGTGCTGCCTGCAGTTGTGAAATGGAGGGATGTCTGGCAAGCCAGATGGTCAAACCGTATGAACGGAGAGAGAAAAACTATGGATCATGCTCAGGCAGATGAGATTAGTTTGGCTGGGCATCATGTTCAGCATAGACTTTGTGGGCCAAAGGGCCTGTTCCTGTGCTATACTTTTTTATGTTCAATGTGAAGTAGTGCAAAAAATATTAAAGTGCAATCATGGAATAACCAACTGAGGTAAAGAGTATGCACACTTCCAGGAAGACGGTGTGAAATAGGTGATTTTCTTGTGAATTGGTGCAAGAATCCCTTGCAGGTATATTGGACAGCCCTGCTGGAGACAGCATATACTTTTTATAGGCTGAATGGCCTCCCCTTGGGACATTTCTCTTGAGATTTATATCAGATGCTTAAATTGTAATGCACATGACAGGAACCCTTCAGTTCCCAGCAGTCTGAATTTTGAACTATTAGCTGGAAGGACCAGCGATAGGATTGTACTTCTGTGTAACATCTTTCCCCAGAGTGTTGCTCTGATAGTGTGTGTGCCTTTGAAACCAGAAAAGATAGTCAAACTGAAGCCGCAAATGCTCAACACATAATCTTTATTTTAAAACTAAATTGTACAGGTGAGGCTCTTTAGACAGAAACATTTCATATAAATATCAAAAATAACTTAATAAATTAATAATTAATACATTCTCAAACTTCCCTTTGCTTCACATTCCCAGATCTCCAGGGTGACCAGCTCTGGTTATTCCTGATCTTGCTTCGCTTCCCACCCAGGTAGAATGAAGAGTCAACAATGGATAGCAAATAGCAACTGGCTGTATTGCAGATCTGATGCCCTCGATCTTAGCTTACAGTTGCTGTCGATAATACTATCTCAACAATCTGGGCGGAACCCACCACAATCTTGTCCACCTCTAAAGAACTGTGCAAAAAAAAGCCTTGCTAAGCTAACATTCAGTTGACTGCATTTGCCTGCAAGCACCTGATGCGTTGTGACCCCAGTTGCAGTTCCCAGGGACTGCTATTGTCTCCAAGCCATCGCTTTTCCTTTCCTGGCTGGAAGAACAATGAGAGGGAACGCAGAGGGAGCAAATGATCTGAATAGTCTGTGTAGAAATTTTTATGTGTACAGTCTGCGCTCGAGACATGAAGCAGCTGCAGAATAGATCCAATGCACATGACCCAACCTCCAAAGATCTGAGACTGGTACTTACAATAGTCTATACAGTGACTATCTGACTAAAATTGGTATTGGATGTGAGTGCACCTGGGGCAGAGCCATTCCAAAGAGAGGGAGAGAGAGGCATCCCTTTCTAATGTGCTGGGAGCTATAATATCCTTTGCATGCCAAGGTACAGACAAAGCCGCTGATTATAGTGAAGGCTGGGAGACTGAAGGAGGTGGAGGGGTGACCGGAGAGAGTAGGAAAGTGGTATTGAGACTGAGGATCAGCCATTAACTGACCTGCAGGGAGAGGTTGGGCAGGGTAGGACTTTATTCCTTGTAATGCAAGATACTGAGGTGTGATCTTTTGAAGGTGCATTAAAATTATGAGATGAATAGATAGGTGAATACACAAAGCCTTTTTTGCAGGGTAAGGGAATCAAGACTGGATAGACTCGGCTTGTACTCGCTAGAGTTTAGAAGATTGAGGGGGTATCTTATAGAAACTTACAAAATTCTTAAGGGGTTGGACAGGCTAGATGCAGGAAGATTGTTCCCAATGTTGGGGAAGTCCAGGACAAAGTGTCACAGTTTAAGGATAAAGGGGAAATCCTTTAGGACCGAGATGAGAAAAACATTTTTCACACAGAGAGTGGTGAATCTCTGGAACTCTCTGCCACAGAAGGTAGTTGAGGCCAGTTCATTGGCTATATTTAAGAGAGAGTTAGATGTGGCCCTTGTGGCTAAAGGGATCAGGGGGTATGGAGAGAAGGCAGATACAGGATACTGAGTTGGATGATCAGCCATGATCATATTGAATGGCGGTGCAGGCTCGAAGGGCCGAATGTCCTATTCCTGCACCTATTTTCTATGTTTCTATGTTAAGAACTAGAGGTCATGTTTAAGGTGAGAGGGGAAAGATTTAACAGGAACCCGAGGAGCAACATTTTCACAAAGTATGTTTGTGGAATGAGCTGCTAAAAGAATTGGTTGGGGCAGGTACGTAACATTTTACAGGCATTTGGACAGGTACAAAGGTTTCAAGGGATATAGGCCAAACATGGGTTAATGGGCCTAGCGTAGTTGGTGTACCTTATTCAGTATGGAAAAGTTGGGCTGAAGGACCTGTTTACGTGCTGACTGACTCTATGGCCACATTGAATAGGGGAGATGGCTGGAAATGCCAAATGGCCTGCTCTAATTTTCTATGTGTCTTTGTTGCACAGTTGTTATCTACAATGAATGGCGGTGCTGGCTCAAAGGGCCGAATGGCCTCCTCCTGCACCTATTCTCTATGTTTCTATGTTACTGCAACAATTTAAGAGGGAGAAGCTGAGGATAATTGGCTTCATCATATTTTTCCCAAATCCTCACCAGTCAGGTTCCAGGACAGCCAACTTCATGCCTCTGACTGCAATTATACTCAGGCAGAGGATGGTTGGTGGTCATTTCAATGCTAAGGTGACAGTGCCTCCTCTTACCCAGGGGGAGGGGAATGGGTGGGGGCAGGGTAGAGGAGTGAGTGCTTTGCAGCGGTACTTTTGGCTGGCTTCCAATTCAAATGCTATTTCCCCCACTCTGGTTCCAGTTTAAAATGCTTAAGGATATGCTTCAACTTGGCTTGGGGTTGGCTGGACATGACTCTATCCTTTGACACACCTACAGCTGGCTCTATCAGGCATGCACGACATCCGGACGGACACAGACACAAGCAACAGGGACCACGAGTTTCTCCACGTGGTAAATTATCTTGTCATCATGTGACATCTTCTTCCTGAGGACGAGCATCTCATGCTTGACCAGACGGGTGTTCAGATCTGGATCCTTGAAGCCACGAATGTTGAAGCATTGCTTGCTCTCACACTCTGCCTTGTAGATGGAAGAAGGATAGCGGTTGGCATCAACGTCCTCCCTGCAAGAAGAGAAATTAGTAAACCATCACGTTGTTATAGGGACTGTTTAGTTTAGTTTAGTTTAGCGTGGAAACAGGTTCTTCAGCCCATCAATTTAATATTCTGTTTGTAAAATGTTTAAAAAAAAATGAAGCTGTGCTAGAGTTGTAGAACTGTTAAGTCATTCTTTTTTGTACAATTGCTTCCAATAAAATTATAATTTAAAAAAAGAAATTGTGCGAATGGGCAAAACCATGACAAATGTATTATAATAACATCGATAAATGTGAAGATATTCACTGGCAGGAAAAAAAAGTTATCATCGCCTGGCGCTACACGGCACAAAAACGGCCCTTAGGCCGGTTCATTTACATATTACTATTAATTAAATGGTGATCGATTGGGAAGTGTGGATATACAAAGGTACCCAGTGAGTGTTGGAAAGAATCGAAGGTAGACAGAAAATGCTGGAGTAACTCTTTTTTAAAATTTGTATTTTATTAGAAGTACATTACATTACAACCACATACATTAGTACTTGTCATTTATATCTTCTTACAATTAATGTACTCCATTTATTTTTTACACTAGAAAAAGAAAAGATTGAAAGAAAGAAGAAAGTGAAGGAAAAAGTGAAAGTGTAGGAAATGTGACAACAAAAAAGGACGAAGACCCTATAAGAGCAAAATTAAAAACAAAAGAAAAAGAGTTAAGAAATAGACCCTAGGAAAGAAAGAAAGAGAGAAAGAGGAAAAAGAGAGAAACAAATATTTTTATGAGCATTACGTAAATGGGACATACCAACTCTTCAACTATCATCCCCCCTTACCTGACCTCAAATTTTTTTTTTTTTAAGTACTTTTGCACCCTATGTTTGTAATAATTCTATAAGTGCAGACCACGTCAGGTGGAAATGATCTGGTTTACCTGCTAGGAGGAGTCTTATCTCTTCTAGGTGTAATGTTTCAAACATATTTGAAATCCACATATTTATAGTTGGTATTGGAGCCTTCTTCCAAAATTTTAGAATTAGCTTTTTTCCAGTTATTAACCCATAGTCCATTAGTTTCTTTTGAAACACATTTAGTTCTGGACCATCTTCCGTTATACCGAAGATAATCCATTCTGCTTTGGGTATCAGTCTTGTTTTAAATAACTTTGTAAAGATTTCAAAAATTTCATTCCCAAATTTTTGAATTTTTGTACAAGAAACGAATGAGTGCGTTATGGTAGCTTCTTGGGATTGACATTTATCACAAATAGATGATACGTTTGGGAAAATGTTATGAATTTTAGTTTTCGAATAATATAATCTATGTAAAATTTTAAATTGTATTAAAGTGTGTCTTACATTAATCGAGCATTTATGCACGTTTAATAAGTATTCATTCCAACTTTCCTTTGAAATTTTAATAGCTAACTCTTGTTCCCAGTCTCTTCTGATACCCTCCGTAGATGGTATTTGTGCATTTAAGATAATATTATACAAATATGATATTAAGTTTGCTGATTCCGCTTTTATCTGCATTGCCTCGTCCAGTACATCTGCTGGGTTATTATGATGATCTTTTGTATATTTTTTCAAATAGTCGCATATTTGAAAATATTTAAAATATTGATTATTTCCGAGTTTATATTTTATTTGTAATTGTTGAAATGAAAGTAATTTTCCAGTTTCATACAAGTCACCAAGCGTTTTAATTCCTAATCTATCCCATTGTGTATAAGCTTTACCTATAATAGAAGGATTAAACAAAGGATTATTGACTATAGGTAATAAAAGTGATAAATTTCTTAATTTTAAATTTTGTTTTATTTGTTTCCAAATTCGGATTGTACTATGAATAATTGGGTTCTTATTATAATTTATGTTATTCAATTTCATTGGAGAGAGGAGGATCGCTCCAATGTTTCTAGAGGAGCAATCCTCTTTCTCCATTACAATCCAGTCCGCTTGCTGGGCGGAGTTATCCATCAGTTGAATCATATTTTTAATATTTACTGACCAATAATAATACATAAAATTAGGTAGTGCTAGACCCCCCAATACTTTAGGTTTATTCAGATGAGTTTTTTGTATTCTATGTGATTTATAGTCCCATATAAAATTAGTGGTATCTGAGTCAAGTTTTTTAAAAAACTTCTTTGCTAAGTATATAGGAATTGATTGAAATAGGTATAAAATTTGTGGTAAAAAGATCATTTTTATTGCGTTTATTCGGCCTATTAAAGACATCGGGAGCGTTTTCCAGAATTTAATTAGTGTGTTTAATTTATTAAGTAAGGGGTCAAAATTTGCCCTAAACATACCTTGATATGATCTGGTAATTTCGATTCCCAAATATTTAAATTTTTCTGTAGCTATTTTAAAAGGGAATTTTAAAAGATGTGATGAATCTTTCGGTTTTATTGACATAATTTCACTTTTATTCCAATTTATTCTATATCCAGAAAAAGATCCAAAATCTTCAATTAAATTTAATATATTTGGTATAGTGATTTGAGGTTTTGTAATGTACAGTAATATATCATCCGCGTATAAAGATATTTTATTATATGAATCTTTAGTATTATATCCATGGATATCAGGGTGTATTCTAATTTTTTCTGCTAGCGGTTCAATAATGAGAGCAAACAGTTGTGGTGATAATGAGCATCCTTGTCTATTTCCCCTTGATAGTTGGAATTTCGAGGATAATATGTTATTAGTTAGTATTCTAGCTGTAGGTTTGTTATATAGTAACTTGATCCATAGAATAAAATTCTCCCCCAGTTGAAATTTTTGTAATACTTTGTCCATATAATTCCATTCTACTTGATCAAATGCTTTTTCAGCATCCAGCGAAATAATTGATAATTCTTGATCTTCAGATTTGTGTGAGTGCATTATGTTGAGTAGACGTCTCATATTGTTAGATGAGTATCTCTTAGGGATAAACCCCGTCTGATCTGGGTTTATTAATTTACTAATGTATTTACTTAATCTTCTAGCTGATGTTTTCGCTAATATTTTTTGATCTGTATTTAACAATGCTATAGCTCTATATGAACCAGGTTCTTCTAAGTCTTTATTTTTCTTAGGTATTAATGTAATCGTTGATTCCGCTAATGTATCAGGTAGTATTCGTTTTTTAAAAGCATATTGGTACATTTTTTGTAATCTTGGTATTATTTTATCGTAAAAGCTTTTATAAAATTCATTAGTAAATCCGTCAGGGCCTGGTGTTTTTCCATTCTTTAGTGAGTTTATTGTATCTTCTAATTCCTTAATTGAGATTTGTGCACCCAGTTCCTCTTGTTCCTTCAATTCTAACTTTGGAAGATTACAGGTATCCAAGAACTTTGTGATATTATTGGAATCACTTGTCGTTTTAGATGTATACAAATTCTCATAAAATTGCGCAAATCTATTATTAATATCCTTTGGTGTTGTTAATAATTCCCCTTTATCTGATTTGATCTTTGGTATAGTATGTTCCTTTTCTCGTTTTTTTAGCTGGCGAGCCAAACGTTTATGCGGTTTATCCCCAAATTCAAAGTGCTCTTGTTTTGTAATTTGAAAAAGTCTTATAAGTTTGGCAGATAATAATTTATTTAATTTAAATTTCAAAATTATTATTTTATTATGTTTATCTATTGATGGATCTTTAGCATTATCTATATCCATTTGTCTAATAAGTTCTTCTAACTGTCTTTGTTCATTCTTATTCTTTTTATTTTGAAAAGCTTGATATGAAATTATAATACCCCTAATGTATGCTTTAAAAGATTCCCATAATACAGTAGGCGATATATCTGGAGTATCATTTATTTGAAAAAAGACCTCCATTTGTTCTTTTAAATATATACTCGCTTGTGGATCTTTTAGAATTTGAGAATTAAATCTCCAAAACGATTTATTCTTAGACAATCCTTCCAGTTTTAAAAAGAAAGTTAGTGGAGAATGGTCTGAAATCGAGTTTGTGTGGTATATTGCATTAGATGTTTGGGGGATTAATTTTGTATCCAGCAGAAAGTAGTCTATACGTGAGTATGTCTTATGTACCATTGAGTAAAACGAGTATTCCCTGCCAGTTGGATTAACAATTCTCCAAACATCTGCTATATTAGTGTTGTTTATATAGGTATTGAGAAGTTCCCCAGTTTTCGATTTCATATTCCCTCTCTGTTTTTGACTTGATTTATCTAAGTACGGATCTAAAACACAGTTAAAGTCTCCTCCTATTATAACATTTTGATAGTTTGACTCTGCAATTATGTTGAAAATTTTATTGAAAAAGTGGGGGTTATCAAAGTTAGGGGCATATATATTTACCAAAGTAAGTGGAGTATCATGGATTTCTCCACTGGAGTAACTCAGCGGGACAGGCAGCATCTCTGGAGAGAAGATCACGTGGTCACAGGGAGAATGCACAAACTACAGTCAAACAGCACCCGTAGTCAGGATCGAACCCAGATCCCTTGTGCTGTAAGGCAGCAACTCTACTGCTGCGCCACCGTGCTGCCTGCAGTTGTGAAATGGAGGGATGTCTGGCAAGCCAGATGGTCAAACCGTATGAACGGAGAGAGAAAAACTATGGATCATGCTCAGGCAGATGAGATTAGTTTGGCTGGGCATCATGTTCAGCATAGACTTTGTGGGCCAAAGGGCCTGTTCCTGTGCTATACTTTTTTATGTTCAATGTGAAGTAGTGCAAAAAATATTAAAGTGCAATCATGGAATAACCAACTGAGGTAAAGAGTATGCACACTTCCAGGAAGACGGTGTGAAATAGGTGATTTTCTTGTGAATTGGTGCAAGAATCCCTTGCAGGTATATTGGACAGCCCTGCTGGAGACAGCATATACTTTTTATAGGCTGAATGGCCTCCCCTTGGGACATTTCTCTTGAGATTTATATCAGATGCTTAAATTGTAATGCACATGACAGGAACCCTTCAGTTCCCAGCAGTCTGAATTTTGAACTATTAGCTGGAAGGACCAGCGATAGGATTGTACTTCTGTGTAACATCTTTCCCCAGAGTGTTGCTCTGATAGTGTGTGTGCCTTTGAAACCAGAAAAGATAGTCAAACTGAAGCCGCAAATGCTCAACACATAATCTTTATTTTAAAACTAAATTGTACAGGTGAGGCTCTTTAGACAGAAACATTTCATATAAATATCAAAAATAACTTAATAAATTAATAATTAATACATTCTCAAACTTCCCTTTGCTTCACATTCCCAGATCTCCAGGGTGACCAGCTCTGGTTATTCCTGATCTTGCTTCGCTTCCCACCCAGGTAGAATGAAGAGTCAACAATGGATAGCAAATAGCAACTGGCTGTATTGCAGATCTGATGCCCTCGATCTTAGCTTACAGTTGCTGTCGATAATACTATCTCAACAATCTGGGCGGAACCCACCACAATCTTGTCCACCTCTAAAGAACTGTGCAAAAAAAAGCCTTGCTAAGCTAACATTCAGTTGACTGCATTTGCCTGCAAGCACCTGATGCGTTGTGACCCCAGTTGCAGTTCCCAGGGACTGCTATTGTCTCCAAGCCATCGCTTTTCCTTTCCTGGCTGGAAGAACAATGAGAGGGAACGCAGAGGGAGCAAATGATCTGAATAGTCTGCGTAGAAATTTTTATGTGTACAGTCTGCGCTCTCGAGACATGAAGCAGCTGCAGAATAGATCCAATGCACATGACCCAACCTCCAAAGATCTGAGACTGGTACTTACAATAGTCTGTATACAGTGACTATCTGACTGAAATTGGTATTGGATGTGAGTGCACCTGGGGCAGAGCCATTCCAAAGAGAGGGAGAGAGAGGCATCCGTTTCTAATGTGCTGGGAGCTATAATATCCTTTGCATGCCAAGGTACAGACAAAGCAGCTGATTATAGTGAAGGCTGGGAGACTGAAGGAGGTGGAGGGGTGACCGGAGAGAGTAGGAAAGTGGTATTGAGACTGAGGATCAGCCATTAACTGACCTGCAGGGAGAGGTTGGGCAGGGTAGGACTTTATTCCTTGTAATGCAAGATACTGAGGTGTGATCTTTTAAAGGTGCATTAAAATCATGAGATGAATAGATAGGTGAATACACAAAGCCTTTTTTGCAGGGTAAGGGAATCAAGACTGGATAGACTCGGCTTGTACTCGCTAGAGTTTAGAAGATTGAGGGGGGATCTTATAGAAACTTACAAAATTCTTAAGGGGTTGGACAGGCTAGATGCAGGAAGATTGTTCCCGATGTTGGGGAAGTCCAGGACAAAGTGTCACAGTTTAAGGATAAAGGGGAAATCCTTTAGGACCGAGATGAGAAAAACATTTTTCACACAGAGAGTGGTGAATCTCTGGAACACTCTGCCACAGAAGGTAGTTGAGGCCAGTTCATTGGCTATATTTAAGAGAGAGTTAGATGTGGCCCTTGTGGCTAAAGGGATCAGGGGGTATGGAGAGAAGGCAGGTACAGGATACTGAGTTGGATGATCAGCCATGATCATATTGAATGGCGGTGCAGGCTCGAAGGGCCGAATGGCCTATTCCTGCACCTATTTTCTATGTTTCTATGTTAAGAACTAGAGGTCATGTTTAAGGTGAGAGGGGAAAGATTTAACAGGAACCCGAGGAGCAACATTTTCACAAAGTATGTTTGTGGAATGAGCTGCTAAAAGAATTGGTTGAGGCAGGTACGTAACATTTTACAGGCATTTGGACAGGTACAAAGGTTTCAAGGGATATAGGCCAAACATGGGTTAATGGGCCTAGCGTAGTTGGTGTACCTTATTCAGTATGGAAAAGTTGGGCTGAATGACCTGTTTACGTGCTGACTGACTCTATGGCCACATTGAATAGGGGAGCAGGCTGGAAATGCCAAATGGCCTGCTCTAATTTTCTATGTTTCTTTGTTGCACAGTTGTTATCTACAATGAATGGCGGTGCTGGCTCAAAGGGCCGAATGGCCTCCTCCTGCACCTATTCTCTATGTTTCTATGTTACTGCAACAATTTAAGAGGGAGAAGCTGAGGATAATTGGCTTCATCATGTTTTTCCCAAATCCTCACCAGTCAGGTTCCAGGACAGCCAACTTCATGCCTCTGACTGCAATTATACTCAGGCAGAGGATGGTTGGTGGTCATTTCAATGCTAAGGTGACAGTGCCTCCTCTTACCCAGGGGGAGGGGAATGGGTGGGGGCAGGGTAGAGGAGTGAGTGCTTTTGCAGCGGTACTTTTGGCTGGCTTCCAATTCAAATGCTATATCCCCCACTCTGGTTCCAGTTTAAAATGCTTAAGGATATGCTTCAACTTGGCTTGGGGTTGGCTGGACATGACTATCCTTTGACACACCTACAGCTGGCTCTATCAGGCATGCACGACATCCGGACGGACACAGACACAAGCAACAGGGACCATGAGTTTCTCCACGTGGTAAATTATCTTGTCATCATGTGACATCTTCTTCCTGAGGACGAGCATCTCATGCTTGACCAGACGGGTGTTCAGATCTGGATCCTTGAAGCCACGAATGTTGAAGCATTGCTTGCTCTCACACTCTGCCTTGTAGATGGAAGAAGGATAGCGGTTGGCATCAACGTCCTCCCTGCAAGAAGAGAAATTAGTAAACCATCTCATTGTTATAGGGACTGTTTAGTTTAGTTTAGTTTAGCGTGGAAACAGGTTCTTCAGCCCACCGAGTCTGCACCGGTCAGCGATCACCATCCTACATGCTAGGGACAATACACAATCTTTACCAAAGCCAATGAACCTACAAACCTGTGTGTCTTTGAGGTGTGGGAGGAAACAGGAGCACCTGGGGAAAACCCACGCCATCATGGGGAGAACATACAAACAAGCACCCTTAGTCAGAATCGAACAAAGGTCTCTGGCGCTGTAAGGCAGCAACTCTTGCTGCACCACTGTGCCATACTGTGACTGCCCATATACCCTGCAATGGAAGAGGATGAGAAGCATGCTGGGCATCGAGAGCCTATTATACAGATGCCCAGTGGTTTCTGGAATGATGATGAAGTAATGTGAAGTGAGGGGTGCTACAGAGAGAGCAATGAAGAGATTACAGTGACGAGGAGAGTGTCGGTGAACAGGCAGTGATGGAGAACCAGGAGAAATGGGGTGTCCTCAGTGATGGTACGATCACCAGAGATCCCAAAGGGGAGAAGAGACCGGCAGCCTACAGTGATCGAGAGAGCAAAGGAGGTAGTGTAGTGATGGGGAGCTGGCGTGAATGAGTGCCCTTAGCAATGGAAGGAGTGATGGAGAATCACCAGTGACAGAGAGGCTGCAGGGAAGGGCAACCCACGGTGTGATGGGACTGATGGTGAACTGATCAGTAAGGGTATCTGGGGTTATGGGGAGTAGGCAGGAGAATGGGGTTGAGAGAGAAAGATATTTAGCCATGATTGAATGGTGGAGTAGACCAGATGGGCCGAATAGCCTAATTGTGCTCCTACAACTTGTGAACATAACGTCCCAGTGACAGAGAGCCTGCAGGGATGGACAACTCAGCGTAATGGAGATAGATTGTAAGAGAGTGATGAAATATTTGACTGAGGGAGTATGATTGTGCTTCCCTGGTGGTTCAGTGTTTTTGTAGGTAAAGGAAGGATGGGTTGTTAGTTGAAAGTGCCGATTCAGGAAAGTGCCGATTCGGGACCTCCAAGTTGCGGAGTGTGTTTGACCGTCCCGACGTCGGAGTTTTGATCATCCCTATGAGAGGGCCTGTACATCGGGCTGTCCGTAGCGGCGACTACGGAGGGTTTATGGCCCCGACCACGGGTGAACAAAGGAGGAGGATGGGCTGAACTTTGTTGCCTTCCACCACGGTGAAGAATGCTGTGGTGGATGTTTGTGTTAAATCTTATTGTGTATTCTTTTTAAGTGTATCGCTGCTGGTAAATTCACTGCACCTTTGGGTAATAAAATTGACTTTGACTTTGAACTTACTTGTAGGTCCAGGGGGATAGAGAGCGGTCCCTGAAGGAAGTCTCGTGGATGTGGTCGTTGTACTTGGGGAAATTGGCAGACAGCATTACAATTTCCAACTTTGTGGTTCTCTTTAAGCGCATGCGATCCCCTTTCCTTCTGTTGTTCTTGCCTTTTGCCGTGGAGGCAGCTTCTGTTAGGGCGGCGAGCAGCAAGATGACCAGCACAGTAGAAGCCTGAAAAAAACCATAGCGCCATTTAGCACATCGCGTCAGATGACAACCTGCCGCGGCTGAGAATCTATTCAACTTCAGCATGATTATCGCAATGGCAAGACCCTGAACAGCATGGATGCACAGAGCAATCTTGGGTTCCAAGTCACATAGCTCCATCAAGCAGCAACACAAGTAGATAGAGTGGTAAAGAAGGTGGATGAAATTCGTGCCTTTGTTGGTCATGGCACTGTGAGTCAGGAAGTCATGTTGCATCTTAAAAACCTTTGGTTAGGCTGCATTTGGAGTATTGCATGCAGTTCTGGTCATCCCATTATAGGAAGGTCGTGGAGGCTTTGGAGGGGGTGCAAAGTGCAATATCAAAATATGGATTAGAGGATATCAGCTATAAGGAGTAGGAAAGAACTACAGATGCTGGTTTAATTTGGGTGGACACAAAATGCTGGAGTAACAGCAAGACAGGCAGCACATCTGGAGAGAAGACTGAAGAAGGGTCTCTACCCGAAACGTCACCCATTCCTTCTCTCCAGAGATGCTGCCTATCCCGCTGAGTTACTCCAGCATTTTGTGTCTACCTTCAGCTATAAGGAAGTTAGGTTGGAGATTGAAGGGAGACATGATAGAATATATAAAATGATGAGAGGCATAGATAGGGTAAACAGTCAGAACCTTTTCCTGGAAGGAAATGTAGAATACTATAAGAGCAGAGGGGGGAGGTTTAAAGTAGATGTGTGAGGCAATTATTTACACAGTGTACATTAATTATTACTAATTGGATATAATACAACTGATGAACTAAGGAACATTATTGTTAATACACATGACAAATTGGTTATAATGCAATTTTGATCAGGAATTAACCACAAAAGTTAGTCTGGAATGTGACAAAGTATATTGGGGAGAAAAAAGAAAACCAAGGAAAAGCTGTTTCTGTGTAACCTCCCCACAGTAATTGGATTCCATTGTCATTTAAGAACACAGTGGCCATGGACATTGACAAGGAATTACTTCCACAGACATTTGTGCAGTGATACTCTATTAGACAATATAACATACAGCCTTTAGTGTTTTAAGCTTGCAGTAACAAAATACACGAATAAAAAGACCTATGAATTTGAAAACCCTGCAGTAAAAAAAACTTTCTTATTGCAAGTGTTAAACTCTTAAGTTGAAAACCCCCTTTGCCCCATTGACACAATTGTTTCTATAAGACAATTTTCTGTCATGCAAGGTTGCTTATGAATCACATTATAGCAGAATTACTTGTAGTACCTCATTTTATTATTGCAGTTCAGGTTTAGTTTAGTTTAGAGATACAGCGCGGAAACAGGCCCTTCGGCCCACCGAGTCCGTACCGACCAGTAATCCCCGCACATTAACGCTATCCTACACACAAGGGACAAATTTACATTTACAACAAGCTAATTAACCTACAAACCTGTACGTCTTTGGAGTGTGTGAGGAAACCGAAGATCTCGGAGAAAACCCACAAGGGGAGAACAGACAAACTCCGTACAGGCAACACCCGTAATCAGGATCACCATTCGTAATCAGGATCGAACCCAGGACTCTGACGCTGAAGGTAGCAACTCTACCACTGCGCCAACATGCCGCCCACACATTTGAAAGGCCATGGTAGAAACGTTACTTAGCCCACAATGACAGTCTGCAAGGGAGCATTGGGCAGCGTACAACTTCCTTCTATTGCAATACTGGCAAATTAGTTTTTATTTGAACCTGCTGTGGTCTTTGAAGTGAAACAAATTGAGTGGTGAGAGGTTTAAACATTGATAAGGCCACATCCTCCTTAAAAGCATAAAACCTTCACCGAGAAAGAATGTTTGATATTCACGCGACTCCGCGATTCACAAACTCACTGCTATAATCTTGGGCAAGATAAGTCTAACAAAAACACAGTTTTCACTAGATACAAGAAAATAGGAACAGGGGTAGGCCACCCGGCCCTTCAAGCCTTAACCCGGCGTTCAATATGCTCCACACAAAACTCCACTCAGACAGCAATCGAGGCCAGGATTGAACCCGAGTGTCTGGCGCTCTTAGACAGCAATTCTACCAGCTGTGCCGCCCTGTGTTAGACCTGCGTAATCTATGTTTCTATGTTTCTATCCTATGGCATCATTTGGTTAAAGGACATGAGAGCACATCTGGATTTCTGGCCATGTTTATCCAACATCACACTGTTTATTGCGTCTTTGAAACATAATGATTTGGGACCTTGCTGGACATGGAAACTTCTTTCCCTCCACACAATAACCTATCTTAAGCTCTAGAGACTTGAGAGACTACAGATGCTGGAACCTGTCTGATGGAGGAACCCAGCAGGTCAGGTAGCATCTGTGGATGTAGAGGGACGGTAGCCATTTCGGATCGAGACCCTGCATCACGACCTTAAGTGACCACTCTTCCCAATTCCCAAACACACTCAGGAAAATCTGTGCTAAAATCCTTTCACTGCATTAATACAGACCTCAATCACTAAGCATTCGGGTAAAACTGCAAGTGGAGATGGGAGTGCAGCCTTGATTCAGTGTTATATTAATGCCTGCTTGAGGTAATCCTCTGTCCACAGGCTGTCAGTTCAATCTACACTGAAAAATTCCACTGAAAATTTAACAGTAGCGTATCTAAGCAGAAGCAAGATATGGTTCCGCTTTTGGATTTAATTTATTATTGTCACATGCACCAAGGTACCGTGAAAAGCTTTTCTGTTTGTATATTATCCACTCAGCGAAAAGACTATACATATGCTGTCTGCAGTGTACAACTACAGGATAGCACAGTTAGTAAAAGAAAGTAAGACGGTCTTCCTTGCGAGCCCAGCTGTTCAAGGGCCACAAATTTCAACGTTCCTGGCTTAATTTGCTGTACCTTCTGTACATATCTATGCTGATGTCACAAAACATCACCTGTCCATCTACCCCCACAAATGCTGCCTGACCTTCTAGGTTCCTCATTTGCTCCAGATTACAATATCTTCAATATCTGGTGGATCTCCCTCCTCATTTTTTAAACAGATTCTCATCACTCACCATAAGTCGGTCCTTGCAAAACATCTTGGAGTCTCTTGCTTGTTCGCTTTTGGGTTGCTTGAGGTTGGTCTCCCCTGAATGAGGCAGTGTCTGCTCTGAAGTCTGCCTTGAGTCTGGTTGTTTGAGTACTTGCTGCATGCTCTTTTATAGAGGGCAGCATCCACGTGGTTTGCTGCCTGTTCCTGGCAGCAGAGGGGTTTCTACCTCCTTGCACGGAAAATGATATCACCGATGACTGAGTCAGGGGTTAAGACCCCAAGAGCCTCCAAATTTATGGACTTTCCTCTTCTTTCGAACAATCTAGAGCACAATTAATCTGAAAACCACATCTAACCTAGATTACGGAGTTAGGATCAAAGCAGCAACCTGCCTTGAGTGGTAGATCTAACTTAGACGTTAACACTCTGCTGTCTTTGTGATGAGATCCTCACTTCATGGAAGGTGGCCTTTTGGCATAACTGTTGGGGTGTACGTTGACCAGGGAAGTAGGAGACCCTTAGGCTTCCAATCCCAATCCCTGTCCAGTGCCCACTGCCTATATGCTTTGCTTAAGCTAGAGGATCAGTGGCGAAAAAAAATGTTGGAAATCGGTGAAGTCTCAGAGCTCAGTGAGAAACGTATTTGGTTCAAGTGAGAAATTAATTGTTCTGTTGTCGGTATAAATGACAATTATACTCTTGTGACTCTTGACTGAGATACTGAGTGGTCGCTGCTGTTTCCAAGCTGAGTTGCTAGCCCTGGGCCCATCTGTTCTTTCAGGATGATGTAAAAGATCCCACGGACGTGTTTTGAAGAAGAGCTGATCAATATTTCCTTAACATCATGAGAAAAGATTGTCTTGTCATTATTTCATTGTAAGTTAATTTCTGTGTGCAAATCTGTACACCTGGAAAGGCTTCCACAATAATGTTGAAGGCAGCGAAACCTTGGGTTCATCTACTACAAGCAAAACTCTGAAACTGTGTAACCTATAGGCTGATTAATGACTGGTAATCTGCAGAATTGCATTTGGTGTAGTGTCTGCTCTCTGGAAGCCTTTAACATGCACTGCATGTTGCATTAGTCAGTTGTAGTTTAGAGATACAGCATGCAAACAGGCCATTTGGCCCACCTAATCCACTCCGACCAATATTCACCCTGTATGCTAATTCTATCCCTGATTCTAGGGACACTTTACAGAAGCCAATTAACCTACGAACCCGCATGTCTTTGGAATGTGGGAGGAAACCGGAGTACCTGGAGAAAACCCACGTGGTCACAGGGAGAACATGCAAACTCCATAGTCAGGATCAAACCCAAGTCTCAGGTGCTGTAAGGCAGCAACTCTACCACTGCGTCACCCTGGCTGTGATTAAAAGAGTTGTCCAACTGATCACTTTGCAGTCACATTTTAAGGCTGTTTGTTAGGGATCAAGTGGCTCAGAAAGAAAAGCATGCCACTTTGAGCAGTGCTCAAAGGAACACGATGAGAGAGCAGGTTTTTGCTTCGGTGTCCTAGCTCCTCGTAAAGCAGGCATCGCAACCCGTGACAATTGTAGACCTTATTTTTGTGGCTACAATACGTTAGCTATTCCATGACCAAGTTGGCCGTGGGAGGGAGTGCACGGCCTCGATGGTGGAATGGGCTGCTGGAGGCCCTGCACCAGCCTGGGGCCCAGCTGGACCGGGCTCCGTTCCTAAAGGCAGAGGAGCGCACACGGCTCCTTCAACGTTGCACCAATGGGGGGGCAAACCTTTGGACGAGATTGGAAACTGAGGATCCTTTGTTCTCCATTTGTCCAACATGATAGATTTCCTGATGTTACAAGAAGAACATGGATCTTCTCTTGGTATTCTCTAGCTCACATCATCAACATTCAGTCAAATTTTTATTGGCAGGACAAGTGTAAGAAGCAGAATGACCTGCTCTCCTGCTTGTGAACTAGTTGTGTTTGATTTGCCCCATGCCTCCAGACATGAGGATGGTCAGACAATTACCGCAAGACCCGAACGTTAGTCTGGTGGCCACTGATAACTTGCAGTGTCCTTCCATTGCTGCCAGCCCGGTATCAAGATGCACTCAGAGGAGGAATGTTTAGGGGATTTTTCTAGGAACTGGATATGCTACACTAGGCACGGGGCTTTAACCTTTACTTGACATCGTTGGTTGATGATGAATGTCGGTAAGACTTCATGCTCTCCTCTAGATTTTTGGCTCATTTACTCCACCTGCCCTCAGCCTCCCACACAATGAAAATCAGCATAAACATGAGGTACAGCAACTTATCTCTCCATTGAGTTCAACAATTCCAGGTGATAACCTTGATTTTATTAGATAGTGTGTGCTGGACCAGATTCTGCAGCTATCATTTACAGAGACCATCCAACCTTGTTCCTTCACACAAAAAGACCCAAAGTGCTGAAGTATCTCAGTGGGTCAGGCAGCATCTCTGGAGAACATGGATAGGTGACATTCGGGGTCGAGGTCCTTCTTCAATCTCTTTACACGTTCCGTTAGTCAACATTATTCTCATTTAACCTCTCTTCTGTTCAAGCCTCTCACAGTGGTTGTAGAGGCATTGCTGTGTGCTGTTGCTGTGAGCCCTGCCTCGGTAGAAGGAAGGCAGCTCAGGCTAAATTGCTGCTGCATTTAGAGAGCTGCATTAGCGAGATTGAGGCAGGTTGCATCATACAGAAAGTAGACCAATTCAGAAGTACTTCCATCCGACAGATCTGTAGGTGGAGCACACTTGTGGCAGAGTGAGAGGTTAAGTAGACCGGTGGCCTTAACTGCGTAACTGGATTCTTTTTACATTAACCGATTAAAGAAAGGAATAAAACATAATCTTGAGAACTTGTTGCATGAGTGGAAGTGGGGTGGTGAGTCGGAAATGCTTGGTGGTCTCTCTGTTGCTACCCGGCCAGGCGGCACGGTGGCGCAGTGGTAATTTTGCTGCTTTACCGTGCCAGGGACTCAGGTTCGATCCCGACTATGGGTGCTGCCTCTACGGAGTTTGCATGTTCGCCCTGTGACGCGTGGGTTTCCTCCGGGTGCCCCGGTTTCCCCCCACATGCCAAAGATGTGTATGTTTGTAAGTTATTTGTCTTTGGCAAAAAAAAAAAAGAATTGTCCCTCGTGCGTAGGATAGTGCTGTATGGGTGATCGCTGGTTGGTGCGGACACGGTGGGACAAAGGGCCTGTTTCTGCGCTGTATCTCTAAAGCTTAAAGTAAAGGTTCCTTGCTGCCCACCTCTGCCCCTGCAAACCACATCCCCACCACAGCTCACCGCATCAAATAAATCCCTACACATCATCTTACGATGTAAATCCTCTGCACCTTCTCAGTGCTGACTCACTCTTTCATGCCCAGAAAACAGAGGGTCTAGACACCATGTGCTTCAGTGTTCCTGCACATGGCACAATGATCTTTATTGAGGGTCAGGCAGCACAGAGACATGCCCTTCGGCGCAACTCATCCCTGCCAACCAGCATGCTGAACTCGGGAGTCCTATTTGCCCACTTTTGACCCATATCCCTCGAAACATGTATCCCTATCCATGTATCTGTCCAAATGTCTGTTGATTGTTGTCATTGTACCTGCCTCGTTCCTGGCAGCTCGTTCCATATACCTACTAGCCTGTGTGAAGACGTTGGGCCTCAGGGTCTTAACAAACCGTAAGGGGCCGTGTACAGTACGGCTCCCAGTCACAACACCAACATCCCTGACAGCACGTTCCAGGCACCCACTGCACTGGGCAAGGCTGCCATCATAATGAAGGGTAGAGTTGATGCCTTACAGCGCCAGAGACCAGGGTTCTATCCTGACTACGGGTGCTGTCTGTACGGAGTTTGTATGTTCTCACCGTGACCACGTGGGTTTTCTCTGGGAGCTCCAGTTTCCTCCCACTTTCCAAAGACGTATAGTTTGTAGGTTAATTGGCTTTGGTAAGAATTGTAAATTGTCCCCAGTGTGTAGGATAGTGTTAGTGTACGGGGTGATCACTGGTCGGTGCGGACTCGGTGGGCCAAAGGGCCTGTTTGTGCACTGTATCTCTAAACTAAATTAGTTGAAAACTAACAACTGTGGATGCTGAGACAGAAAAATAGAAAATGCTGAAAGCAGCTTAAAATGTTAATTCTGCCTCTCTCCACAGTTGCTTCCTGGCCTGCTGAGTATTTCTAGCATTTTCCGTTCTTATTCTTGGTGTTACTAGAGCTGGTTTCAGGTTTGCTTTAAATGTAGGCCAATGTTGGTTGTAACTTTGATTCTTCCCACTGCTGTTTCACTGTGTGGGCTATGTAGGGCATTCACAATATCACTTGCCAATTCCTAAAGGTTTACACAATGTCAGTAAATCGAAACTTATCCATATCAGATACAGGTATTTATTATTTGTAATATTTATTTACTTATGGGACTGTGGCTTAATTGATAGACCACAGCTCCAGTGAGCTAGGTTCAATCCCGACCTCTGGCGCTGTCTATGTGGAGTTTGTATATTCTCCCTGTGAACGGGTGGATTTCATCTGGGTTTTCTCTCACATCCCAATCTGTATTGTACATCTACGTAACCAGAACTGATTTCCTTGTTGTCTTCACATAGTCTATTCTACCACATCTAAGCTAGTCCCATATGAAAAGGATATGGGTCAAACTCTGACAAATGTTTCTAACTTAGATGGGGATCCTGTTGGGCATGGACTAGTTGGGCTGAACGGCCTGTTTCCATGCTCTATAACTGTATGGGTCTATTCCACCTCCTACATGCACTGTAAAGCCCAGTATTCGTGCATCCAAACACAATATATTCTGTATCTAGTAGCTTTGTGCGGCACGGTGGCACAGTGGTAGAGTTCCTGCCTTACAGCACCAGAGCCCCGGGTTCGATCATGACTACGGGTGCTGTCTGTACGGAGTTTGTACGATCTCCCCGTGACCTGCGTGGATTTTCTCCAGGAGCTGTGGTTTCATAAGGAATAGGAATAGAACATAAGGTCATAAGGAATATGAATAGAATTAGGCCATTCGGCCCATCAAGTCCCCGCCATTCAATCATGGCTGATCTAACTCTCTCTCCTAACCCCATTCTCCTGCCCTCTCCCCATAACCTCTGACACCTGTACTAATCAAGAATCTATCTATCTCTGCCTTAAAAATATCCACTAACAGCCTTCTGTGGCAAAGAATTCCACAGATTCACCGCCCTCTGACTAAAGAAATCTCTCCTCATCTCCTTCCTAAAAGAATGTCCTTTAATTCTGAGGCAATGACCTCTAGTCCTAGACTCTCCCTTTAGTGGAAACATCCTCTCCACATCCACTCTATCCAAGCCTTTCACTATTCTGTATGTTTCAATGAGGTCTCCCATCATTTTTCTAAACTCCAGCGAGTAGAAGCCCAGTGCTGACAAACATTCATCATAAGTTAACCTACTCATTCCTGGGATCATTCTTGTAAACATCCTCTGAACTCTCTCCATAGTCAGCACATACTCAGTTATGGTGCCCAAAATTGCTCACAATATTCCAAATGCAGCCTTACTAGTGCCTTATAGAGCCTCAGCATTATATCCATGTTTTTGTATAGAAGCCCTCTTGAAATAAATGCTTTCTCCCACACTCCAAAGATGTTCAGTTTTATTGGCTCTGTAAAATTGTTAATTGTCCCTTGTGTGTGCACGTTAGTGTTCAGGGCTTGTTGGTCGTTGGGCTGATAAGCCTGTTTCCACGCGATATCTCTAAACTAAACTAAACTAAACTAAACTAACTTAAACTAAACTAATGCATGTAACCTAGAATAGATAAGGGAGATATGCTGCACTTGTATTTTCAAGTTTTTAAATTAAGTTTCATGTGAAAGTTGTATTTAAAAATGAAATACGTAGGATTGGGGTAATACACTGGCATGGATTGAAGATTGGTTGACCAGGCATTGAACAGGAAGCAGGACCAATGGTGCTTCCCATGTGGCAGTGAGGTACTGCAGGGATCATGCTTTGGCCTGAGTTGTTCACAACATACATCACTAATTTGGACAAATGAACAAAATGCAATATGTAGAAGTTTGCCGATGACACTGAATGGAGTGAGATTGTGAGTTATAAGGAGGACGCAGAGAGGAATCATTGAGACGTTGAAATTGGGCAAATGGGCAAAACCATGGCAAATGTATTATAATAACCGATAAATGTGAAGATATTCACTGGCAGGAAAAAAAAGTTATCATCGCTTGGCGCTACACAACACAAAAACGGCCCTTAGGCCGGTTCATTTACATATTACTATTAATTAAATGGTGATCGATTAGGAAGTGTGGATATACAAAGGTACCCAGTTGGAAAGAACTGTAGATGCTGGTTTAAATCGAAGGTAGACAGAAAATGTTGGAGTAATTCAGCGGGACAGGCAGCATCTCTGGAGAGAAGGAATGGGTGACGTTTCCGGTCAAGACCCTTCTTCAGACTGATGTCAGGGGAGTGGGTGGGACAGAGATAGAATGAAGTGGGAGACAGTAAGACTGGTGGGAGAACTGGGAAGGGGAAGGGGATGGAGAGAGAGGGAAAGCAAGGGCTACTTGAAGTTAGAGAAGTCAATGTTCATACCGCTGGGGTGTAAGCTACCGAAGCGAAATATGAGCTGCTGTTCCTCCAATTTGTGCTGGGCCTCACTCTGACAATGGAGGAGGCCCAGGACAGAAAAGTCAGATTGGGAATGGGAGGGGGAGTTAAAGTGCTGAGAAACCGGGAGATCAGGTAGGTTAAGGCGGACTGAGCGGAGGTGTTCAGCGAAATGATCGCCGAGCCTGCGCTTGGTCTCGCCGATGTACAGTAGTTGACACCTGAAGGATTATATGCCTATAATGCAAGCATATAATACTCCAACACTTCCAATGGGATCCCAGTACTGGCCACATCTTCCCATCTCCACCCCTTGTTGCTTTCCGCAGAGACCCTTCCCATCACAACTCCCTGGTCAACTCGTCCTTTCCCACCCAAACCACCCCTTCCCCAGGTACTTTCCCCTGCAACTGCAGGAGATGCAACACCTGTCCCTTTACCTCCCCCCTCGACTCCATCCAAGGACCCCGACAGTCTTTTCAGGTGAGGCAGATGTTCACTTGCACCTCCTCCAACCTCATCTACTGTATCTGCTGTTCCAGGTGTCAACTTCTGTTGACACCTGGAGACATCCCCTCCCCCTTCCTAGTTCTCCCACCAGTCTTACTGTCTGCCACTTCATTCTATCTCTGTCCCACCCACTCCCCTGACATCAGTCTTAAGAAGGGTCTTGACCCTGCGATTCCTCCTAATAGATAAATTTAACCAATTCACAACGAGTTGGTCTCCATTTGTCGTCTTTTTGGAATCATGTGGTGCAACACAATTGTAAAAGCTAACTTGTGACTGGGCGAGGGATGGTCAAGATTATAAATAAGATCTCCTTACTTCTTTTTTCTTTTTCTTCCCTTTTCTTCTTTTATTCTCTTTTTCCTATTTTCTATTCTTTAACTTTCTTCTTTCACTCTCTATTTTTCTTTTCCACACACTATATATCTCACATTTTTCTATATTTCATTATCTAACTTCTTTTTCTTTTTCTTCTTTATTATAAAACTTAAAAAAAATAAGAAGCTGTACATAAAATGTATTATGAAAATATGATTGTATACAATTGTACTTCTAATAAAATAAAAATATTTTAAAAAAAAGAAAAAAAAAAGAAGGGTCTTGACCCAAAACATTACCCATTCCGTCTCTCCAGAGATGCTGCCCGTCGCACTGAGTTACTCCAGCATTTTGTGGCTACCTACAAAGGTACCCAAGTGCCCTCGTACACCCGTTGCCGAGAGCAAACATGAAGGCGTGGCACACAATTGAGAAGACAGATAGATTATCTCTGATAGGGTGATGCCAGCCCCGGAAGATAGGTCGTAGTGATTATCTGATCAATGGGTTACTGGGAACAGATATAGTGAGTGAAAATGTAGCCGAGCCACAAAATTGTGGCCAACTAAGTCCACGCCGACCAGCGATATCCGCACATTAACACTACCCTACACACACTAGTGACAATTTTACATTCTTACCAAGCCAATTAACCTACAAACCTGTACGTCTGTGGAGTGTGGGAGGAAACCGAATATCACGCGGTCACAGGGAGAACGCACAAACTGCATTCAGACAGCACCCGTAGTCAGGATCGAACCCGGGTCCATTGCGCTGTAAGGCAGCAACTCTACCGCTGCACCACTGTGCTGCCTCCAGTTGTGAAATAGAGGGATATCTGGCAAGCCAGAGGGTCAAACCGTATGAACGGAGAGAGGAAAACAGCCAATATATTACAGCAGAAATGATGAGCTCTAATACACTCAGAGAAACAACGTAATTGAAGTGGGAGAATTTGACATTGCCTAGTAGCTCTTATCTGTGGAAGAGAAAGCGACAATTGTTTTTTATCTCCACTGATGCTGCCCATCCCCTTCCTCCAGCAGTTTGTTGTGAGCGAAATGTGGAGTGCTTTATGGAAGGAATTCCAAAACTTTTGGACTTGGTCACTGAGGTGGTTTCCAAGATAGAGCGACGCAAGATCACTTGAGTGATTTCAAAACAAAGATAAGAATTTTAAAGTCAAGAGTGTTTCTTAACCAGAAGACACAAAGCGACAGCCAACTATTTACTGGAGGACATGTATCCTGATGCAGGGTTTTGACCCAAAATGTCAACAATTTCTTTCTCCCCCCCATAGTTGCTGCTTGACCTGCTGAGTTCCTCCAGCGTATTTCTTAACCAGAAGCCACAGTAGTCAGCCACTACATGGCTGATTGGTGAATGGCACGTGGTGTGAGTTAGGACATTGCAGCTTAATTTTGGGAGCATTTCAGGGTTATATAGAACGGAAACAGCAAATGTCTGTTTGTTCATAAGATCATGCTGCCAACCAGGTCAAGCCTGTCTCTAATGACATGTCCAAGGCTGCAATGTGTTTCTGCACCAATGAGAAGCACTCAACTCATAATTATCGGTCGAATGAGTCATTTTGTAACCTGCACACTGGCAAAGATAAGCTGATGGCTTCACTTCAGAGTTACTACCAAATGGCTGAGTATCAGATTGTATCCGGTGTTGAGGACTTGTACAAGATATGGGCCAACAACCTACCCCTGCTTCTACCCCTGTCTGCGTATCTATCTACCCCTGCTTCGCCTCCGACTCCAGCCTGCCAACAAGGTCAAGCCAGGCCAGACGCTGCCCGACAAAGAGGAAATGGGTGAACATTCACCGTTAATGTAATTGTTATTGCATAAACACAACGCCACATAGAACAGAGAAATAGAACAGTACAACATAGGAACAGGCTCCTGAGCGCACAATGTCAGTTCCGAACAATCTCCTTCGCATGTGGTCCATATCCAGCCAACCTAATCTAATTCACTTTTCGGCATATCCATGTGCCTATCAAAAATCCTCTTAAATGCCACCACTGCATGTGCTTTCATTACCACCGTTCCGGGCACCCACCACTCCCTGAGTAAAAAACTTGCCTTGCACATCTCCTTAAAACGGCCCCTCTCCTTAAAACGGCCCCTCTCCTTGACCTTAAATCTATCCACCTAGTATTTGAAATTTACATTCTGAAGAGAGAAAGGATTCTGTCAACCCTGTCCATTTTATATACTATTTTATATACTTCTATCAGGTCTCCCCTCAACCATCCGATGCTTCAGAGAAAACAATCCAAGTTTGTCCAAAGATAGACACAAGATTATGTAGCAAATCAGCATGTCATAAGTGATAGGAGGAGAATTAGGCCTTTCGGCCCATCAAGTCTACTCCGCCATTCAATCCTGGCTGATCTATCTCTCCCTCCTAACCCCATTCTCCTGCCTTCTCCCCATAACCTCTGACACCTGTACTAATCAAGAATCTATTTATCTCTGCCTTAAAAATATCCACTGACTTGGCCTCCACAGCCTTCTGTGGCAAAGAATTCCACAGATTCACCACCCTCTGACTAAATACTCAATGCTGCCTGAACCACTGAGTTACTCCAGCAGTTAGTTTTTATCATTGGTATATACTGGCATCTGCAGTCCCTTTTTATTACATTAAAAGTATGTCTACCCTATCCATTTGGCTGATTCCCTCTAATGCAAGCAGCATCCTGGCACAATTGATTTGACCAAACCATTAAAAAGCCCTTGCATGAGTGCTTTGAGTAGTAGGGAAGATAGAAGGAATGAGCAGGCAATCACATTAAATGGCAAGTCTGCCCAAGTCAGTCAATGGATGCCTTGATGATTAGTATCAGACCCTCTCTCCTGCATCATTAAAGGCAGTGCTCCCTGTCAATAAAAACAAACTAATTGCTTCCACATATCACTAGACAAGTGAGGTAGGCAGGGGGTCACACAGAGCGACTGGTTGCCTCATCTGGCAGACAATGGAGATTCACCGTGAACGAGCTGTTTAGGTCTTTAGTTTAGTTTAGAGATACAGCGGCCCACTGAGTTCGCACCGACCAGCGACCCCCGCATACTAACACTATTCGACACGCACTAGGGACAGTTTACAATTAAACCAAGCCAATTAACCTACAAACCTGTATGTCTCTGGAGTGTGGGAGGAAACCTGAGCACCCGGAGAAACCCCATGCAGGTCACGGGGAGAATGTACTAACTTTGTATATAGCACCCGTAGTCAGGAGTGAAGCCGGGATACTGGTGCTATAAGGCAGCAACTCTACTGCAGCAGCACTGTGCTGTCCTGCAGGAGTTGCCTGCCAGGCATGGCTGAATCAGCAATGGATTGATGGGGACAGCAGAGACCAATTCAGTTGTGGCACTATAGGCTGGGGGCCGAGCATCAAAAATGTGTCTAGAAATCAAGCTCCGTGACCTATGTCTCGGAACTACATTAAATTTTGCACAGATTTAGTTAAAATATAAGTGAGAAGGAAATCATAACTCGTCAGTGCCAAAAGTTGCACATTAATTAATTAAACTAATTAGAAATGAGATCGAAAAAGTAATCGCCATCTCGTGTCCAATGCCCATATTACACCATGGGGAGCCTATTTCCGTGTGGCAGTCTATTTGAACCATGTATTATACCATAGTGGACGCTGGCGCGAATTGGTCGCCGCTGCTCTCTCCTCAAACTTGTGTTTCTTATTTTCTTTTGGTGCTTTTGAAATTGAATTCTGTCCTTGATTTGTGTACTGTGGTGTTTTTATATTTAATTTATTCCGATTATGTGTTTTTTTGTTTTGTTGTGATTCTATGCATTGTAAGGTGTCCTTGGGTTTGAGAAAGGCGCCAGTAAATAAAATGATTATTATTATTATTATTATTATATATCTATATATATAAAAGTAATATATATATATATATATATATCACTTGATATATATAAAAGTGATATATATTTATAACTTGTGAATATGACTGTAATCATATCAATGTAATCATAATATAATTATGTATAATTATCTATCTATATTTAAAACTGTGTGTGTGTGTGTGTGTTTCTGCTTGACTTGTGCCAGCCAGCAGCCTTTGATTCCTCGCTACGCCAACACCGCACGCAGAAACGCCGAGATATTTTTCAATTTCTTTAGAGATTTCACTTTTCTTTATGAGTAGCCACTCCTGATTACATTTTGTCCTGTTTATGTACACATTTTAAATAAAATCCTTCTCCCCCTCACCCCCAAAATTTCAAAATGTTAAAAAAAAACAGCTCTCAACCATAGAATGTTGGTGAAGGTTCCATCGTGTGATGTCACAGTGCCCAATGCTCACAGATGTCCAATCGGAATGAACCCATTTACATATGCCTTTGCAGCAGCCCCAGCCCCAGCCCCTCCCCCCCACCCCCGCAGCCTGTGTCGAAGCGCGTCATCACGTGTGTGGGAATTGAGAAAGAGGATTGGGGGTGATAGGGAATGGGGAACAGATGGACTGTCCCTACCCCTCCCCCTTCCACTCTCCCTCCCTACTATTTCCCCTCTCTCCCCCACCCCTCTCCCCCTCCCTCCACACTCTTCCCCCACCCTCCCCTACCCTGTCTCCCTCCTCCCCTCCCTCCCCATCCCTCCCCTCCTCCCCCACACCTCTCTCTCCCCCCCATCCCTCCCTCCCCCTCTCCCTCCCTCTCCTCACCATCTCCCTCTTCTCCCCCTCCTCCACCCACCCCCATCCCTCTCTCCCCCACCCCCCTTCCCTCTCCCCCTTCCATCCCCCACCCCTTCCCTCTCTCCCCCACCCCCCTTCCCTCTCTACCCCACCCCTTCCCTCTCTCCCCCGCCCCTTACCCCTACCCCTCTGTCCCCCTTCCACCACTCCCCCTCCCCCTCCCTCCCCACTCTTCCACTTCTCTCCCCCTTACCACACCCCTCTCCCTCTCCCTCCCCCACCCCTCTCTCTCCCCCTCCCTTCCCCCTCCCTCCCCTCTCTCCCCTCTCTCCCCCACCCCTTCCCCTACCCCTCTGTCCCTCTTCCACCACTCCCCCTGTCCCTCTTCCACCACTCCTCCTACCCCTCTCCCCTCCCACCCTCCCCACTCTTCCACTTCTCTCCCCCCCTCCCCCTCCCACTCTCCCTCCCCTATCTTTCCACTCTCTCCCCCCACCCCTCCACACTCTTCTCCCTCCCTCCCCTACCCCATCTCCCTCCTCCCCTCCCTCCCCATCCCTCCCCCTCCCCCACACCTCTCTCCCCTCCCCCATCCCTCTCTCCTCCCGTCCCCCACCCCTCTCTCCTCCCCCTCTCCATCTCCCTCTCCTCACCCCTCTCCCTCTCCTCCCCTCCTCCACCCCTCCTCCCACCCCCATCCCTCTCTCCCTCACACCCCTTCTCCCTCCACACTCTTCCCCCTCTCTCCACACTCTTCCCCCTCCCTACCCTACCCCATCTCCCTAATCCCCTCCCTCCCCCCTCCCCTACACCTCTCTCCCCCTCCCCATCCCTCTCTCCTGTTCCCCTTCCCTCTCTCCCCCCACCCACTTCCCCCTACCCCTCTGTCCTTCATCCACCACTCCCCCTACCCCTCCCTCCCCTCCCTCCCCACTCTTCCACTTCTCTCCCCCTTACCCACCCCTCTCTCTCTCCCCCTCCCTTCCCCTTCCCTCCCCTCTCTCCCCCCACCCCTTGGATGGGGGAGGGGGAGAGAGGTGTGGGGGAGGGGGGGGAGGGAATTAGGGAGATGGGGTAGGGGAGGGAGGGGGAAGAGTGTGGAGGGAGGGGGAAGAGTGTGGAGGGAGAAAGAGGAGAGACCCAAGAAGAAATAACTGAATATGTCGAGGATCAACGAGAAAGAACACAAAACATGGAGCAAGAGACACAACAAAAATGAACATAACTGAATACATTTTATCTTTACCATTTAAATTGTTGTATTTTAGGTTATTTACATTTTAAGATTTAATAAATCACTTTTCGACTTGCAGCGCCTGTCATCCGCTATCTCTCTGCTCTCTCTCTCTCTCTTTGATCTTTATCTTTTTCTCTGCCCTCTCCCTCTCTCTTCCACTCTGTCTGTGCACACTCTCTCTGCCCCCCCCCCCTCTAGACGCACCTGAGAGATGAGGGCTATTCGTCAGTGGATAGGGTGGAGATGGGATAAAAGAAGCCAATTAATAAAATTAAGATAATATCAAGGGGTGTGATGAGTGTGTGTGTTTGTGGGTGCAAGATTCCAACCCCGCAACCGTGCTTTGGAGGAACAGACCCAACGGGTCTGCACTTGGTCTAGTATTATATAAAAATAATATAATGAATATAATTGTGAGTGTGTCATTTGAATGAGTGCCGCAGAGGCCCGGCTCCTGAACCAGCCTAATTAATGGGTGAGGGCAGTTCCTGTGGGTTCCCTCGTTTACTGAACCCCACTGACTGCCAGTGTGCAGAGTGGGGGTCACGGCCATAGTGGGACTGGGGCAGTGCCAGGCTGGGGGAAGGCTAAGGCATCTTCCACTGAGAGGAAAATGCCTAACCCTAAAGGGCCTGTCCCACTTTCACGACCTAATTCACGACCTTTTTTACTCGTGGACATTTTTCATCAGGCTAGAAAAACGCCCCGACCTACTTGATTCCACGAGTACTTACAACTAGCATAACCTACCTACGACCTGCCTACGACCTCCTATGACCTCCTATAACCTCGTGACAACCATGCTGCGAGTATGAGTCTAGGGCAAACTCGGCAGAGGTCATGAATTAGGTCGTGAAAATGGGACAGGCCCTAAACCCTAACTCGCCCCCCTTCCAGAGCTGCCCACGGCTGGAGCTGGAGCCGCTTTGGGACCGGCTGCGGGCTCCGTAAGTGTGGCCACTCAGAGAGTCGACCTCGGCCAGCATGCCCTTCTGGATCATCGTGGTGATGATGGTGGGGAGCAGCACTGCCCTGCATGCCTGGGGCCGCCTTCAGCACCACCGTAGCGCCGGTTCTCTAAGTTTGCCCGCACGCTCGCTGCAACACCAGCCGGCCGACAGCCCGACCGACCCTTCGCAGCACTCACCGGCCTACCAACAGCCCGACCGACCCTTCGCAGCACTCACAGGCCTACCGACAGCCCAACCGACCCTTCGCAGCACTCACAGGCCTACCGACAGCCCGACCGACCCTTCGCAGCACTCACAGGCCTACCGACAGCCCGACCGACCCTTCGCAGCACTCACAGGCCTACCGACAGCCCAACCGACCCTTCGCAGCACTCACAGGCCTACCGACAGCCCGACCGACCCTTCGCAGCACTCACAGGCCTACCGACAGCCCGACCGACCCTTCGCAGCACTCACAGGCCTACCGACAGCCCGACCGACCCTTCGCAGCACTCACAGGCCTACTCGGAAAATTGGATGTTTTTCCCATATTTCAAAAAAAAGTGCAGATTTTGGTCTTGATGAGTTTCAGGTAAGATTTATATAATATTTTTACACAATATGTTAAAAATTCAGATAGTTCCGTGAGTTAGGTCACAAACTTGAACGAAAAAGCTCCTCGGCCCACAGCCTACAACAGGAGAGTTTAATCCAGCCAAGTTTGAGGTGAGTCAAATATATGGGGAAAGTATACAGTTAATGGCAGGATCCTTAACAGCACTGATGTACAGAGGGATCCTGGAGTCCAAGTCTATAGCTCTCTGAAAGTGCAACACAAGTAGATAAAATAGTTTTAAAAAATACTATACTAGTATGGTATGTATTTATCAGTCAGGACATCAAGTATGAGTCAGGAAACCATGAAGCAGTTTCATAAAATTTTGGTCAGGCCGCATTTGAAGTGTGCAGTTCTTGTTGCCCCATTACAGGAAGGATGTAGAGACTTTGGAGAGGAATGCAGAAGAAGTGTAGCAGGATGCTGGCTGGAGTAGTGGGTATTAACTATCAGGAGAGTTTGGACAAACTTAGTTTGTTTTCTCTGAAGCGTCGAAGATTGAGGGGAGACCTAACGATAGATTATAAAATCATGAGAGACATAGATATTTTTTTTTAACCTAGAGAATTGTAGATACCGGGAATGCACTGCCAGGCATGATGGTGAAAGCAGATAGGATAATGGCATTCAAAAGCTTTTAGATAGACCCATGAATATGCAGACAATGGAGGGATATGGAGGTTGTGCAGGCAGAAGCGATTAGTTTAATTTGACATCTTGTTCAGCACAGACATGGTGGGCTGAAGGCCTGTTCCTATGCTGTACATTTCTATTTTTGTCATAATCATAGAGCTATACAGCATGGAATCAGGCCCTTTGGCCCTCCCTGTCCATGCCAGTCAATTTGAGATTTTGGACTAGTCCCATTTGCCCACATTTGACCCATATCTCTCTCAACCCTTACTATTCTTTCGAAAGTGCCATCTTTTTTCTGAGTTCTAGAATGTCTCTGCCTAAAATGTGTGTAATGCAGGAATTTACTCTAGGTGGTGTCCCCAACCTGGCAGTGTATGTGGGACAATGTGGAAGGAACTTCCATGAGTATCTAACAAAGCTGATCCTGCCCTTGGAGTATGTGATGGGACCATGTGGAGGGAGCTTCACTTTGTATCTAACCCTGGGAATGTGTGACAGGGCAGTGTAGAGGGTGCTTCCATCTGTGTTTGACCCTGTACTTGGAGTGCGTAGTGGGACCTGTAGAGACAGCTTCACTCTGTATCTAACCCTGGGAAAGGACAGTGGAGAGGGAACTTCATTCTGTGTCTGACCCTATCCTTGGAGTGTGTTATGGGACAGTGCTTAGGGAGCTTGATTCTGTGTTTGACCCTATCATAAGATCATAAGATCATGTGACAGGAGTAGAATTAGGCCATTCGGCACGTCAAGTCTACTCCGCCATTCAATCATGACTGATCTATCTCTCCCTCCTAACCCCATTCTCCTGCCTTCTCCCCACAACCTCTGACACCCGTACTGCCCTTGGTGTGTGTGATGGGACCATGTAGCGGCAGCTTCGCTCTCTGTAATCTAACCAGTACTAACTTGGTCCAATGGTAGGAGTGGAGATGTAGAGAAGTTTTTTACAGTTACTATTGCAAAAAAACAAATATTGAAATAACAGATCTGATTTACTGATAAAGGATGGAGTGGAACACTTGAACCCAATACTGACTCATTTCAGAACACATTCTGAGATTGGTAAGCAGATTACTCTGAGATACGTTATGGCTGTTGCCTACCTACCCAAACCCCATAAAAACCTTTTGAGCTGAAGCTAGGTCACCTGGCCTTATGCTGTAGGTACTCAGGGTCTACCCTGGCCCTGTAGCTATGATGTTCATGTCATTAGTCCATTTGATTATCTGGTCAATGATGACCTCCAGGATTTAGTTTAGCTTGAAGATACAGCATGGAATCAGGTCCTTCTGCCCACGGAGTCCATGCCAACCAGCAATCCCCATACACTAGCACTATCCTACACGCTAGGGACGATTTACAATTTTTACCAAAGCCAATTAACCTACAAACCAGTATGTCTTTGGAGTGTGGGAGGAAACCGCAGCACCCAGAGAAAGCCCACATGGTCACGGGGAGAACGTACAAACTCCGTACAGACAGCACCCATAGTCAGGATCGAACCCAGGTCCCTTGCGCTGTAAGGCAGCAACTCAACTGCTGCATCACCGTGCCGCCCTTGAAGATGTTAATGGTGGTGATAATGATAACTTTATTGAAAGTCAAGGGTATGCTCTCCCTTTTTGGAGACAAGGTTATTTGTAATGCCAATGTTAATATCCTCATTGATTGGTCCAGGCCTGAATTTGAGCATCAGCATGTAGTCTGTGGGTGAGTGATTAACCCTTGAAGAGCATTGTTGATGACTGATCCATCGATTGTGTGATCACTTAGCTCCTTGTGTGTATACAAGTATCATAAATTTGTATAGCACAGTAACAGACTTCAACCTACCATGTCCAACAGGCTATTATGCTTATCCATACTAATTCCAATTTCACAGCGAGACAAAAATGCTGGAGAAACTCAGCGGGTGAGGCAGCATCAATGGAGCGAAGGAATAGGCGACGTTTCGGGTCGAGACCCTTCTTCAGACTCAACCCGAAACGTCGCCTATTCCTTGGCTCACCCTCACCTGCCTCACCTGCTGAGTTTCTCCAGCATTTTTGTCTACCTTCAATTTTTCCAGCATCTGCAGTTCTTTCTTAAAAATTCCAATTTCACTAACTTTAATTGGACTTTACTGGACTTTATCTTGGACTAAGCGTTAATCCCTTTATCCTGTATCAGTACACTGTGGACGGACTGATTGTAATCATGTATAATCTTTCTGCCGACTGGATGGCACACAACAAAAAAGCTTTTCACTGTACCTTGGTATGCGTGACAATAAACTAAACTAAACTAATTTCTCGTCATTTGGTCCATAGTCTTCTACACTTTGCTGATTCAAGTACTTTTCCAGCTGCTTCTTACATGTTGTTGGAGTGGCTGCCTTCACTGTTTCCTCAGGCAGTGTGTTCCAAATTCCACCTATCCTCCATAGAGTCATAGAGAGTGACACAGCATGGAAACAGGCCCTACGGCCCAACTTGCTCACACTGCCCAACATGTCCCAGCTACACTAGTCCCACCTGCCCATATTTGGTCCATATCCCTCCAAACCTATCCTATCCATGTATCTGTCTAACTGTTTCTTAAATGTTGGGATAATCCCTGCCTCAACTACTTCCTCTGGCAGCTTGTTCCATACATTCACCACCTTTTGTGTGAAAACGTTACCCCTCAGATTCCTATTCAATCTTTTCCCCTTCATCTTAAACCTATGTCCTCTGGTCCTTAATTCACCTAATCTGGGCAAGACACTGGGTGTATATCTGATCTCTTCCTCTCTTGATTTTATACCTCTATAAGATCACCCCTCATCCTCCTGCGCTCCATGGAATCTAATTTTTCATGTGGAAAAATTCCCATCAGATCACCTTTAAACCTCTTCTTATCTCCTACCAACTCCACAAAGAAAAAAAGTTCTTATTGCCTAGCCGGAAAGGGCGCAGTGAAGATTTACAAGGATGTTGCCTGGACTCGAGGACTTGAGCTCTAGGGAAAGGTTGAGCAGGCTAGGACTGTTCCTTGGAGTGCAGGAGCATGAGGGGTGATCTTATAGAGGGGTACAAAATCAAGAGAGGAACAGATCAAGTTCAAGTCGAGTTCAAATTTGTTCAAGTTACATTTATTATCACGTGCACCAATTGGTACAGTGAGATTTGAATTACCATACAGCCATACAAATAGAAAAAAGAACACAATACATGATAGCGTTTAACATAAACATCCCCACACAGCGGAATCAACGTTTTCCACTGTGAGGGAAGGCAATAAAGTACAGTCATCTTCCTCTTTGTTCACCCGTGGTTGAAGCCTTTGAGCCCTCCGCAGTCGCCGCTACGGGAGGCCCGATGTTTCAGGCCCTCTCGCCGGGATGATGGAACTCCAATGTCGGAACGGAAGAACACTCTCAGCGGCTTGGAGTTTCCGAATCGGCCACTTCTTACCGGAGACCGCGGCTCCCAAAGTCCACAGGCCGAGCTGGGCGGAGATCCAACACTGGCGACCCCCGGCAAAAGATCCCAGGATTCCGCGATGTTAAAGTCAGACCGCGGCTCAAAGCTCCGCAAACCACAGCTCCAGGGTGTTAAACAGCTGTCCCAACACTCCGGAGCTCCAACACAGGCGACCGGTAAGGCATCTCCCGCTCCACGATGGAATTCAGTGCTGCGCCGCTGCTGAAGCTCTGGCCGGTCTCAGGTAGGAAATGCCGCGCCAATCCAGTTGGTAGGCCGCGAGGGTGGGCGAAGATGCGACTCAAAGAAAAGACGCAACCTCGACCAGAAAGTGACTGAGAAACGGGTTCCCCTCTTCTCCCCCCCCCCACCCCCCCCCCCCCCCCCCACTCCCCACATAAAAAAAGATTAAGAAACCTCCAGAAACATACTTTAAGACAGACTGAAAATAACAATAAGGGTGAAAAGATGGACAAACTGTTGACGAGGCCGCCGTGCGCGGTGCCACCCGATTAGGTAAAAGCAGTCTCTTGCCCAGAATAGGGGAGAGGAGATTGGACTTTAATGCCTTCCATCACAGTGGGGAACGTGGGGGAACCGCTGAGGTGGATGTTTATGTTAACTTTTATGTGGTTTATATGGTAAATTGAATGTCACTGTACCTTAATTGGTACATGTGACAATAAACTGACCTTGAACCTTGAATCGAAGACCAAAAAGAATGGGTCAATGATGACTGATCATTGTCACTAACGTCCATGGTGATTCAATTCAATTCAATTCAATTCAATTCAACTTTAATGTCATTGCACAAATACTGAGTATGGGTACAACGAAATGCAGTTTTGCGTCAGTCCGTAGTAGTAGTGCAATTTTGAAATTTAAAAAAAAAGAGGATACAGAATAATCAAAAATACAGAATAATTAACAATGGGGACGGAGGGACCGGAGGAATCTATCGGCGGGACTCAGAGTTCAGCAATGCGACGGTATAATTGTAGAAGCTGTTCCTCATCCTACTGGTACGAGACCTGAGGCTCCTGTACCGCCTCCCTGATGGGAGGAGGGCAAACAGTCCATGGTTGGGGTGGGAGGGGTCTTTAATGATCTTCCCAGCCCGTTTCAGACACCGTTTTCAGTGGAGGGCATCGATGGCAGGGAGCGGGGCACCGATTATGTGCCCGTTGTAGTGCCTTCCTGTCCGCAACAGTGCAGCTGCTGTACCATACCGTGAAGCAGGTGGTCAGGATGCTCTCGATGGTACACCGGTAGAAGTTGGTCAGGATCTGGGGGGACAGGTGGGCTTTCTTGAGCCTCCTCAGGAAGTAAAGGCGCTGCTGTGCCTTTTTGATCAGCTTGGAGGTGTTGAGGGACCAGGACAAATCCTCCGAGATGTGTACCCCGAGGAATTTGTAGCTGGAGACGCGCTCCACCTCAGTCACGTTTATATGGATGGGGGTATGTCTGCCCCCTCTGACCTTCCTGAAGTCGACAATAATTTCCTTCGTCTTCTTGGAGTTGAGGACGAGGTTATTGTTGGCACACCAGGTTGTCAGGTGCTGGACCTCCTCTCTGTAGGCTGACTCATCGTTGTCACTGATCAGTGATGAAGTGCTTAGAGAGGTTGGTCATGGCGTATCTATCTTAGCAAGAACTAGTACCCACTACAATTTGCCTGCCACCACAATAGATCATCACGGGAGGCAATTTTGCTGGCTCTGCATTCAGCACTGGACCACGTGAACAATAAAAACATATATGCCAGATAGTTGTTCATCGACTACCCATCAAAATCCCCCCCAAATTTGTTACCAAGCTCAGGGAAGTGGTTCTCTGCACATCTCTATGCAATTGGATCCTAGACTTTCACATCAACAGACCATAATCAGTTTGAATTGGCAACAACACTTCCTCCGTGATAACCATCAGTACAGTGGCACCTCAATGCTGTGTGCTAAGTCCCCTGTTCTCCTCATTCTATACCCATAAACGTGTAGGCGGACACTGTTCCTACTCTGACAACATCACTGTTGTTGGACGTATTACAGATACTGACGAGACATATGATGGGAGGGAGATCGATCATGTGATTGAATGGTGCCGGAACAACAACCTTGCTCTCAATGAATCAAGTGCATGGAGCTGATTGTTGACTGTAGAAGAGGAAGGCCGGGAATCCATGAACCTGTCCTCATCGACGGGTCGGTGGTGGAGAGAGTCAACAACTTCAACATCCTGGCCGCAATCGTAAAGAAAGCAAAGTTAGGCAAGTAATAGGTGGAAGATAGACACAAAAGCATGAGTATCTCAGAGGGACAGGCAACATATCTGGAGATAAGGAATGGGTGACGTTTCGGGTTGAGACCCTTCTTCAGAGTCAGTCTTGACCAGAAACGTCACCCATTCCTTCTCTCCGGAGATGCTGCCTGTCCCACTATATAGGAAGGAACTGCAGATGCTGGCTTATACCGGAGAGAGACAAGGGCAGGCGGATTCTCTGGAGAGAAGGAATAGGTGACGTTTCCAGTCGAAACCCTTCTTGAGAAGAAGGGTCACAACCCAAAACGTCATCCATTCCTTCCCTCCCGAGATGCTGCCTGTCCCACTGAGTTACTCCTGCATTTTAATAACCATATAATATAACAATTACAGCATGGAAACAGGCCATCTCGGCCCTTCAAGTCCATGCCGAACACTTTTTCTCCCCTAGTCCCATCTACCTGCACTCAGACCATAACCCTCCATTCCTTTCCCGTCCATGTACCTATCCGATTTATTTTTAAATGATAAAAATGAACCTGCCTCCACCACTTCCACTGGAAGCTCATTCCACACAGCTACCACTCTCTGAGTAAAGAAGTTCCCCTAATGTTACCCCTAAACTTCTGTCCCTTAATTCTCAAGTCATGTCCTCTTGTTTGAATCTTCCCTACTCTCAATGGGAAAAGCTTATCCACGTCAACTCTATCCCTCTCATCATTTTAAAGACCTCTATCAAGTCCCCCCTTAACCTTCTGCACTCCAAAGAATAAAGACCTAACCTGTTCAGCCTTTCTCTGTAATTTAGTTGCTGAAACCCAGGCAACATTCCCGTAAATCTCCTCTGTACTCTCTCTATTTTGTTGACATCCTTCCTATAATTATGCGAGCAAAATTGTACTCCATACTCCAGAATTGGCCTCACCAATGCTCTGATTTATAAAGGCCAGCACACCAAAAGCTTTCTTTACCACCCTATCTACATGAGATTCCACCTTCAGGGAACTATGCACAGTTATTCCTAGATCCCTCTGTTCAACTGCATTCCTCAATTCGCTACCATTTACCATGTACGTCCTATTTTGATTTGTCCTGCCGAGATGTAGCATCTCACATTTATCAGCATTCAGTGTCTCTTTGTATTATAGCTAGTGGTTGGTTCATTGCTGGGGTG
>CM075978.1:100077721-100140367 GCA_038087875.1 Malacoraja senta | reverse complement strand
GGCTCCCAAAGTCCACAGGCCGAGCTGGGCGGAGATCCAACACTGGCGACCCCCGGCAAAAGATCCCAGGATTCCGCGATGTTAAAGGCAGACCGCGGCTAAAAGCTCCGCAAACCACAGCTCCAGGGTGTTAAACAGCTGTCCCAACGCTCCGGAGCTCCAACACAGGCATCTCCCGCTCCACGATGGAATTCAGTGCTGCGCCGCTGCTGAAGCTCTGGCCGGTCTCAGGTAGGAAATGCCGCGCCAATCCAGTTGGTAGGCCGTGAGGGTGGGCGAAGATGCGACTCAAAGAAAAGACGCATCCTCGACCAGAAAGTGACTGAGAAACTTTCCCCTCTTCTCCCCCACCCCCCCCCCCCCCACTCCCCACATAAAAAAAGATTAAGAAACCTCCAGAAACATACTTTAATACAGACTGAAAATAACAATAAGGGTGAAAAGATGGACAAACTGTTGATGAGGCCGCCGTGCGCGGTGCCACCCGATTAGTTCAAAGCAGTCTCTTGCCCAGAATAGGGGAGAGGAGATTGGACTTTAATGCCTTCCATCACAGTGGGGAACGTGGGGGAACCGCTGAGGTGGATGTTTATGTTAACTTTTATGTGGTTTATATGGTAATTTGAATGTCACTGTACCTTAATTGGTACGTGACAATAAACTGACCTTGAAACCTTGAATCGAAGACCAAAAAGAGTGGGTCGATGATGACTGATCATTGTCATTAACGTCCATGGTGATGAAGTGCTTAGAGAGGTTGGTCATGGCGTATCTATCTTAGCAAGAACTAGTACCCACTACAATTTGCCTGCCACCACAATAGATCATCACGGGAGGCAATTTTGCTGGCTCTGCATTCAGCACTGGACCACGTGAACAATAAAAACATATATGCCAGATAGTTGTTCATCGACTACCCATCACAATCCCCCCCAAATTTGTTACCAAGCTCAGGGAAGTGGTTCTCTGCACATCTCTATGCAATTGGATCCTAGACTTTCACATCAACAGACCATAATCAGTTTGAATTGGCAACAACACTTCCTCCGTGATAACCATCAGTACAGTGGCACCTCAATGCTGTGTGCTAAGTCCCCTGTTCTCCTCATTCTATACCCATAAACGTGTAGGCGGACACTGTTCCTACTCTGACAACATCACTGTTGTTGGACGTATTACAGATACTGACGAGACATATGATGGGAGGGAGATCGATCATGTGATTGAATGGTGCCGGAACAACAACCTTGCTCTCAATGAATCAAGTGCATGGAGCTGATTGTTGACTGTAGAAGAGGAAGGCCGGGAATCCATGAACCTGTCCTCATCGACGGGTCGGTGATGGAGAGAGTCAACAACTTCAACATCCTGGCCGCAATCGTAAAGAAAGCAAAGTTAGGCAAGTGATAGGTGGAAGATAGACACAAAAGCAGGAGTATCTCAGAGGGACAGGCAACATATCTGGAGATAAGGAATGGGTGACGTTTCGGGTCGAGACCCTTCTTCAGAGTCAGTCTTGACCAGAAACGTCACCCATTCCTTCTCTCCGGAGATGCTGCCTGTCCCACTATATAGGAAGGAACTGCAGATGCTGGCTTATACCGGAGAGAGACAAGGGCAGGCGGAATCTCTGGAGAGAAGGAATGGGTGACGTTTCCAGTCGAAACCCTTCTTCAGAAGAAGGGTCACAACCCAAAAGGTCATCCATTCCTTCTCTCCCGAGATGCTGCCTGTCCCACTGAGTTATTCCTGCATTTTAATAACCATATAATATAACAATTACAGCATGGAAACAGGCCATCTCGGCCCTTCAAGTCCATGCCGAACACTTTTTCTCCCCTAGTCCCATCTACCTGCACTAAGACCATAACCCTCCATTCCTTTCTCACCCATATACCCATCCAATCTATTTTTAAATGATAAAATCGAACCTGGCTCCACCACTTCCACTGGAAGCTCATTCCACACAGCTACCACTCTCTGAGTAAAGAAGTTCCCCCTAATGTTACCCCTAAACTTCTGTCCCTTAATTCTCAAGTCATGTCCTCTTGTTTGAATCTTCCCTACTCTCAATGGGAAAAGCTTATCCACGTCAACTCTATCCCTCTCATCATTTTAAAGACCTCTATCAAGTCCCCCCTTAACCTTCTGCACTCCAAAGAATAAAGACCTAACTTGTTCAGCCTTTCTCTGTAATTTAGTTGCTGAAACCCAGGCAACATTCCCGTAAATCTCCTCTGTACTCTCTCTATTTTGTTGACATCCTTCCTATAATTATGCGACCAAAAATTGTACTCCATACTCCAGAATTGGCCTCACCAATGCTCTGATTTATAAAGGCCAGCACACCAAAAGCTTTCTTTACCACCCTATCTACATGACATTCCACCTTCAGGGAACTATGCACAGTTATTCCTAGATCCCTCTGTTCAACTGCATTCCTCAATTCGCTACCATTTACCATGTACGTCCTATTTTGATTTGTCCTGCCGAGATGTAGCACCTCACATTTATCAGCATTCAGTGTCTATCTTTGTATTATAGCTAGTGGTTGGTTCATTGCTGGGGTGCAGTTATTATAGAGTTGGTTGGTTCACTGCCCAGAAGCAGTTGTTATACAACTAGCATATGAAGGAACTGCAGATGCTGGTTTAAACAGAATATAGACACAAAATGCTGATGGAACTCAGGCAGCATCTCTGGAGAGATGGAATGGATGGCGTTTGGGTCGGGACCCTTCTTCAGACTGGTTAGGGATAAGGGAATTAGGGATATCTCTCATTTCCCTTACCCCTAACCAGTCTGAAGAAGGTCTTGTTCTGAAATGCACCCATTCCTTCTCTCCAGAGATGCTGCCTGTCCCGCTGAGTTACTCCAGCATTTTTTAGACTATCTTCGCTGTACACCCAGTGGTTGGTTCACTGCTGGGAGCAGTTATTGTTAGGCAGCTAGTCACAAGAAACTGCAGATGTTGGAACCTTGAGCAAAAAACAAAGTTCTGGAGGAACTCAGCGAGTCAGTCAGTGTCTATGGAGGAAATGCACAGAAGACATTTTGTATTGGAACTCTTCTCCAATCGGAAGGGTGTTGACACAGCCTGACCTGCTGAGCTCCTCTGGCACTTGTGTTTTTGTTATACTGTGAATGGTTTGTTCACTGCTGGGAAGCAGTTGAGTGGTAATGTTGAACATGGGACTGGATAAGACGTGGTCTTGAGATGTACACCATGGAAACAGACCATTTATCACCCCATATCCATGCTGACCAGTTGGGACCTGCCATATTGATGCCACCTAACACTTAGCCCACATTATATAGCCCACATTCCACACAAGTATTGGAAAGGAAATAATTTGCAGGGCTTTGGGGAGAGGGCATGGGAGTGAAACTAACTGGATAGCTCTTACATAGAGCCAGTATACTGTAAGTTCATAAGTTCTAGGAGCAGAATAAGGCCATTCAGCCCATTAAGTCTACTCTGACATTCAATCTTGGCTGATCTATCTTTCCCTCTCAACTCCATTCTCCTGCCTTCACCCCATAACCCCTGACACCCTTACTAATCAAGAATCTGTCTATCTCCGCCTTAAATATATCCATTGACGGCCTCCACAGCCTTCTGTGGCAATGAATTCCACAGATTCACCACCGTCTGACTACAGAACCACCCTCTAAAGCACAGACCCGATGGACCAAATGGCCTCTTTCCAGATGTCAAAAGCACAACGAGTTCACCTTGTGAATCCGATGAGTTCAGCAACAAGCAGATAGCGAGAGAGACAGAAGAGGTTGTGTTGCGGCTGGTGGAGGGAGCCGGGGCCGGTTGGGGGGAAACATTCTCCGAGCTGCTACACTGACTAAGGCCAAGCCCTGGTTTTTACGTGCTGACGTGGTTAACACTTTCTGATCAATGGAAGCTGTGGGTTGTGGTGAAGTAGTTTCTTGTGAGGCCCTGAATCTAGGCCAGGGGCTGACACAGCAGGGCCCTGCCCCAGGAGCAGCAGTTTTTCAAGGTAACTTTTGGGAAATGCACACACTACCTTGCCTGTCAGCAGCTTCCTGGCACCCAGGCTCTGGAATGTGTTTCCCCAGGGGGGGAGGAGGCTTGAGTGACCAAAACCATCGGATGCTAACCTCCTCGAAGAAAGGTTTAGATCTTTGCTGGTGCAGCTGCATCCTTACAATGCCAGAGACCCAGGTTCAATCCCGGCTATGGGTGCTGTCGGTACAGAGTTTGTACGTTCTCCCCGTGACCAGCTGGGTTTTCCCTGCCTGCTGAATTTTTATTGTAGTCAAATCCACGCTGACCACCGATCCCCGTTCACTTGCACACTACACACTAGGGACAATTTACAATTTTTACTGAGGCCAAATTAACCTACAAACCTGTACATCTTCTGGAGTGTGGGAGGACATACAGGTTTGTAGGTTAATTTGGCCTCAGTAAAAATTGTAAATTGTCCCTAGTGTGTAGTGTGCAAGTGAACGGGGATCGGTGGTCAGCGTGGATTTGGTAGGCCGAATGGCCTGTTTTCGCACTGTATCTCTAAACTAAACTAAAGTAAAGTAAACTAAACCTATGAATGTCAGTAGATCTGATGCTGGAACACTCTTCGACCAAATGTGACCTTATCTCAAATTGCTAATTAAGGGCAGCGTTAACCAAAATATTCAAAACAAATTGGTTTTAGATCCGGCCATGACCATCTCTGTGAATCTCTCTAGAATCATTACAGCCCCGTAGTGACCCAGGCCCAATCCCAGTCCTTGTTTTGAACATTTTGTTAACCGTACCCTTAACCTGCAAAGACATCCAGAAGCACATTATGGGCTCTAACACTAACGTGTGCTTACAAATATATCGAGTAGATTAAGAAAACTAATTGACGAGTGCATCTCCGAACAAAGATAGTTCGAGGGTCTCCAATGAGATAGATGGTAGCTCAGGAATACTCTCAAGTTGTGGCAGGATGGTTCAGTTGCCTGATAACACCTGGGAAGAAACCGTCCCTGAATCTGGAGATGTGCCTTTTCACACTTCTGTGCCATTTGCCCGATGGGAGAGGGGAGATGAGGGAGTGGCCGGTGTGTGACTCTCCTTGATTATGCTGGTGGCCTTGCCGAGGCAGCATGAGGTGTAAATGAAGTCAATGGAAGGGAGGTTGGCCTGTGTCATGATCTGGGCTGCGTCCACAATTCTCTGCAATTTCTTGTGGTCTTGGATGGAGCTGTTCTCAAACCATGTTGTGATGCATCCAGATAAAATATGCAGGATGTGCAGCGAATGGAGGGGTATGGATCACGTGTACGCAGGGTACATTAGTTTGATTTGACATCATCTTCTGTGTAGACATCTTGGGCTGAAGAGCCTGTTCCTGTGCTGTACTGCCCTACATCAGTGGAAGTGACCACAGCAGTCATTCAGGAGACAAGTTCCGCCTTCATAGCAAGGATACCCTCTATCATGTTGTGTGGCTCTACCATCAAGCTAACAAACACCCAAGCCATTAACCTCTTTCACAACCCCTTTCCAGAAATGCCAGCACATACTCCTATTCTAACTCTACCTTATTCAGTTATTCTGTTATTGTAGTTTAGTTTAGTTTAGAGATACAGCGTGGAAACAGGCCCACTGAGTCCGTGCTGACCAGCGATCTCTGTGCACTAGCACTATCCTACACACTAGGGACCATTTACAATCTTTCCCAAGGGCAATTAACCTACAAATCTGTACGTCTTTGGAGTGTGGGAGGAAACTGGAGCAGCTAGAGAAAACGCACACAGTCACAGGGCGAATGTACAAACTCCATACAGACAGCACCCATAGTCAGGATTGAATCCGGGTCTCTGGCGCTGTAAGGCAGCAACTCTACTGCTGCACCACCTTAATAATACTGTAATTTTTTTTATACTTCTTTGGATTGCACTACAATCTTGCACGATTCTGCTGTTTTGGACTTGTCATTGTACCTATTGTTATATTTATCATACGATACGAAATAACTTTATTTATCCCAGGAGAGAAATTGCTATTTGTATACTGTTAACTCTGTGAGATTCATTTGAACAGGAATTTCATTGCACCCAGGTGTACGTGACAATCGACAAATCTCCCATCTGACACAGAACAGATCTGACAGCTCAACACTGGGGCCTCCATGAGACACTGTGGAGCATCATCATCAACAGAAATGTTCACCTCCACCACCTGCAATCAGGCAAACCTTATAACATGGGCTTCATGTAGCCAAGCAGCATGCAATAGACACAGTTAAAAGATCACACACTAATCAATAAGATCAAAGATAACTGCAGTCAGACCCCACGTAGACATTAATGGTGCTGGACCAGTAGTGAAGACATGAATGGTGGCGGTTAATTACTAAAGTTCATGGGAAGGGGAGATATTAAGAGCATCCTCATCCTCAATAATGGTGGGCTCCAGTGTATGAGTGCTAAAGAAAAGCTGAAGCATTTACACCCACTTTCAGCCAGAAATTCCAAGTGGACAATGCATCCCGGCTTCCTCCATTGTCACAGGAGTCAGCCTCCTGCCAATCTGAGTTATTGTACACAAGATATCAGACAAAGCCCAAGAGCACTGGATACAGAAAAGGTTACAGGACCAGATAGAATCTCAACTTCTATGCCAAAAAAACAAGCTGGAACAAGGAGGACCTCATCTGTGGAGTCAAAGGATGAATGATGTTTTGGGTTTGCACGCTGTATCGGGGATGAGGGTATAGATAGCTGTTTTAAGGAGGGATTTATAATAGTAAGATTAAACGAGAACTTACCAGTTTGAAGTTTGATCTTTATTTTATGAGGAATTACGATGAGGGATTACGTGAAGAAGACCCCGCATTGATTGACTCTAAATGAGTGAAGCAATCAACAATGCATAACCATAACATAGATGCAATCAGTTAATGGTTTATTTATCACAACAATAGTAACCCCTTTATCCCAAGGGGGAACTTAATACTGAATCCAAAACAGCACCACCAAATACCCCAGGTTCTGTAATCTCCTTATGGTAATACTTGTGAAACATCCGTTCACTTGCCCATCCTGCGGCCATGAGGGTATGGTCTATTGGGACGTCCAAATCCTTGGACGCCGATGTTGATGGCGCCCTGGTGGAATGAGATTTAAATTTGTCAGTATCAATACCTGCATCAACCAACACCTACTTCAGCCACCTTGAAATAGTCTGAACCGACACTTTCTTATGTGTTTTTTTATGGCTGATAAAGAATGCTGATTCTGCACCTCTTAAGGTTCTGGTGGCTTCAATGTAACATCGTAAATGTGATACTACACATAGACGTGGATCCGTAGTATATGCTGAAAAAAACAACTTACATCCTGTGATTCCAGGTCTACTCTGTTTGAGCAAATCATAGACATAGAACATAATGGCATCTGCTGCTATTTTCATCCTGTCTATTCGTAGTTTCTGCAATGTTTGCACTCTGTGCTGAAACCAGTGCCATGAGCATGACTACCTTCATGGTAATTTTGGCCAAGGACAGAGCTGCAATAGGAGTCCATTGATGAAGGAGCATTAGCACATCTCTTACATTCCAGATTTCTGTATACTTGGAAAATTCCCTTCATAAACCTACAGACCAAAAGGTGTGACCCTACAGGATTTTGTTCTGATTCCCTCCATAGATATGCAGAGAGGGCACTCCTTGCAGTATTGATCGCACTATAGCTTAACTGCAAATCAAAATAAAGAGTTGACAGAAACTCTAACATGTCTGAGTTGTCTGCAGTGTGATATGTAATATTCCGCCTTAAGCAAAACACCTCCCATTTCCTTATGTAAGAAATGTACTGCTTCTGGGTACTATCCCTCCAGGCTGCCGCAATAACATTCACAGTACGATCTGATAGTCCTCTTCCGAGATATGGCCTCCTTAGAATCTGCAAATCAACAAACCAATACGAACATGTAAATGATGGGAATCATCAGTTACAGGGTGCACAAGCAGGTATTCCTGTTTAGGAATAATCATAAGGGGCTTTGTGATCATTTTTAACACCAGAGGGTACGATGGTTGTGTAGGCCAGTCTGGTACCACCAATACTCCTGAAGCGGAGTCCTGTTTGATCTTCTGTATACACTGACTAATGAGGCAAAATGGAGGAAATGCATACAGAAACATTCTACCCCAATGCAGCGAGAAAGCATCCACCGCTACTGCCCCAGGATCAGGTTCCCATGACACATATTTAGGTAATTGGTGGTTAAGTCTGGATGCAAACAAGTCAATCTCTGGCATCCCGAACCGTGCAACAATTTTTAAAATTTTGTCACGATCCAACATCCATTCTGTATTGTCATTGAATTTACGTGACCTTGTGTCTGCAACTATGTTGAATCTACCTGGTAGGTAGATTGCCGAAAGCCAAATGTTTCTGGTAATACACCAGGTCCAGATCACGTTTGCCAATCTAACACAAGATTCTGACTTGATACCACCCATATGATTAACATACTCCACTGCCGTAGTGTTGTCAATCTGTACCTGAACATGCAAATTTTGCATATTAGAGCAATAAGCTTTAAGCTCATAAAATGTTCCTAAAAGCTCTAGGTAATTAATCTCTTGTTCTTGGAGCAAAGGTACTTCCTCCACATTCCATCTACCTCCACAGCTGGAAATAGTATTAGTAGCGCCCCAACGTAGAGCACTTACATCAGTCTGTAGAATAATGGAAGGTGTTTCAACCAGAATTTCTCTGGAAGCATTTGAGACACTCCTGATCCACCATTGTATTTCATTAATAGCTGCAACTGGCAATTGCATGGGCCTGTCAAAATGCCCTGAATGTATCCTCAATGCCTGTACCTTTGCTCGCTGTAATTGCTGATAATGCAGTGGTCCAAATTGTACAGCCGGAAATGAAGCAATTAGTTTGCCAAGCAAGCTTGCTACCTGCCTAATTGAGGGTTGGTGCTGTGTAATGAGCTTAATACAACCTTCAATTAACTGCAACCTTTTATCCTTGGGCAGAGTCACTACCATGTGTTCTGAATTAATAGTGAAACACAAGTAATCAATTACTGTGCTTGGTAATAGTTTGGACTTAACTGGATGGATAATAAATCCCAGCCTCTCGAAAGTGAGCTTGATTCTTGACACTGATGCTTTTGTTGTAGCCCGAGTGTCGCCCACAATCAGAATATCATCCAAATAGGCATTACCAAATGGCCCTGAGCTATTAGTTGTGCTAAGATTGGTTTTAACAATTTGGTAAATAGTCTTGGAGCTGAGGTTTAACCATTAGGCAATGCTTTAGATACATAGATACATAGAAAATAGGTGCAGGAGTAGGCCATTCGGCCCTTCGAGCCTGCACCCGCCATTCAATATGATCATGGCTGATCATCCAACTCAGTATCCCGTACCTGCCTTCTCTCCATACCCCCTGATCCCCTTAGCCACAAGGGCCACATCTAACTCCCTCTTAAATATAGCCAATGAACTGGCCTCAACTATCCTCTGTGGCAGAGAGTTCCAGAGATTCACCACTCTCTGTGTGAAAAAGTTTTTCCTCATCTCGGTCTTAAAGGATTTCCCCCTTATCCTTAAGCTGTGACCCCTTGTCCTGGATTTCCCCAACATCGGGAACAATCTTCCTGCATCTAGCCTGTCCAACCCCATAAGAATTTTGTACGTTTCTATAAGATCCCCTCTCAATCTCCTAAATTCTAGCGAGTATAAGCCAAGTCTATCCAGTCTTTCTTCATATGAAATTGCCATAATTGACTCATCCAGCTAAATTTTAAGTATCTCCGATCATTACCATGCACAGCCACAGAGTAATATGCATCTTGAAGATCTATACTAGCCATATAGCATTTTCTTGATATTAGCTGTATGGCATTGGCAAATGACTCCATTTTAAAATGTTTATACTGTACAAAAGGGTTAAGACGTCAGATCTAGAATAATTCTACACCCACCATCCTTTATTGCTCTTGGAAAAATACTTGACACAAATTGGTGGTGTTGGTGAACTGACTTCTCAATTACCCCTTTTTTACACAATATTTCAAGTTCTGCCTGAATCTCCATATTCTCTTATTTTGAGAAAATACGTGTCTGGCTTGAAATATGCTGAGTAGGAGGATCCAAATATCGGTAGAATTCAATTCTAAACCCCACAATGCTGCACAGTATAAATGCATCAGATGTTATTTTTTGCCATTCTTTTAGGAAGAATTGTAATCTTCCTCCAACTTGTAAGTGTGAAACATTTAATATGTCTCTTACAGGACCAGACCCACCTACCTCGGGGTTTGCCGATGGCAATTGTTGTCCCCTGCGCTTAGTGGGAATACTCCACGTGCCCCAGGAGCAGTGCGCCAATAACGCATATATGGGAAGGACCGACTTGTTCCTTCACCGGCCCCAGTCACCACACGTCGGTAGGGAAACTGCCTTCGAATTGATCTGCCAAGCACCGGTGGTTTCATCATCCCCACAGTTTTTGCTTCTTCATTCAGGTCTTTTACCCTTTTGGCTATATTCACTCCAAAAAGCAGATTAGGCAATTGAATATTAGATGGTTTACAGAGCCCCGCAAACTTAGGGTGTATGTTAGGTCTTATAGCACTTTTACGAATACAGTTTATTTCAAAGTGCGCACTACACATGAGTGCTAAGGCATCCTGTTGTGATGCAGACACGTGCTCCTCATCCAAGCCTCTGGCGAAAGCCGTAATGCCTGACCCCAGCAATTTCAACACCCGCTGTAATTTCATTTCTTGTGCGCGTACTGCAATGCCCAAATAGCCCCTTATTACATTATTCACCACTGGGACTGCTAGCAGTGCGCAATTCTGCTGGGTTTCATTTATTTATTTATTTATTTATTTTGACAGTCTCATCCATGGTCAGTTCCTGGAGCTGATGGGAGAGCAAGTAATTTATTGTCATTGCTAATTCATCTCCCAATGGTTCCCCTGTTAGTCTGGGAATGGAAATTTGTTGTGCCAGACCTGGTATTTTAGGCTCTGTTATTGGGCTCTGGTCCTCATATGATTTGTCATCTGAATCTTGCTGCCCTGTAAAATAGTCCTCCTCATGGTGGGGCCGATCTGGCATCCCTGCTTCAGGTGTTTCTAGCGCTGGCTCTCCCATAGGCCCACTCATAGTAAACCCTTTTTCAGGTGCTCCCCGCGCGGGCTCTCCTGTAGGCCCATGCATAGGCAGCCCTCTTTCAGGTGCTGCTGGCGCTGGCTCTCCTGTAGGCCAACGCCTATACTGTCTTCCTTCAGACATTGTTGGCGCTGGCTCTCCTGTAGGCCAACGCATAAAATGCCCTTGTTCAGGCATTGCTGGCGCTGGCTCTCCTGTAGGCCAACGCTGAGCCGGACCTTTCCCAGGCACTCCCTGCGCTGGCTCTCCCGTAGGCCAATGCGGGCTGTATTCCTCCTGGAGTGGGTCTTGATAAATCATTTTCCCCATGAGGAATTCTAAATTGGTGACCCGAGTAGACATAATGTCTGCCTGAGGCGGGGGAACCTCCGGGTCTGACTCCTCAGAGTCTACTGGCCGCACGGACTTTTGCCTGGGCTTGCGCCCTAATGGCGCTGCAACGGTACTTTCTTTAACCGCTTCCGTAGTCGATGGCCTCGCTGCCACCGACTCCTCAAGCGGGCGCCCGCTACTCGCAGACCCGCGGTCTTCTCGAGTTTTACCTGCGGTACGCCTCCTCCCCTTACGTCCTTTCTCCATTCTAACTTGTGATGTCTTACAACTACAAGTCTCTCCGAAGAAGGCGACCTGAAAGCGAAAGTGAAACCACTTACCTTCAGGCTTTTTAAACTTACCGCTTGGAGGAGCTCCACACACGGTTGCTGCGCTATGCGTCTGACGATATGACGCGTGTGCGGCTGGACGGGGTCTTCTTCACGTAGTCACTCAGGTGACTCCGAAGTAAAATTCAGGAGTTGTCCGGACATAGGTGGGACCAGGTGAGGAAGATAATGATGGGCAGATAGATCCAGGTGGCTAATGCGGAGGGGTGTAGTAGGGAGTAGAACCAGGTATAGGAGGGATAATGGCAGACAAAACTGGCTGATGTGAGGGGGGTGGGGTGGGAATGGTAGGAAGGAGAAAGAAGCATGAGAAGTGCAGGTTACCTGAAATTGGAAAATTTAGTGTTCACACCATTGAGATGTAGACTGCCCAGGCAGAATATAGGATGCTGCTTTTCTAAGGGAGACACAAAATGCTGGAGTAACTCAGCGGGACATGTAGCATCTCTGGAGAGAAGGAATGGGTGACGTTTCGGGCTGACACCTTTCTTCAGACTTCAGTCTTGACCAGAAACATCACCCATTCCTTCTCTCCAGAGATGCTGCCTGTCCCGCTGAGTTACTCCAGCATTTTGTGACTACCTTCGATTTAAACCAGCATCTGCAGTTTAAATGCTGTTTTTCTAGGTTGCATTTGGCCTCACCAATGCAGTGCAGGAGGCTGACAACTGACAGGTTGGTACGGGAGAGGGAAGGGGTACTGGAAGGTCAGGATGGCCATTGCGGACAAACTGCAAAATGGTGGCCTGATCTATGCTTGGTCTCACAGATGTAGAGGAGGCCACATTGAGAGCACCAAATGCGGTAGACATAGTTAGAGGATGTGCAAATGAATCTTTCTCTGGCCTGGAAGGGTTTTTTCTTGGTCCATGGATGGTAACTCAGCTGTGCTCTAAATTTGGCTGTGCCTCTAGAACATTTGTAACTCTGGCATCTATTCGGCGATGTGCAGAATTGCCCAGTGATGTTATGTTCACAACAAGCAGTACACATCTAGCCTGGACAATTAGCACCCAAATAGTCCACTCTCAAACACCAGCAAAATGGTAAAACTGAAAAAAAATTGTCATGGAGTGAACGTACTCAAAGTCAAAGTCAATGTCAAATTTATTGGTCATGCACCAACTAAGGTGCAGTGAAATGAATTTGCCAGCAGCGATACAGTTGAAAAAACCCACACAATACACAATAGAATTTAACCCAAACATCCACCACAGCATTCTTCACTGTAGTGGAAGGCAACAAAGTTCAGTCAGTCCTCCTCCCTTTGTTCATCCGTGGTCGGGTAGCATAAACCCTCTGTAGTCGCCGCTATGGACGGCCGGATGTACAGGCCCTCTCGTCGGGATGATCGAAACTCCGACGTCGGGACGGTCGAACACACTCAGCGGCTTGGAGTGCCCGAATCGCCACTTTCCTACCGGAGACCACGGCTTCAGGATGTTATAGGTCGCAGGTTGGCGGTCAGAGCTCTTCTCCAGCGATCCCCGGCAAGGGATCCCAGACATCTGACCTCTCTGTCCTGGGTCTCCTCCATGGCCACAGCGAGCAACACCGTAAATTGGAGGAAATGCACCTCATATGGGCATTTTACATCCTGGTGGCAGTCTACATCCTGGTGGCCTGAACGTTGAATTCTCCCAATTCTGCTAGCCCTGGCTGTCCCCTCCCCTTCATCAGCCATCTGGTTGTCTCCTCCCCTCCCCCAGCCCTCGGGCTCCTCCTCCGCCTTTTCCTTTTTTCCTTTCTTCTCCCCACCCCCTATCAGTCTGAAGAAGGGTTTCGGCCCGAAACGTTACCTATTTCCTTCGCTCCATAGATGCTGCTGCACCCGCTGAGTTTCTCCAGCATTTTTGTGTACCAAGGGATCCCAGACTCCGGATGGTAAGTCCACGCCACGCCCGCGGCTAGAAGCTCCGCAGACCACAGCCCCATGATGCCAAAGTCACCAGGCCAGCGATCGAAGCACTCCGTTCTGGCGACCCCCGGCAAGGGTTTGCCCTCGTTCCGTGATGGGAAAGTCCACGCTGCGCCCGCTGCTGAAGCTCTGGGCCCGACTCCGGGAAAGGCCGCTCCAATCCAAGCTGTTAGGCGAGAGGGGAGGCGGAGAAGCAACATGGAAAAATTTGCCTCTCCGCCGAAGGTGACTGAAGAACGGTTTCCTCCTATCCCCCCCCACCACCCCCCACACAAGACACACCGAGACACCCAAAACAAACACTTGGACATACCAAAAAAAACAAAAAAAGTCGAAATAACGAACACGCTGCTGGCCAGGGCAGCCGACTTGCCGCTCCAGTGGTTGGAGTCATACCTCATAGTTATGGTTGTAGTTGTTTGATGTTCAATGGCATTAACTCCGGAAGTGGCGGCGCTGTCGTACAGCAGCGGCTCGCCTGCAGTCCGTCTGTTTTTACTTTTTTTGTTGTTTTCTTTTGTCCTGTTTTAGTTCAATTTTAGTTTATTGGGTTGTGTATGTGTGGGGTGGGGGGGTGAAACATGACTTTTGTCTCTTCCTTCAGGGGAATGCGACTTTTTCTTGTCGTATCCCCCTTCTCTGCCTCCGTCTGCGCTGAGGCCAAAATGGCAGAGCTGCCGGCCTCCAACTCCAACTGCGAGCTGCCGGCCTCCAACTCCAACTGCGAGCTGCCGGCCTCCAACTCCAACTGCGAGCGACCGACCGACCTCGAGGCTCCGGAGGCAGAGCCAGGACTTACCAGCGCGAGGCTGGCCAACTTCGGGGCTGCGGTGGCGTTCCGGCGGTGGCAACCAAAGACACTGGTGGCGACCTGAATCCGGAGGCTCGGCCGCGGGCCCAGTGGACGACATCGTCGGGAGCGCGCAGGTCACAGGTTGGTGACCTGTTTTTCTGGGGCTCCCGCAACTACAGCTGCGTCCGCTGGACTGGACGGCGGCAGCTTCGGCAGCTTCGACCACCCCGGGCCGCGGAGTTTGACCCGGCCCGTCGCGGAGCACAGATTCGGCCGCGGGACTGGCTTACCGTCGCCCGGCGGGGTCACAGCATCAGAAGCCTGGATCGCCTCAGCGCAGAAGGAGAACAAAGCGGGAAGAGACAGAGACTTTAAGACTTTTGCCTCCATCACAGTGAGGAGGTGCCTGGTGAACTCACTGTGGTGGATGTTAATTTGTGTTTATTGTGTGTTTTGTCATTTATTATTATATGTATGACTGCAGGCAACGAAATTTCGTTCAGACCGAAAGGTCTGAATGACAAATAAAGGAATCTCTAAATCTCTAAACATCCCTGAATCTCACCATCAATATTCTGGGTGGCATTATTGACCGGAAACTCATCTGGACTAACCATAGAACCACATGGCTATAATAACAGGTGCAGTGAATGACTGATTTTCTCACACCCTAATATTGTTCAGAAGATCATAAGTGATAGGAGCAGAATTAGGCCATTTAGGCCATCAAGTCTACTCCGACATTCAACCATGGCTGATCTATCTCTCCCTCCTAACCCCATTCTTCTGCCTTCTCCCCATAACCTCTGACCCCTGTACTAATCAAAAATCTATCTATCTTTCCCTTAAAAATATCCACTAACTTGGCCTCCACAGCCTTCTGTGGCATAGAATTCCACAGATTCATCCTCTGACTAAAGAAATTTCTCCTCTTCTACTTCCTTCAAGAATGTCCTTTAATTCTGAGGCAATGACCTCTAGTCCTAGACTGTCCAAAAGTGGAAACATCCCCTCCACATCCACTCTATCCAACCCTTTCACTATTCTGTACTTTTCAATGAGGTCCTCCCTCATTCTTCTAAACTCGTGAGTACAGGCCCAGTGCTGTCAAATGCTCATCATTTGTTAACCTACGCAGGAAACATGTTCCCGATGTTGGGGGAGTCCAGAACCAGGGGCCACAGTTTAAGAATAACGAGTAAGCCATTTAGAATGGAGACGAGGAAACACTTTTTCTCACAGAGAGTGGTGAGTCTGTGGAATTTCAAGAGAGAGCTAGATGGGGCTCTTAAAAATAGTGGAGTCAGGGGATATGGGGAGAAGGCAGGAACGGGGTTAGGGTTGATCAGCCATGATCATATTGAATGATGGTGCTGGCTTGAAGGGCCGAATGGCCTACTCCTGCACCTATTGTCTATTGTCTATTGTCTATACTCATTCCTGGGATCATATTTGTAAACCTCCTCTGGACCTTCTCCAGAACCAGCACATCCTTTCTCAGATGCCCAAAATTGCTCACTATTTCCAGTATCTACAGTATAAAGGGCAAGCCAGGAGTGTGGTGGCTTGCATCAACCAGGAATAAACAGCCTGCTCACTCGGCACCCCATTCACCAACCTATATATTCACTCCTTCCACAGTGGCTGCAGAAAAGCCCTGCAGGCTACTTTGACAGGTCCTCCCAAACCTACCATCTCTACCGTCAAGGCACTAGATGCTTGGGGATGTCACTACCCACAGTTTACCATCCAGGTTGCACACCATCCTGACTCGTAAATATATTGCTGGTCATTGTTTTAATCTAGACCCTGGAACACTTGCCCAACAAGCATTGTGGGGAACACCTTCTCTTGAAAGGCTACAGTGGTTCTAGAACAGAGCTCATCACCACCTTCTCAAAGTCAATATGGGATGGGCAATAAATGTTAGCCTTCCCATTGATGCTCCGCTGTTCCACTTACAATCTTGAACACCTGTGTTGTCTTTGCGGAGTTTGCACGTTCTCCCTTTGACCTCGTGGGTTTCCTCCGGGTGCTTTGGTTTTCTCCCACCGCCCAAAAATGTGCTCGGATAATTGGCCGTTAAAAATTATCACTAGCCTGTAGAAAAGTAGTACAATCTTGGAGGAGTTGATAGGGAAAGCGGGATGAATAAAGTGGATTAGGGTAGGCTTAGTCAAAAGAGAATAATTGATAACTGTTGTGGACTTGGTGGGCCAAATGACCTTTTCCCCACTTACGAAATCCTGAAAAATGCGGGCAAGGGAAAGAATGTGGATATTTTTAAGGCAGAAATAGATAGATTCTTGTGTAAGAAGGAACTGCAGATGCTGGTTTATACCGAAGATAGACACAAGAAGCTGGAGTAGCTCAGCGGGACAGGCAGCATCTCTGGAGAGAAGGAATGGGTGACGTTTCAGGTCGAGACACTTCAGAATCAGATTCTTGATTAGTACAGGTGTCAGAGGCTATGGGAAGAAGGCAGGAGTAAGGGGTCAGGAGGGAGAGATAGATCGGCCATGATTGAATGGCGGAGTAGACTTGACAGACCGAATGGCCTAATTCTATTCCTATCACTTATGATCTTATGACTTATGATCTTATGAAAGGCATTAGTCTCAATGCCACCACCTGGATAAGTGCATTCAGTCAATTGTTGGTGATCAGAGCAGGCTTACTGGAGTTATCTACATCGGATGCACCAAGATGAGGAAGTGTGATGATGACCATTATCTACCCAGGGAGGCGTTGGTCTGGGTATCCAATTGCTTATGATTAGTTCATCAATGAGCTGAGGTGATTAAGAATAGTGACGGACTGGGAGCCTTTGAAACAAGGTATTTAAACTTGTAAATGAACTCTGAGCTAGATCCTATGTGTTGGTCCTGGTTTAACACCTTGACCCATGGAGAAGATGAAGACGGTGGTTGCCCATAGCTGGCCCATTGTTTCTTATCCGACTGACCAACCCAACATGAGGGAGTCACCTCATCTCTTTATGGACTGACTGGCTGCTTCGGATCATTATAGCAGTGTGATTCTGTAACCATGTGAACCAACTAAAAATACCATCTGTTCCAAGACCTTGTGAAGAGGAGTAGGAGCTGAGTTTAGTTGATCGTCACGTGTACCGAGGTACAGTTTAAAGCTGTTGTTGCGTGCAGAAAGACAATACATGATTACAACTGAGCCATCCACAATGTACATGTGGGCATGATAAAGGGAATAACGTGAGTAACGTTTAGTGCAAGATTGAGCCAGTAAACTCAGATCAAAGATAGTCCAAGGGTCTACAATGAGTTATGGGCCTGTCCCACTTAGGCAATTTTTTGGGCGACTACTGGCGACTGGCGCAAAATTTTCAACAAGTGGAACATTTTTCGGCGACAGTGGCGACAATTTTTGCTGTCGTAGTTTGTCGTAGGTTGACAGGTATTTTTGTAGATTGTCGTAGGTGCTGTCGTAGGTTGTCGCCAGGTGAATTCCATTAAAAGTAGTCCCTGGCAGTCGCCTAAAGAGTCGCCTAAGTGGGACAGGCCCTTTATAGTAGTTAAGGACTGCTTTCTAGTTGTCATAGGATGGTTCAGTTGCTTGAGGAGCCAGGGTGGCGCAGCGGTAGAGTTGCTGCCTTACACCGGGTGCTGGGTGTATGGAGTTTGTACGTGACCTGCGCGGGTTTTCTCCGAGATCTTCTGTTTCCTCCCACACTCCATAGAGGCCGGGAGAGTCTGTTTCCGTGCTGTATTACAAAACTAAACTAAACTAAACTAAACTAAACTAAACAGCTGGGAAGAAACTGTCTGGTGGTGTGCATTTTCACACTTGTATACCGTTTCCTGATGCAAGAGGGGAGAAGAGGGAATGGCCATGGTGCGACTCATCCGAGATTTTGCTGCTGGCACATAGTTGTAATCATGTATTGTCTTTCTGCTGACTGCAACAAAAGCCGTTCACTGTACCTCGGTACACGTGACAATAAACTAAACTTAACTTATAAAAACTGACAAGTTTTAACTGTTTAGTACTTGGGCGCAAGAGAGAGAAAGAAAAAGAGAAATGGTCTTGTGAAAAAGAGAGAGAGAGAGAGAGACAAAGAGAAAGACGGGTGTAAGGAAGAGAGAGGGAGAGAGCGAGGAACCATTTACTTGGCCCCACAGGATTCTGGTGTAGCCATTGTGGCCGGTCACTGGTGCGGGGGAAGTGTGGGTTTCGCTGTAAACTTCCTGTGGGGGGAAACAGTTGCTGAGCAGGGAGGGAGGATGTGCGTCAGTTACAGGGAAGTCCTGAGAGGCGAGTGTTTGGTACAACCTTCCTGTGAGGGAGAGCTGCGTAATTTACTAGTGAAATCCGAGAGTGCTGACATATCATTGGCATCTGCCGGTGACCAGCCTGATGACTGGCTGTCCTAGTTTATGGAGCGCAGGTTTGAAACATGCACTGCCGCTGAATAAAAGTTCCAGCACTAGAACGTCCTGTTTCAAACCTGCACGCCGTAAACGTACCAACTTTACAGAACGAACTTAACTTTCATAAAAGCAACATAAACATACTTAATTCATTGTGATATTGGAGAAGGCCATTTAGTCCATCATATCCTTGTGGCTCCTATCAGAACAATGTCACCAATCCCTCTTCTTATTTCCCAGATCCCAGAACCTTGCAATTTATAATCTCTCACATACCTTGCCGTGATATTTGACTCAGCACTGAAATTTGACAAACTAGTCAATGTCGTGGTAAAAGCTAGCTTCTTTCAGCTTCGGACGATAGCTAAAATAAAACAATTCCTCCAGTTTGATGACCTCGAAAAGATCATCCACACATTCATCTCCTCCAGCCTAGATTACTGCAACTCCCTTTACACTGGCATCAGCCAATCTTCCCTGTCCCGCCTGCAACTGGTCCAAAACGCCGCAGCGAGACTCCCGACGGGCACCCGAAAAAGGGACCACATCACCCCGATCCTGGCCTCTCTCCACTGGCTCCCTGTGCGGTTCCGTATAAACTTCAAGATCCTCCTCCATGTCTACAAAGCCCTCAATGGGCTTGCCCCCACCTACATAAAAAGTCTTCTCATCCACCACTCTACCTCCAGGCCCCTCAGATCGGCCGACTTGGGGTTGCTGAATATCCCACGGTCTAGGCATAAGCTCAGGGGCGACCGCGCCTTTGCGGTTGCAGCCCCTAGACTGTGGAACAGCATCCCCCTTCCCATCAGAACTGCGCCCTCCATCGACTATTTTAAGTCAAGACTAAAAACTTATCTATACTCCCAAGCCTTTCCTGATGTCCTCTGAGTGAGGGCTACATGTCTATATGTATGTAGTTTGTTTTGTTTATGCTATTCTTATAACAAATGTAAAGCACTTTGGCCAACGAGAGTTGTTTTTTAAATGTGCTATATAAATAAATGTGACTTGACTTGACTTGACAACCCCACAAGCCTCTTGCGCGTCTTTCACTAATAACCGATATAAGGAGATTTTACTATGGTCAGATAATCTACCAGCCAGCACGTCTTTGAGATGTTGGAAGATACTGGAGCACAATAGGTCCATGTTCACCAGGCCTTTAGTAATAGTCAGTCATAGAGTCTGCACCGAAGCAGAATCTTCAGCCCATTGAGTCAATGCTGATCATCACCACTTATTTTCCCATTTACGCTAATCCTACTCTAGCCATAATTTATTCTCCCCACGTGACCATCGATTCCCCTCCCGAGGAATCCTCGGGTCCTGGCAATAGCCTAGTTAATCTTCCCTTCACAATTTCCAACTCGGTAACATCCTTCCTGTGACATGGTGCCCATAACTGAACATAACACTCCAAATGCGGCCTCACCAACATCTCATATAACTGCAACATGACCTCCTAACTTCTATACTCTTATAGACACAAATAGTTGGAGTAACTCAGCGGGACATGCAGCATCTCTGGAGAAAAGGTATGGGTGACTTTTCGGGTTGAGACCCTTCTTCAGACTGAAAGTCACGTGAAAGGGAAACGAGAGATATAATAATAATAATAATAATACATTTATTTTGTATAGCGCTTTTCAAGGACAAAGTCGCTTTACATGGAGAGTCAAGAACAAAACAAAATAGAGCAGTAGGACAGAGATGCAAAGGGGAGGGGGACATGGGACTAAGGGTATGCAGAGGTGAAGAGATGGGTCTTGAGGCGGGACTGGAGGATGGTGAGGGACTCAGAATTTCGGATCAATTGTGGGAGTTCCAGAGCCTGGGAGCTGCCCTGGAGAAGGCTCTGTCTCCAAAAGTGCAGAGGTTGGATTTCGGAATGGAGAGGAGACCGGCTGATGTGCATCTGAGGGACTGTGAGGGTTGGTAGGGGGAGAGGAGGTCAGTGAGATAAGGGGGGGGCAAGTGGTTGAGGGCTTTGTAGGTGAGGACCAGGATTTTGTAGATGATCCGGTGGGAAATGGGAAGCCAGTGAAGTTCTTTGAGAACTGGGGTGATGTGGTGCCAGGATTTGGTGTGGGTGATGAGTCGGGCGGCTGCATTCTGGACCAGTTGGAGTCGGTTGATGTTGCTGGAATTAATGCCAAAGAGAAGAGAGTTACAGTAGTCCAGTCGGGAGGAGATGAAGGCATAAATGAGTCTTTCAGCAGCGGGGGGTGTGAGAGAGGGTCTGATTTTGGCAATGTTGCGGAGGTGAAAAAATGATGTTTTGACAACATGGCGGATGTGAGGCTCAAGGGAGAGGGTTGAGTCAAAGATCACGCCAAGGTTGCGGGCCTGAGGAGATGGGGAGACAGTGGTGCCGTCAATAGTGAGAGTGGGGTTGTTAATTTTGGTAAGTGTTGATTTGGAACCAATGAGGAGAAATTCTGTTTTGTTACTGTTTAATTTAAGGAAGTTGAGTTGCATCCAAGATTTGATGGCTGACAGGCAGGAGTTGATATGGGAGAGAGGGGGGTGATGGGGGGACTTGGTGCTGAGATAGATCTGGGTGTCATCAGCATAGCAATGGAAGTCCAGGTTGAAGTGACGGAGTATATGACCAAGGGGGAGGATGTAGATGATGAAGAGGAGGGGACCGAGAACGGAGCCTTGTGGAACGCCTTGAGTGACAGTGGCTGTGGCAGAGGTGTGGTTATGGAGAGAGATGAAGTGGGATCGGTTGGAAAGGTAGGAACGGAGCCAGCATTGAGTGCAGAACCTTCAATGCCAAGGTCTTTAAGTCTGGTAAGCAGGATGTTATGGTTCACAGTATCGAAGGCTGCACTCAGGTCGAGGAGGATGAGGATGTTGAGGGAACCAGTGTCAGAAGAGGTGAGGAGGTCGTTGAGGACTTTGAGGAGAGCAGTTTCTGTGCTATGGAGGGGGCAAAAGCCAGATTGGAGGGGTTCGAATAGGTTATACGCGAGGAGGTGGGAATGAAGTTGTGACGCAACGTTTTTGAAAGAAAGGGGAGGTTTGAGATAGGGCGGTAGTTAATGAGAGAGGAGGGATCAAGACCAGGTTTCTTTAAGATTGGTGATGATGTACAGAGATAAGGAAAAATGTATGAAAGATACGAAAAAATTTTAATGATGATAAAGGAAACATGCTATTGTTAGCTGTTTGTTGGGTGAAAACGAGAAGCTGGTGCGACTTGGGGGAGGAATAGAGAGAGAGGGAATGCCGGAGTTACTTGAAGTTAGAGAAATCAAAATTCATACCACTGAGCTGGAAGCTGCCCAAGCAAAATATGAAATGCTGTTCCTCCAATTTGCGTTTAGCTTCACTTTGACAATGGAGGAGACCTAGGACAGAAAGGTCAGTGTGGGAATGGGAAGGAGAATTAAAATGTTTAGCAACTGGGAGATCAGGTAGGTTCAGGTGGATTGAGGGAAGGTGTTCAGCAAACAATCGCCCAGACTACGCTTGGTCTCGCCGATGTATAAGAGTCCACATCTTGAACAACAGATACAGTAGATGAGGTTGGAGGAGGTGCAAGTGAGCCTCTGCCTAACCTGAAAGGACTGTCGGGGTCCCTGGACAGAGTCGAGGGAGGAGGTATAGGGACAGGTGTTGTATCTTCTGCGGTTGCTGGGGAAGGTACATCGGGAAGGGTGGTTTGGGTAGGATGAGTTAACAAAGGAGTTGCGGAGGGAACGGTACTGCGGAACGCAGAAAGGGGTGGCGATGGGAAGATGTGACTAGTGTCGGGATCCCGTTGGAAGTGGCGAAAATATGAGAGGATGATGTGTTGTTTGCGACAGCGGATGAGGTAAAATGTAAGAACTACATTTGGTCTCCAAATCTGAGGAAAGACATTCTTGCCATAGAGGGAGTACAGAGAAGGTTCACCAGATTGATTCCTGGGATGTCAGGACTTTCATATGAAGAAAGACTGGATAGACTCGGCTTGTACTCGCTAGAATTTAGAAGATTGAGGGGGGATCTTATAGAAACTTACAAAATTCTTAAGGGGTTGGACAGGCTAGATGCAGGAAGATTGTTCCCGATGTTGGGGAAGTCCAGGACAAGGGGTCACAGTTTAAGGATTAAGGGGAAATCCTTTAGGACCGAGATGAGAAAAACATTTTTCACACAGAGAGTGGTGAATCTCTGGAACTCTCTGCCACAGAAGGTAGTTGAGGCCAGTTCATTGGCTATATTTAAGAGGGAATTAGATGTGGCCCTTGTGGCTAAAGGGATCAGGGGGTATGGAGAGAAGGCAGGTACAGGATACTGAGTTGGATGATCAGCCATGATCATATTGAATGGCGGTGCAGGCTCGAAGGGCCGAATGGCCTCCTCCTGCACCTATTTTCTATGTTGCTATGTTTCTAACTAGGGGGACTGTCTCTGTTGCGACTAGGGAGAGGGGAGCAAGGGCGGAGCTGTGGTGTACCAAGGAGACACGAGTGAGGGTCTCATCTATGATGGGAGAGAGGAACCCCGTTCCCATAAGAATGAGAACATCTTGGATGGCCTGGTATGGAAAATCTCATCTTGGGTGCAGATGCAGCATAACCAGAGGAAGTGGAAGCAGGGGATAGAGTCTTTGCAGGAAGCAGGTTGAGAAGAATTGTAGTTGAGATAGTTGTGGGAGTCAGTGGGTTTGTAATTGACGTCATCAGTTGGAGTATTGAGTATAGAAGTTAGGAGGTCATGTTGCAGTCACAGGTATATGAGACGTTGGTGAGGCCGCATTTGGAGTATTGTGTTCAGTTATGGGCACTATGTTATAGGAAGGATGTCGTCAAGCTGGAAACTGTGCAGAGAAGATTTACGAGGATGTTGTCAGGAATTGAGGGCCTGAGCTATAAGTAGAGTTTGAGCAGGCTCGGACTCCATTCCTAAGAATGCAGGAGGATGAGGGGTGATTTTATAAAGGTGTGCAAAATCATGAGAGGAACAGATCAGGTAGTCTCTTACCTAGAGTAGGGGGATCGAGAACCAGAGGACTTAGGTTTAAGGTGAGGAGGGAAAGATTTAATAGGAACCTGAGGGGTAACTTTTTCACACAAAGGTCGGTGGGTGTATGGACCGAGCTCAAAGAGGAGGTAGTTGAGTCAAGTACTATCGCAACGTTTAAGAAACATTTAGACAGGTACATGGATCAGACTGGTTTAGAGAGCTGTGGGCCAAACGCAGATAGCTGGGACTAGTGTTAATGGGACATGTTGGTCGGTGTGGGCAAGTTGGGCCAAATTCATGCTGTTTAATTATAACACTATGACTCTAGAGTATTGCCATACCCCTGAACACCAATTAACAAGTGTACAGAAATAGTCCACTGAGCCTGCATACATGTGACACCATGTTTTGGTGCCATTTTCCAAAGTCCACACACTAGTTTTTATGAGCGGTGCCTATTCAAGGCAAGCCCCAGACTGTTGCAGACATCCAGTCATCTCCTTCCTTGAACACCATGTCCCTCTCCTTGCCCGTCCACCTTTGTTCCCTTGCGGTGCCCCCCACAGCTGACCACGAGGGCACATTCGGCTAGACTCCGGTTCCCCCTCCCCTCGTACTGGCCTTGCTCCTTACCGTCGTGTCCATCGTCGCTGGCTCCACCCTCGTGGTGTTCCTCCCAGCAATGCTGTCTTCACAAGGGAAGGTTCGGTTTGCTTTGTGAACTTATCGATCAGGATCGGGCAGTGTGTTATTGTAAGGGCATTTTGAGTGAGCAACATGAAATCAGAGCAGTGCATTTGCACAGCAGTTAATCCTGCTGCCTTGCAGAACAGGTTTCCTAGGTTTGATCTTGAGCTGTAGTGCTGTTTATGTAGAGTTTGCACGTTCTCCCTGAGACTATTGGTATTGGTTTAGTATTGTCACATACTGTGATACAGTGAAAATCAGTTTTGCCTGCTATCCAGTCAAATAGTGGATGTGGAGAGCAGGATTCCACTAGTGGGAGAGTATAGGACAAGAGACCATAGCCTCAGAACAAAAGGATGTACCTTTTGAAAGGAGATGTGGAGGAATTATTTTAGTCAGAGGGTGATGAATCTGTGGAATTTATTGCTGCAGACGGCTGTGGAGGCCAAGTCACTGGATATTTTTAAGGCGGAAATTGATAGATTCTGGAATAATTCAGGTGTCAGGGGTTATGGGGAGAAGTGAAGAGAATGGGGTTGAGATGGAAAGATAGATCAGCCATGATTGAATGGCAGTGGCAAGCTCCTATAACTTATGAACATGAAATCATAACATACCGTACCTGAGTCCTCAAGTCCTGATGGGAAAAAAAGGCCAATGTGTTCTTTGTCTTCTTGATTACTTGCTGAGTCTCCGTGTTAACTTTCAATGACTGCTTTGCAAAGGGCACCCAGGTCTTTCTGAGCATCATTACCTCTCACCATTTGTAGAGAAGCACCACCCTACACTCTTCCACATGACGTTCCATCAGCCTTGCCCTCGCCCACTCACACAGCTTGTCCACATCTCTTGAAGTCTCTCCCCATTCTCCATCACAGCCCACACTGCCACCTAGCTTTGTAGCATCAGGTTGTTCAATGACAGGGGCTCAAGTTGCAACACAGAGGGAGGCCATTTCAACCATTGAGGCTATGTGGCTCCCATCAAAGCAATCCCATCAATTACATGTATGGAACGAGCTGCCAGACAAGAGGTAGTTGAGGCAGGTAATATCGCGATTTAAACTTTTTTTAAAAAAATGTTTATTTATTAGAAGCAATTGTACAAGAATAAAGCAATCGACATAACAATTATACAATTTTCGTACAGCTTCAGGTTTAACATTTTATAAACTGAAAAATGAATCGGGGGAGAAAAAACGTAAAAAGGAAAAAATGAAGAAAAAGAAGAAAGATACAAAAAAGAGAGAAGAAAAAAACCCTCAACTGACAAAAAAGTGAGAGAAAAAAAAGAGAAAAGAAAAACGGAAATATGTCCCACTATCCTTCCCCAACCACGCTCACCCAACCCAAGCATCAGTTTTAAATTTGTGTTCAACCATTCTGTTGTTGAAAGATATTTAAGAAACATTTAGACAGCTACATGGAAAAGACTTGTTTATAGGGATATGGGCAAATACAGGCAGCTGGGACTGGTGTAGATGGGACATGTTGGCCAGTGTGGGCAAGTTGGGCCGAATGGCCTGTTTCCACACTGTAAGACTCTATGACTCTCAGACTTAACTCTCTGTATTTCCCTCCAGCCATGTAACTTGTACCTCCTACAGTCCCTTTGGTTCTATTCTCACTTACTATACTCAGGAGTAATCTACAACAATCAGTTACCTACCGCTAGTCTTTAGAATATGGGAGGACACTGAAGTACCCGACGGAATATCCCCCTAGTCAAAGGGTGAACAAAGGGAGCACAGACAGCACTGGAGGTCAAGATTGAACCTGGGTCACCGGGACTGAGGCAGCAGCGCTACATAGATACATAGATACATAGAAATTAGGTGCAGGAGTAGGCCATTCGGCCCTTCGAGCCTGCACCGCCATTCAATACGATCATGGCTGATCATCCAACTCAGTATCCCGTACCTGCCTTCTCTCCATACCCCCTGATCCCTTTAGCCACAAGGGCCACATCTAATTCCCTCTTAAATATAGCCAATGAACTGGCCTCAACTACCCTCTGTGGCAGAGAGTTCCAGAGATTCACCACTCTCTGTGTGAAAAAGTTTTTCCTCATCTCGGTCTTAAAGGATTTCCCCCTTATCCTTAAGCTGTGACCCCTTGTCCTGGACTTCCCCAACATCGGGAACAATCTTCCTGCATCTAGCCTGTCCATCCCCATAAGAATCTTGTACGTTTCTATAAGATCCCCTCTCAATCTCCTAAATTCTAGCGAGTATAAGCCAAGTCTATCCAGTCTTTCTTCATATGAAAGTCCTGACATCCCAGGAATCAGTCTGGTGAACCTTCTCTGCACTCCCTCTATGGCTATAATGTCCTTCCTCAGATTTGGAGACCAAAACTGTACGCAATACTCCAGGTGTGGTCTCACCAAGACCCTGTACAACTGCAGTAGAACCTCGCTGCTCCTATACTCAAATCCTCTTGCTATGAAGGCCAACATACCATTCGCTTTCTTCACTGCCTGCTGCACCTGCATGCCTACTTTCAATGACTGGTGTACCATGACACCCAGGTCTCGCTGCATCTCCCCATTTCCTAATCGGCCACCATTTAGATAATAGTCTGCCTTCCCGTTTTTGCTACCAAAGTGGATAACCTCACATTTATCCACATTATACTGCATCTGCCAAACATTTGCCCACTCACCCAGCCTATCCAAGTCACCTTGCAGTCTCCTAGCATCCTCCTCACAGCTAACACTGCCCCCCAGCTTAGTGTCATCCGCAAACTTGGAGATGTTGCTTTCAATTCCCTCGTCCAGATCATTAATATAAATTGTAAATAGCTGGGGTCCCAGCACTGAGCCTTGTGGTACCCCACTAGTCACTGCCTGCCATTGTGAAAAGGACCCGTTTACTCCTACTCTTTGCTTCCTGTTTGCCAGCCAGTTCTCTATCCACATCAATACTGAACCCCCAATACCGTGTGATTTAAGTTTGTATCCTAATCTCTTATGTGGTACCTTGTCGAAAGCCTTCTGAAAGTCCAGATACAACACATCCACTGGTTCTCCCCTATCCACTCTACTAGTTACATCCTCGAAAAATTCTATAAGATTCGTCAGACACGATTTACCTTTCGTAAATCCATGCTGACTTTGTCCAATGATTTCACCACTTTCCAAATGTGCTGCTATCCCATCTTTAATAACTGACTCTAGCAGTTTCCCCACTACCGATGTTAGACTAACTGGTCTGTAATTCCCCGTTTTCTCTCTCCCTCCCTTCTTAAAAAGTGGGGTTACGTTTGCTACCCTCCAATCCTCAGGAACTACTCCAGAATCTAAAGAGTTTTGAAAAATTATCACTAATGCATCCACTATTTCTGGAGCTACTTCCTTAAGTACTCTGGGATGCAGCCTATCTGGCCCTGGTGATTTATCGGCCTTTAATCCATTCAATTTACCCAACACCAACGCTACCTGCTGCACCACTCTCTGCTTCCAAACTCCTGCAGCTTGTGAAACACACACACACATTCTTATCACTTGGAAGTAAAGTTGCTGCCTTCCAGCAGTAAGGAGTTTGTGTGTTCTCCCCGTGACCGCACGGTTTTCTCCGGGTGCTCCAGCTTCCACCCATACTCCAAAGATGCGCAAGTTTGTAGGTTATTTGGCTTTGGTAAAGAATGTAAATTGTCCCTAGTGTTTGCAGGATAGTGCTACTGCATGGGGATTGTTGGCTGGCGCGGACTCAGTGGGTCAAAGGGCCTAATTAGAGCAGTAAATCTAAACTAAACTATAAACCATCACAGGGAGAGATCTAAAGGAGTGATCACGCACTGATAAATAAGATGTAACATAGAAACATAGAAAATAGGTGCAGGAGGAGGCCATTCGGCCCTTCGAGCCAGCACCGCCATTCATTGTGATCATGGCTGAGCATCCCCAATCAATAACCCGTGCCTGCATTCTCCCCATATCCCTTGATTCCACTAGCCCCTAGAGCTCTATCTAACTCTCTCTTAAATCCATCCAGTGACTTGGCCTCCACTGCCCTCCGTGGCAAGGAATTCCACAAATTCACAACTCTCTGGGTGAAAAAGTTTTTCCCACCTCAGTCTTAAATGGCTCCCCCTTTATTCTAAGACTGTGGCCCCTGGTTCTGGACTCGCCCAACATTGGGAACATTTTTCCTGCATCTAGCTTGTCCAGTCCTTTTATAATTTTACATGTTTCTATAAGATCCCCCTCATCCTTCTAAACTCCAGTGAATACAAGCCTAGTCTTGTCAATCTTTCCTCATATGACAGTCCCGCCATCCCAGGGATCAATCTCGTGAACCTACGCTGCACTGCCTCAAGCACAAGGATGTCCTTACTCAAATTAGGAGACCAAACCTGCACACAATACTCCAGATGTGGTCTCACCAGAGCCCTATACAACTGCAGAAGAACCTGTTTACTCCTATACTGAAATATACTTGCTATGAAAGCCATTCCATTAGCTTTCTTCACTACCTGCTTTACCTGCACGCCAACTTTCAGTGACCGGTGTACAAGGACACCCAGGCCTCCCCCTTACCTAACCTAACCCCATTGAGATAATAATCTGCCCCCTTGTTTTTGCCACCAAAGTGGATAACCTCACATTTATGTATATTATACTGCATCTGCCACGCATCTGCCCACTCTCTCAACCTGTCCAGGTCACCCTGCAACCTCCTAACATCCTCTTCACAGTTCACACTGCCACCCAGCTTTGTGTCATCCGCAAACTTGCTAGTGTTGCTCCTAATTCCCTCTTCCAAATCATTAATATATATGGTAAACAGTTGCGGCCCCAACACCGAGCTTTGCAGCACTCCACTCACCACTGCCTGCCATTCTGAAAAGGACCCGCTCACTCCTACTCTTTGCTTTCTATCTGCCAACCAATTTTCTATCAATGTCAACACCCTACCCCCAATACTATGTGCTCTAATTTTAGTCACCAGTCTCCCGTGCGGGACCTTATGAAAGGCTTTCTGAAAGTCTAGATACACTACATCCACTGGCACCCCTTCATCCATTTTATTTGTCACATCCTCAAAAAATTCCAGAATATTAGTCAAGCATGATTTTCCTTTCATAGATCCATGTTGACTTGGACTAATCCTTTTACTGCTATCCAAATGCCCGATTATTACCTCTTTAATAATTGACTCCAGCATCTTTCCCACCACTGAAGTCAGGCTAACTGGTCTGTAATTCCCCGTTTTCTCTCTCGCTCCTTTCTTGAAAAGTGGGATAACATTAGCTATCCTCCAATCCACAGGAACTGATCCTGAATCTATTGAACATTGGAAAATGATCACCAATGCGTCCACTATTTCTAGAGCCACCTCCCTGAGGACCCTGGCCCAGGGGATTTATCATCCTTCAGTCCCATTAGCCTACTTAATACTATTTCTCGCCTAATGAAAATTTCTTTCAGTTCCTCTACCCCCTTAGATCCTCTGTCCTCCAGTACATCTGGGAGATTGTGTGTTCCTTAGTGAAGACAGATCCAAAGTACCTGTTCAACTCTTCTGCCATTTCCTTATTCCCCATAATAATTTCACCCGTGTCTGCCTTCAAGGGACCCACATTTGACTTTGCTACCCTTATCATATCTAAAGAAGCTTTTACTGTCCTTCTTTATATTCCTGGCCAGCTTCCCTTCGTACTTCATCTTTTCAGCCCGTATTGCCCGTTTTGTTTCTTTCTGTTGTCCGATGAAAGTTTCCCAATCCTCTGGCTTCCGGCTACTCTTTGCTGTGTTATACATCTTTTCTTTTAGTTTTATTCTATCCCTAACTTCTCTTGTCAGCCACGGTAGTCTCCTACTCCCCTTTGAATCTTTCTTCCTTTTTGGAATGAAATGATCCTGCATCTTCCGGTTATGCCCATAAATTCCTGCCATTGCTGTTCCACCGTCATTTCTGCTAGGATCCCTTTCCAGTCTACTTTGGCCAGCTCCTCCCTCATGCCTTCTCCCATGTACTGTATGATGGATCAACATATAGCCATGTCCCTCATGTACTATATGATGGATCAACATATAGAAATTCAACATCGGGGGCAGGATGGTGATCAGGCACTGAGACAGCAGGTAAGCCCCAAGGAACACCAGTTCCATAAAGTAGCCAATGGAAAAAAACTCATGGTGAAGCTAGGGAAATGTTAATTTTTGTACAAAGGGCACCTGTACCTATAGGGCACTGGGCCACTAGGGGGCGCCGCATGATTGCAGCCTCTGCCTACAGTCTGTTTGTTTTTTCTATCTTTGTTTAATTTTTAGTTTGTTAAAAGTATATTCTGGAGGATTTTTTTTTGTATTTCTATGTGGGGGAGGGGGGTAGGGTAGGAGGGAAACTGTTTCACAGTCACTTCCTGGCGAGGACACGACTATTCTCCGCATCGCATCCTCGACCCCCTCTCGCAGCCTACCAACTGGATTGGCGCGGCCTTTCCTGCCAGAGACCGGAGACCGGACCAGAGCTACAGCGGCGGCGCAGCACTGGATTCATCGCGGAGCGGGCGATGCCTTACCTGGATCGCCGTTTGAAGCTCCGGAGAGTTGGGCCTGCTGCTTCAACATCGGGGAGCTGTGGTTTGCAGAGCTTCCAGCGCGGGCGGCACTGATTAACATCGCGAAGTCCTGGGATCCTTTGCCGGTGGTCGCCAGTGTGATTCTCCGCCCAACTCGGCCTGTGGACTTTGGGAGCCGTGGACTCCGGTAAGAAGTGGCCGATTTGGAGGTCCGAGCCGCTGAGGATGTTCTCCCGTTCCAACATCAGAGTTTCATCATCCCGGTGGGAGGGCCTGAACATCGGGCCACCCGTAGCGGCGACTACGGAGGGCTCGGGAGGCCTCGACCATGGGTGAACAATAGAGGACAACAGAGGAGGAGGACTGAACTTTGGTGCCTTCCCTCACAGTGGGAAACTTTGATACCGCTGTGTGGGGATGTTTATGTTAAAGACTATCGTGTTCTGTGTTCTTTATTTTATTCGTTTGGCTGTATGGTGACCACAAATTTCACTGCACAATTGGCGCATGTGAATAAATGTCTCTTGTCTCTCTGTCTCTTGTCTGGTTGGTAGGTAATCAAACCCTGCTGTGGTACGTTTCAGAGAAATTTGTTTTGTGAATGGATAACATCTGTCAGGCCATCAACTGCGTAGGAGTCAACAGGTCAGGTAAAAGGGGAAGGGTTTTCAAACTTGGATTGGGAATAGGGAAAGGTATGACATGAAAAGCTGTTGTTTAGTTTAAAGGAAGTACTGTAGATGGATGACTTACAGTAATACCGGCCAGTTCTGCTATGGAGAAAGTGAGTTACCTGATATGTTAAATTTGAGAGAGTCATAGAGAGATAGTGCCGCAGCAATAGAGTTGTTGCCTTACAGCGCTAGAGCGCCTTAGACCCGGGTTTAATCCCAACTACGGGTGCTGTCTGTACACAGTTTGTACGTTCTCCCCATGACTGCATGGGTTTTCTACGAGATCTTCGGTTTCATCCAACACTCCAAAGACGTACAGGTTTGTAGGTTAATTGTCTTGTTATTAATGTAAATTGTCCTAGTGTGTAGGATAGTGTAAATGTGCGGGGATCGCTGGTCGGTATGGACTCGGTGGGCCAAAGGGCCTGTTTTCACACTGTATGTCTAAACTAAACTAAACTAGAAAAGATACAGCATGGAAATAGTGTCTTCGCGTCTACTGATCATCAACTACCAATTTACATGAATCCTACGTTAATCCCAGTTTTTAATCTTCCCACTTTCCCATCAACTCTCTCCAATACTGCTCACTCACACACTCAGGGGAATTTACATCCAATTAACCCATCAACCCGCACATCTTTGGGATGTGGGAGAAAACTGGAGCATGCGGAGGAAACCCATGCGGTCACAGTGAGACCATGCAAACTCCACATGGACAGAGGTTGGGATAAAACCTGGGTCTTTGCCGATATGAGACAGTGGTTTTACTTGCTGTGCCAGTGTTCTGCACAGATTCATTCCAGAACGCTGCAACATGCCCAAACAGAAGACAAGGTGTTTGAGTTGGAGGTGGCCATAGAAAGAGAGGTCAGAGAGGGAGTGGGATGGAGACTTAAAGTGGCTCAACCGGAAGCTCAGTGTCGCTACAGACTGACTGTGGGCACTCTGCAAAGATCACTCCATCTGTGTTCGGTATTTTTGCAGTGCAGACGAGGCTTCATTGTGAATACTGTCTGAAGTACACTAGATTGGAAAAGTGCAAATGAATCGCTTATTGAACCATCCAGTTGGTTGGGTTGGTGACTTCAGAATGGGTTTACTGGAGTCTACATCAGATGCACCAAGACAACTTGAGAGAAGCCAGATATGGGAAAGGCCACCACCATATCACCCACCCAGAGGGGAGTTGGTTGGGGTATCCGAACCCTTGTTCATCAATGGGTGGAGGTAACTAAGATAGGGATGGACTGAGAGCCCTTGAAATGGGGTATTTAAGCTCATACGTGAAGGGTAAAATCAGGCAACTACCATGAGCTCTGAGTTGGATCCTCTGTGTTGGTCTTGGGTTAACACCTCCCTCTCAACCCCATTTAGATTTTTAGTTTAGAGAGACAGGACAGAAACAGGCCCTTCGGCCCACCAGGTCTGCATCGACCAGCAATCCCCACATATTAACACTATCCTACACACACACGAGTGACAAATTTTTACATTTACCAAACCAATTTACCTACATACTACATGGAGTGTTGGGGGAGGGGGGGTCTCGGAGAAAACCAACGCAGGTCACGGTGAGAACGTACAAAGTCCATACAGCCAAGCACCCGTAGTCGGGATTGAACCCGGGTCTCCGACGTTGCAAGCGCTGTAAGGCAGCAACTCCACCATTCTCCTGCCTTCTCCCCATAACCCCTGACACCTGTACTAACCGCTCCAAGGTCCCAGTGCAGGGGAGGGGAAGGGTGGGCAATATTGCACTGTGCACTGGGGTCTGGGCCATCGTGGATGATGGTGGGCGGCCCGGTGACGTGGTGAGAGTGGGGTAAAGGAAGTCGGCAGCTTCTGGAAAACAAGTCAAGGGAAAAAAGACGCAAGAAAAAAATCGGTGATGGAAAGAGGTGTTAGGATTGTGGTGGCCCTCTTAGCAGTGGCCTGTACCTCACCCCACTGCTGACATCAGCAACCCACTCAGGGACAGTATGAGTATGTTTCCACCTTGAGTCGCAATGACTAAATACGTTGATGTTATCGCCTGAGGTGCTGGAACCATGCCAGGTTCTTGGAGCCCAGTTGGCGGTAATACTGCAGAGCTGCCTGCGTACAGGGCATACTTGTCAGGGCATACCGCATGCTGAGCTCCGTAGTCCCGCCGAGTCACTCTGCCGGGGGTGGGTGGATGATGGGAGCATCCTGGACCCAGAGAGAGGACAGCAGGCAGCCAGCACCTCCCCAATATCGGAGAGCAGAGCACCCCTTCCCAACAGTCCAAGTCCCTGCACACATGCTGAGAAACTGATGAAGTTACAGAATCAGCGAGGAGACCACACCTTACTCCAGGACGTTAAGAAACCAGATCGCGGTGAATGTGGAAGTGGCTTGGATGCAATGGTATGCTCTCTGGTGTTGGAGACAAATGTGAACCAGTAACAAACACCACTACAGTGGTAGAACAGCTGCCTCACAGCGCCAGAGATCCGGGTTCCATCCCGACCTCGACTGCTATCTGTGTGAAGATTACACGTTCTCCCTGTGACTGTGTGGGTTTCCTTCAGGTGCTCCAGTATCCACCCACATCCCAAAGGTGTGCGGGTTGGTTCGAAGGTTAATTGACCTCTGTAAATCGCCGCCAGAACTACTGTGAACAGGTGATCGATGCGCGGCGCGGATTCAAGGGGCCAAAGCTCCCGTTTCCATGCTGTATCTCTAACCTAAACTCCCTTGATGTGCACCATCATGAGACGACCCTTCCCTGGAGTGCCCGCTCCCCTTCTTGCCCTTCTACCGTGACACCCCCCCCCCCCCCCACACCATATCACAGAATTTACAAACTAATCCTAACAGGCTCTGATTCACTCTGACCTCATTTTTTTTTCTAATTGTGCTTCACAATAAAGTTACACATTTCTTTTTCTTTTCACTGACGTGGTACATATATAATTTGCGTTTTTGTGCATTATCTGAGTCTTGGTGCCTATTATGTTGCTGCAAGCAAGATTTTCATTGTACCTGCATCTCACCATACTTATGCATACAGTATGAGAATAAACTTGACCTGACGTGACGGTTGACTTAATGTTGGTCGGCGTGGGCAGGTTGGTCCGAATGGCCTGTTTCCACACTGTATGACTTGCCGTGTCCTTACTTACCAAGTGATCTCAAGACCCGATTCCTCAATTTACACATCAGTGACGCCCCATTACTGGCCAGTAACACCAGGTGAAGATGGCAGCAGTCAGTGTGTTCTCGAGACACAGTGACGAGCCAGAGGTCAGGTCACCAGACAATACTTTTATTGAGATGAATCAACAGATTTGCACAGGCATGAGATGGAGAGAGTGAGCACTTACATGAACATACTGATCGCTGGTTTGTAAAGCCTCTTTACAAACAGTGCTGTATGCCAGAGGGGCAGTACCGAGGGTGTGCCACACTGCCACAGAGGCAGCAAGGTAGTGCCGCACTGTCAGAGGATTGGTGAGGGAGTGCCGCACTGTCGGGGGGGGAGGCAGTAGTGAGGGAGTGCTGCTCTGTGGGAGGGGCGGTACTGAGGGAGTGTTGCTCTGTGGGAGAGGCAGTGGAGGGAGTGCCACGACATCAGAGGGGCAGTGAGGGAGTGCCGCACTGTGAGAGGGGCATTACTGAAGGGATGCAGTGCTATGCAGGAGCAATTCTGAAGGAGTGGTGTACCTGTGAAGCGCTTCTCTCAAGAGTGGCTGGTAATTGTGTATATTTGTGTGTAAGTGCGTGTCACATGGCAAGTAAAACATTGACAACCCGAAAAAGTTCAATTGTCCCAAATGTGTGCCGAGCATGGAACCAGTGCGGACCAACTGGCTGGAGGTTTCACGTAGTGTACATCTTCAACATCTCAATACGATGGTCCAAGGTCACAACCTATTTTAAAAGTCTATCCATCAAAGCGGTGTCTAAGAGCAAGATGGCATGCTTCAACGACTAGCAATCACTGACGCACGCGGCCGTTGTGATGAAGTACTTCGAGAGGTTGGTTACGATGGGATCAACTCCTCCTCATTAGTGGCCTGGACCCATTCAACGCGCCTCCCTCCACAACAGGCCGACAGTGGTATCAATATTGCTGGCTCTGCACTCTGCTCCAGATCACGTGGACAACAGCAATGCGTCCATCAAGCAGTTGTTCATTGACGACAGTTTGGCGTTCAACACCATCATCTTGGCCAGCTCCATCGTCAAATTCAGAGAACTGGGCCTCTGCTCGTCCCAATGCAATTGGATCCTTCACATTCAGTATGGATTGGCAATGAAACTCCAGCTCACTGACCATTAGCACTGGGGCACCTCGGGACTGCGTGCTCAGCCCCCCTGCTCTAATCTCTCTAAACCCACGAATGTATAGCCAGGCACAATTCCCATGCTACATTTAAATCAACTGACGACACCACAGTCACAAGACAAATAACAGGTAACGATGTCAGAGTACAGGAGGGAGATCGATAATCTACTCGAGTGGTGCCAGAACACTATGCTCTCAACGTTAGCAAGGCAAGCAACCGATTGTTGACTTCAGGAAGGGAAAGCCAAGAGTCCGTGAACCTGTCTTCATTTGCGGGATGACGGTGAAGTGTGTTAACAGCTTCTGATGCCAGGGTGTGCATCTCTCTGATAATCTGTCCTGGTTCCAGCACATTGATATAAATCACAAAGAAAGCTCACCAATGTCCTACTTTGTCAGAGCTTCAACTTGTCAGTGAATACTCTAGCGATCTTCAACAAGTGTACAGCGGACAGCATACTGACTGGTTGCATCACGACACGATTCAGAAATGTGCATGCTCAAGAACGAAGGAGGCTGCAGAGGGTGGTGGATATTGCCTGGTCCACCATGGGTACTGACCACTTCACCATCGAAGGGATTTACAGGAAGCACTGCCTCAAAAGGCAGCTAATATCGAAGACCAACATCACCCTGGCCACGCTCTCAGTACCACCATATGGAAGAAGATACAGGCGCCTAAGATCCCATGACTTCCAGGTTCAGGAACAGCTTCTTCCCATCAATCAACGTCTTGAACTACCCCACCCTACCTCAACACTCAGCCTCCATGGTCTTTGCACTTCTATGGTTATTCTACGTGGTTTGGTTTTTGCACTATCATAGCCTGGTTTACTTCGAATAAATGATAATTTATTGTATATTTATTGTTGTAATTGCATCCAATTTGCCTGTAAAGCTGTAGTAGCAAGAACTTAATTGTTCTGGTTCATTTGTCTGGTACAAAAGGGACGGGTTACACCTTAACTGGAGAGGCAGCAACGTTGTGGCAGGCAGGTTTGCTAGTGCTACACGTGTGGGTTTAAACTAAATAGTGGGGTGGAGGGATTGACAAATAGGGAGTATAAAGATGGAGTTAAAGGGGAAGTGAGTACAAGAAAAGTTACAAAAGCATCCTGAATTAATGGGAAGGAAAGTTCGAGAAGGGATAAGAGAGTAAGGTCAGGGGCAATAGTGGCCGGTGTGAGAGGGGAGGTGAATATTGAAGTCAAAGTGTTGTATATGAATGCGTGAAGTATAAGAAATAAAGTAGATGAGCTCGAGGCTCAGTTAGAAATTGGCAAGTATGATGTGGTAGGAATTACAGAGACATGGCTGCAAGAAGACCAGGGCTGGGAACTGAATATTCAAGGGTATATATCCTATCGAAAAGTCAGACAGGTGGGCAGAGGGTATGGGGTAGCTCTGTTGGTGAGAAATGAAATTCAGTCCCTTGCGAGGAGTGACATAGAATCAGGAGATGTAGAGTCAGTATGGATAGAACTGAGGAATTGTAAGGGTAAAAAGACCCTAATGGGACTTATCTACAGTCCCCCAAAGAGTAGCCTGGATATAGCGTGCAAGTTGAATCAAAAGTTAAAATTGGCATGTCATAAAGATAATGCTATGGTTGTTATGGGAGATTTGCAGGTAGACTGGGAAAATCAGGTTGGTACTGGACCCCAAGAAAGGGAGTTTGTGGAGTGTCCCCGTGATGGGTTATCAGAGCAGCTTGTACTGGAGCCAAATGGGTGAAGGCAATTCTGGATTTATTGTTGTGTAACGAACCGGATTTGATATGGGAACTCGATGTAGCCACTAGGAGGTAGTGACCATAATATGATGTTTTAATCTACAATTTGAGAGGGAGAAGGGTAAATCGGAGGTGTCAGTGCTACAGTTGAAAAAAGGGGACTATGGAGCCATGAGGGAGGAGCTGGCCAAAGTTGACTGGAAAGATACCCTAGCAACAATGACAGTGGAACAAAAATGGCAGGTATTTCTTGGAATAATACAGAAGGTGCAGGATCAGTTCATTCCAAAGAGGAAGAAAGATTCCAATGGTGTAAGGGGCGACCGTGGCTGACAAGGGAAGTCAGGGACATTATAAAAAAAAGAGAAGAAGTATAACATAGCAGAGATGAGCAGGAAGCCAGAGGATTGGGTAACTTTTAAAGAATAACAAGATAACTAAAAAGGCAAAACGGGAAGAAAAGATGAGATACAAAGGTAAGCTAGCCAAGAATATAAAGCAGGATAGTAAAAACTTCTTTAGGTATGTGAAGAAAAAAAATTAGTTAAGACCAAAGTTGGTCCCTCGAAGACTGAAAAAGGTGAATTTATTATGGGGAACAAGGAAATGGCAGACGAGTTGAACAGGTACTTTGGATCCGTCTTCAATAAGGACGACACAAACATTCTCCCAGATCTACTTGTGGCCAGAGGATCTGGGGTGATGGAGGAACTGAAGGAAATCCACATTAGGCAGGAAATGGTGTTGGGAAGACTGATGGGACTGAAGAATGATAAATCCCCAGGGCCTGATGGTCTGCATCCCAGGGTACTTAAGGAGGTGGCTCTAATATCATGGACGCATTGGTGATCATTTTCCAATGTTCCATAGATTCAGGATCAGTTCATGTGGATTGGAGGGTAGCTAATGTTATCTCACTTTTTAAGAAAGGCGGGAGAGAGAAAACAGGGAATTATACACCAGTTAGCCTGGCATCGGTTGTGGGGAAGATGCTGGAGTCAATTATATAAGATGAAATAGCAGCACATTTGGATAGCAGTAGCAGAAGTGATCCGAGTCAGCATGGATTAACGAAGGGGAAATCATGCTTGACTAATCTTCTGGAATATTTTGAGGATGTGACTAGAAAAATGGACAAGGGAGAGCCATTGGATGTAGTGTACCTGGACTTTCAGAAAGCATTTGATAAGGTCCCATATAGGAGATTAGTGGGCAAAATTAAAGCACATGGTATTGGGGGTAGGGTGCTGACATGGATAAAAAGTTGGTTGGCAGACAGGAAACAAAGAGTAGGGATTAACGGGTCCCTTTCAGAGTGGCAGGCAGTGACTAGTGGGGTACCGCAAGGCTTGGTGCTGGGACCACAGCTATTTACAATATACCAATGATATAGATGAAGGGATTCAAAGTAACATTAGCAAATTTGCAGATGACACAAAGCTTGGTGGCAGTGTGAACTGTGAGGAGGATGCTTTGAGAATGCAGGGTGACTTGGACAGGTTGGGTGAGTGGGCAGATGCATGGCAGATGCAGTTTAATGTGGATAAATGTGAGGTTATCCCCTTTGGTAGCAAAAACAGGAAGGCAGATTATTATCTAAATGGTGTCAAGTTGGGAAGAGGGGATCTGGGTGTCCTTGGTCATCAGTCATTGAAAGTAAGCATGCAGATACAGCAGGCAGTGAACAAAGCGAATGGCATGTTGGCCTTCATAACAGGAGGAGTTGAATATAGGAGCAAAGAGGTCCTTTGTAGTTGTACAGGGCCCTAGTGAGCCCACACCTGGAGTATTGTGTGTAGTTTTGGTCTCCAAATTCGAGGAAGGACATCTATATAATTAAAAGTTTCATCTTGACCACTTCCTGTCTGCGCTGTATATTGATTTTAGAAAAAAAGCTACCCTGTATCGCTGTGATTTTGGCCATCTTACTCAGTCTTCCTCCGCTGAGCCAGCCCCGAGGATTTTTCCCATTGATGTAAAATAAAAAAAGTTATGAGTGTTTAAAAAACCTTGAGATCAGCTGATTAGTCCTCTCGCCTGTGGAGGGGGCGGGGGGGGGGGGTGGGGTGGGTGGGCAGGTCTATAAAACTCCGGATGCCTGGACGTGAGTCAGTCACTCTGCAAGATCATGAGGGAGAGGCCACGACTGTCATTCTAAGCTGTGAATCAACTGAAATGTGAGTTTGCAATGTACTTGCAATAAATGATTTGTTAGCCCTTAATGACAATGCCATGAGTTGTTTGGCCTGCTGCCCTGCCCTGCCTTTGCTTGAAAGTGCAATGATTAATTGGAAATGAAATGACAATGCTATGAGATGTTTCGCTGACTGCGGATGCCCCACAGTGGAGAGGCCGCGCTCAGCTGTGTGAGTAGATTCAAGAAAGTTTACTGTCATATATATGGTGTGTGAGTCAGTGTGGGTGAGTATGAGTGTGAGTATGAGTGTCTGTGTGTATGTGTGTAAGTCTGTGTGAGTGTGTGTGTGTGTGTATGTGTATGTGTGAATGCGAGTGTGTGAGTGCGAGTGTGTGTGTGTGTGTGTGAGTGTATGTGTATGTGTGTATGTATGTGTATGGGAGTCTGTGAGTGTGTGTGAGTCTGAGTGTGAATTGGTGGAGAGGTGGAATATTGCGTTGGGGGACCAGCCCTCCTGTGTGAAGCTGGGACCCAACGGGTCCCACTTAGTCTAGTTCTTGCTATTGAGGGAGTGCAGTGTGGGTTCACCAGGTTAATTCCCGGGATGCCGGGATTGTCATATGTTGATAGAATGGAGCGGCTGGGCTTGTATACTCTGGAATTTAGAAGGATGAGAGGATATCTTATTGAAACATACAAGATTATTCAGGGTTTGGACACGCTGGAGGCAGGAAACATGTTCCCGATGTTGGGGGAATCCAGAACCAGGCGGTAAGCCATTTAGAACGGAGATGAGGAAAAACATTTTCACACAGAGTTGTGAGTCTGTGGAATTCTCTGCCTCAGAAGGCGGTGGATGCCGGTTCTCTGGATGCTTTCAAGAGAGAGTTAGATAGAGTTAAAGACAGCGGAGTCAGGGGATATGGGGAGAAGGCAGGAACGGGATACTGATTGTGGATGATCAGCCATGATTACATTGAATGGCGATGCAGGCTCGAAGTGCAGAATGGCCTACTCCTGCACCTATTATCTATTGTCTATATCGGGTGCATATAACAAATAAACACTTTTGGTTTTCGATGTCTTGTGATACCTAGAAATCAATAAAGAATAATTCTCTGGGGAACATTTGTCCCTAGCACCAGTAACTTTTTTGTCCTAGTCCTAAACCCTCATTGGAATGTGTGTGTGTGTCTTAGTCTGTGTGTCTTTGTCTGTCTGTGAGTGTGCGAATGTGTGTATGAATGTGTTAGAGCTTGAGTGTGTGTATGTGAGTGCACGTGTGCTTGTGAGCATGAGAGTGAGAATGTGACTAGTAGGTGTAATTTTAATGTGGGCCTTATGGATGGAACTGAGAAACAAGTAGATTATCACCTCTACATTGCACTGTAGGCCCCTAAATAGTCAGCGGGATTAGAGGGAAAAATATGCAGGGAGATTGTGGAGAGCTAAAAGAATAATAGGGTTGTCATAGTGTACAAAAATAAACTGCTGGAGAAACTCAGCGGGAAATTTACAGACCACATTTAGGGTCAGGACCCTTCCTCGGGGATTTTACCTTTCCTAATATAGATGGGACAGATACAAGGTGCAGGAGTAGGCCATTCGGCCCTTCGAGCCCGTACTGCCATTCAATATGATCATGGCTGATCATCCAAAATCAGTACCCGTTCCGTATGGTATCTCCGTCCGCATTGCGGCCTAACATCGAAGAGCTGGAGGATCGACTTCGGGAGCTCTAACCGCGGGAGCCTGCGGACATAACATCATGAAGCTCGCAGTCCCTTGGTTAGGGACCAACGTCGGGAGCTCTAAGACGCAGGAGCTTCGACCGCCCCGATGCGGGAGCTTCGATCACCCCGACATGGGAGCTTCGATCGCCGGCTGCACAAGCTTCGATCGTCCCGAATGCGGATGGTTCAGCTGCCTCATCCGCGGGAGAAAAGAAGGGAAGAAGAGAAGACTTTATTGCCTTCCATCACAGTGTGCTGTGATGGATGTTTATGTTAATTTTTATGTAGTTGAATGACTTGCAGCTTTTTGGTATGACTGTATGGCAAATCAAATTCCTTGTGTGTAAACATACTTGGCTAATAAATTCTTTGTATCTTGTTCCTGCTTTCTCCCCATATGCCTTGATTCCATTAGCCCTAAGAGCTATATCTAACTCTCTGTTGAATACATCATGGATTGCCATAGTGCTAGATTAGATGGGGTGAATTTGACACAAATTTAGAAAGAGATTGCAAACATTGATTGGAATAGATTGTTTGAGGGCAAGTGGATGTCTGGCAAGTGGGTGGCTTTTAACAGTGAGAATTCAAGGCCTGTGTGATGGCGTTACAGTGAAGGGCAAGGCTGGCAATAGAATGGGACCCTGAATGACAAGAGATATTGAGGCTCAGACCAGAAGAAAAGAGGAAGCATGAATCAAGTGCAGGCAGCTGGGATCAAGTGTATCCATGGAGGAATGAAGGGGAGGCAGTAGTATACTTAAGGAAATCAGGAGGGCAAAAAGGGGATAGATACAAAATGCTGGAGTAACTCAGTGGGACATGCAGCATCTCTGGTTAGAAGGAATGGGTGACGTTTCAGGTTGAGACGTGAGATAGCTTTGACAAGGAGGATTGAGGAGAATCCAAAGAGATTTTTTTCAGTATGTTAAGTATAGAAGTTAAGAAACGGTGAGAAAGAGGCATAATAATGGGAAAGGACGAGTGTCAGTAATCATGCTCCTTATCACCTGATCTAACTAATCTCCAGATTCCCCCGCCTCCCATCACCAGCTCGGCATTGAAGAGCAATTCCTCCCTCTTCTTTCAATTCCTCCCTCTGAGGAAGCACGAAACATTGACCGTTTTATCTTTCCACAGATGCTGCCTGACTGGCTGAGTTCTTCCAGCCTTTCCATTTTCGTTTCAGATTGCAGCATCTGCAGTCCGACTGGTTTCCCATTACAGATGAAAACACTCAGCAAACCGAGCAGCGTCTGCAGAGAGAGAAGCAGGGGACACTCCAGGAGTGTAGAAAGGACCTGAAATGTCAGCCATCCTTTTTCTCCAGAGATGCTGTCTGACCCGCTGAGTTACTACAGCACTTTGTATCTAACTTTCCAGAAGTGTTCCCGATCTGTTTCAGGTTTCCTGGCTGTGTATTCTGCTTCGGAAAGAGCGATCTGGACTTGGGGAAACTCAGGAGGGGATGCTGTGGGACTGGGACTGGGACTGGTGTAGAGTGAAGGACCGCATTCAGTCCATGGAGGAGAGAGGTTTTGCCTTTAAACTATTTCCACCGTGAGAGCAAAGGGTTAAATCAAAGCTGATGAGGGTGGTGGAAGATGGTTGTACGTGAGAAGGGAGGGTGCTGAGGATATGGGAGAGACACCTCAGACAGGGACAACCCCTCTACACACACAGCACTGAACATGGGGCAGGTTTGTGCTTTGTATAGCTGGGAATTCCATTTAAAATGGGGAAACGTTGTAGGAATGAATGTAAAAAAAAGGGTTTCAATCCTTACCGCAGCGATGATCACAGATAAGAGATCAGGGCATGCTGGACCAGACAGGCCAGGCCAGAGGGAGAAAAACAGGATGGACTAGGTCATACCAGGCCTGCACTGGACCGGAGCAGGGCCAATACTGGACGGGCTGGGCCTGGACTGAATTGAACCTGACCAGGGCTGGACCAGAACAGGCCACGACCTAGCAACAGCTGAACTGTGCACGAGGAATTGAGTTTACATTTGTTTACATGACCCCAAGCTGAGAATCACTCTTTTCCTCCTCTAACTGGCTGCCTACATTGTTCAGAATAAATATTTACAAATAAACCCTCGATGAGAAGCTTAGACTGGAGTCACCCCGAATCCAGGGTCCTCTATCGCTCTGCGTTGGCTCTAAGACTTTTATTTTTTCGGACATCCTCTGAACGCCTGTCCTGGAATAAAATAACCAGCTATTAGAAGTGTTGTTCATCACCAAGAGCAGATTAGTCACAGAGTGAAGCTCCATCTCCCCTGTCCCATCACATCAACCCAGGGTTAGACACTGTGTGTTAGGCACTGTAGGGTTGGCTGTGGAGCCTAAGTCAGTGGATAGAGATAGGCAAATTCTTGATTAGAACGGGTGTCAATGTTTATGGGGAGAAGGCAGGACAATGGGATTAGGAGGCAATGATCAGCCATGATTGAAGTGCGGAGTAGACTCGATGGGCCAAATGGCCTAATTCTACTCCTATAACTTGTGAATACAGAGTGAAGCTCACGCTAACCTGTGCCATCACATAAACTTAGTGTTAGACACAGAGTGAATCTCCCTCTCCCCTGTCCCGTCACCTAAACCAAGGGTTAGACACATTGAAGCTCCCTCCATCCTGTCCCATCTCATAAACCTAGTGTTAGACACAGTGCAGCTTCCTCCAGCCTGTCCCATCACATAAACCTAGTGTTAGACACAGTGCAGCTTCCTCCAGCCTGTCCCATCACTCACCCCCAGGGCACGGGTTAATTACAAAGTAAAGCAACTTCTGCACCATCCTATCACATAATTCCAGGGTTGGACCCAGAGTGTAACTTCCTCCACACTGTCCCATCACACACTCCCTGGGCACAGAGTGAAGCTCCCTCCACCCCGTCCTCACACATATGTCCAGAGTTAGACATGGAGAAAAGTTCCCTCTACATTGTCACATCACGTATTCCCATGGTACAGATTAGGCACAGAGTGATGTTCTCTCTACACTATCTTGTCATGTATTCCCAGGGCATGGATTAGACCCAGAATAAAACCTCCTCTATACCCTCGTCCCATTGCGTAATCTCAGGCCATGGATTAGACACAGAGTAAAGCTCCCTCTACACTGTCTCATCACACACTCCTATGGTATAGGGTTAGACACGCCCTCTGTGCTGTCCTGTCACACACTTCCATGGGTATTCACTGACCTGATGGCAGGAGTGGTCCCCAGTGGAGGTCTCTCTATAAGAGAGTCCTCCCCTTTACATCTGGGACCTGGGGTGGAGAATGTTGCACAAAGCTGTGGCCTGTAACAGGTACTTGAGCCGGTTCACGGACTCGCCAGCCCCAGTTCAACTATCTGAAGGGGCTGCTCCTCAAGTTTTGTCTACATTTTAGCCACTTGGCACCCGGTACAGAGGGGGGAGGGTCGGGAGGGGGGGGGGGTTCTCCCTGTCGGTCTGCTCCTGGGCCTGGCCAAGATGGCCATTCGCGGGTCCAGGCAACGGGTAGTCGACGGCCACACCGAGGTCGGCTGTCTGCCCCTTTTCCGGGCCTACGTTCGTGCCCACGTGTCCCTGGAGAGGGAACACGCGGTGTCCACGGGGACTTTGGAGGCCTTCCGTGAACACCGGTCGCCGCGGGAGGCCGGGTGTATAACTTATGAGGATGACGTTATTTTAAAATTGATGAATGTTTTGTAAACTGCCACAAAGACAGGTTTAATGATGTTATCCTTTTGTATGTTTGTTTTTGTTTTCTGAATAATAGTATTTGTATAATTTTTTTTTTAATGGTTAGTCACTGCAAACTCACCAAATCCATTTTCAATTCCTTATCTACCAAACCTGTTAACCCACATTACCAATGCATCCATAGTTTAATGCTCAGTAGGAATTACTACGGACCTTTCTACCCTGGGCCTCCTCCAAGGTCAGAGTGAGGCCACATGCAAATTGGAGGAACAGCACCACATTTTGCTTGGGCAGCTTACAACCCAGCGCTATGAATATCGTTTTCTCTCATTTCAAGTAATCCTTGCATTCTCCCTCTCTCTATCACTCACCCACCCTAGTCATCCTGCTAGTTTCACTGTTCGATTCCCTTTGTTATCACTTCGTCCACAGCCAACAATGGACCATTGTGGGCTCCTTGGCCATCGGTGCCATCTCTGATTTGTTCTGTACCTTTTCATTCCCTCTCCCCCAACTCTCAGTCTGAAGAAGGGTCTTGACCCGACTTGTCACCTATTCCTTTTCTCCAGACATGCTGCCTGACCCGCTGAGTTACTCCAGCATTTTGTGTCTATCTTCTCGTTAATAGTCATCTCTGTATTGTCATCATTCGGGATGTTTCATGGACCATCCACCGGAGCAGCCAGGGCTCAACCATCCCACGCACAATTCATTCTCTGCAGGTCAATGGACCAGTTACAACTAGCGCAAGTCTTTCTCCGAGCCACTCACGAATACCTTGCCTTTGCATAGCCCATCTCCATTACACCACCGTCTCCACTGGAAAATAGATCTTGTCCACCCCGAGCAAGGGGAACTTCCCGATTCTGCCACCGTGCTTTCCAGTCAGGTTCTTCCAGAGAAGGGAAGGGAAGAGTGGGGAAAGCAAAGGGCATGACCATCCCAATTATGGTCAGGAACGAGGAACAAGAACACCTCACCTTCTCCTGGAGCCGCTCCAACATGGCCGCCAGGTGGGCCTCTCTGTTCTCCTTCTGGATCTCGTTCTTCTGCTCCAGCTTCTCCTTGGCCATCCTGATGAAGTTGTTGTTTTCCTCAATGGCCTTCTGGATCACCTCCCGTTCGTGTTCCCTTTTCTCAGCCAGATGCTTCAGCAGCTCCGCCTCCTGACACTGGAAGAGCACAAGGCCCGCAGTGGTAACAGCGGGACAGATCGTTTGACCATCTCCCCAGAGCTTTTGACCATCTCCCCTGAGCTTTTGACCATCTACCCAGAGCTTTTGACCATTTCTCCAGAGCGTTTGAGCATTTCACCATCTCCCCACCAGAGAATCCCAGATGCGTCTATCCAGACCAGAGGGACTCAGACACCAGACAGTTGTGCATCTTCCCCAGACCCTGGTCAGTCTCCCAGTGTCTCTCCCAGACCTCTGCCAGTCTCCGGCTGTCTCCTCTACATGCCCTTCAGTGGCCCGGTGTCAACCCTCCCTCCCTCGAGCACAAACCTCAGTCAGTCTCCAGGCATCTTAACCCAGAACCCGGTCAGATCTTCCGTTACCGCTATTCCACGTTACTGCCGTCCTACCTTCCTCCTTTCCTCAGCTGCCTCCATTTTTTTCTGGATCTCCTCCAGGGACGGGTCCCGTTTTTTGGGGAGTGCTGTGTGGAATTCTGGAACCCCGTCAAAGGATGGCGGCTTCAGGATGACCTCGAAGGACAGACCAGATGATCGCTTGTTCAGCTCCTTCACCTCCATGTCAGAGATAAAGCACCAGTTCTGATCTGCTGGATCTGCAACACAGGGATCTTGTTGGTCATCAGCATCACTCATGGACAGGAAGCCATTCACTCCCTCGATCCTATCCCACAATGCGGCGCACCTCCTCTTTTCTGCCAGAGATACCATAGCAGGGGCGGCATGGTGGCACAGCGGTAGAGTTACTGCCTTACAGCGCCAGAGATCTGGTTTGATCCTGACTACGGGTGCTGTCTGCACAGAGTTTGTACATTCTCCCTGTGACCGCGTGGGTTTTCTCCAGGATCTCCGGTTTCCTCCCACAAGACGTAAAAGTCTGTAGGCTAATTGGTTGGCAAAATTGTAAATTGTCCCTAGTGTGTGTGGTATAGAGTTTGTGTGCGGGGTTCGTTGGTCGGCGTGGACTCGTCAGGCCGAAGGGCCTGTTTTCACGCCGTATCTCTAACCTGAACTAAAGCAGTCCCGACAAATACCTTTCAAATTCAGACCCATAAGATCCTTTAGATGCTGTTGTGGAGAGTGTTCTCAATATTCTTAGTATATTTGTGTTAATTTTCTTCTGATCTTCCTCCTGAATGAACCTGCTTTGACTGTATCATAAGTTCTTCTCAGTCTTATAAACCTCACCGATGAACATTCCCAAAGCCAGTAACACCACCTGATTTTCATCCGAAAGGGCTTCAGATATACAAGGTGGGACATTATGTTACAGTTGCACAGGACGTTGTTGAAACCGCCTTAGTGTTCAGATTTGTTCACCCTTTTATAGGAAAGATGCCATTGAGTGCAGAAAAGATTTACGAGGATGTTGCCATGACTTAAGGGACTGGCCTGTAGAGAGGTTGGGCAGCTTAGGACTTTATTCCTTGGTATGTAGGAGACTGAGGGCTAAACTTAGTGTATATAATTATTGGGGCATATTTAGAGTGAATGCGCAGTATATTTTTTAAAGTCTAATTTTAGAGTCAAGAATTAGAGGGCGTAGGTTTAAGGGGGGAAAAATTAAATAAGAACTGGAGAGGAAACCTTTGTACACAGAGGGTGGTAAGTTTATGGAATGAATTGTTCATGGAAGCGATTGAGGCAATTATAATAACAATATTTAAAAGTCATTCGGACAGGTGTTGGTAGGGAATGGTTTGGAGGGATAAGGGCTAAATGCCGGCAAATGGGACTACCACAGTTGGGCATCTTGGTCAGTACGGAGGAGTTGGGCCAAAGGTCCCGTTTCCGTACTGTATGGTTCTGTGACTCTACAATCCTTCCCAAGGTGCAGTGTCTGCTACAGAGTGAATTATTACAGAAGGGTCACGCTGTTACGCGGTGGTACGGTCACGTACACACAGCTCTTTCCCTGGACCCAGGTTTAGTGACCATATCCCTGCCATTCTCAAAGCCATCTCAGTTCTGGTGATCTCCTCACCAAGTTGTCAAACCTTTCAATATTTCCTCATCTCCCAAAGTTGATTTGACTGTTCTTTGTACTCAACCCCAATGCCATAAGGTCATAAGTCATAAGTGATAGGAGTAGAATTAATCAAATGAGAGGGTCTTTCGGAGCTCACTGCAAATTATTAAAGGGAGATTTTATTAAATAGTCATAGGGAATAAGAGTAGAATTAGGCTATTCGGCAAGTGTACTCCACCATTCAATCATGGCTGATGTATCTCTCCCTCCTAACCCCATTCTCCTGCCTTCTCCCCATAACCTCTGACACCTGTACTCTCCTCTTGTCTTCCTAATTTTCCTTTGCAATTTGCTGCTCCCCCTCACTATACCCACTCGTCTTGGTGAAATCAGTAAAGTGGGAAATGAATGGTTGTTGTTTTGATCACCATGTAGGGGAAGGACATAGGTTTAAGGTGAGGGGTGGAAAGATTTCATAGGAACCTGAGTGGTAACGTTTTCACACAGAGGGTGGTGGGTTTATGGAACAAGCTGCCGGAGGAGGTTGTTGAGGCAGGTACTATTGCAATATTTAATAAACATTTAGACAGGTACATGGATAGGATACGTTTAGAGGGATATGAGCCAAATGCAGGCAAGGTGGGACTAGTGTATATGAGACATGTTGGCCAGTATGGGCAAGTTGAGCTGAAGGGCCTGTTTCCACGCTGTATGACTAATTGGTGAGGCGATATTTACTCTGAGTATAAAGCATCAAGTTTTAAATCACAGTGTCCACATTTGACGAGTGAGAATCAGCTCTGTAAACAGTCCCGTAGTCGTGCCAGCCTCCCACCCAGTAACGGTGCTGATTAACCTGCTCCATGCAGTGCCCGCAGCACCAACACCACCCCCAGCGCTCACCGTCAAACTTGTAGAGAGTTCTACTGTGTGGTTCAGGGTTGAAGCAGGAGCAGAGTATGTTGAAAAGGGGCAGTTCTTTCATCTTCTTCTTGTAGGCTGAAAGTGAAGGAAAGATCAGACCAAATGAACAATACCACCCTCCACCTCATGCCTGAGACAACGCCAAGCTTGTACATTTTCGTGCAAACCTCTCCTACATCCCCGAGCCAAGGGCATCTGGTTATATTAATGACTTTGTTACAGAAGACCACTAACATGTTATAAATGCTGTTACAGTACCGTGTCAGCACCCAAGGAGATTACACATCACAAACATATATCCAGCTGATGTGAATGTTACAGTACTGTTGGGACGAGAACTATAGAAACAAGGAACTGCAGATGCTGGTTTACAAAAGACTCCACTTGCTGAAGTAACTCAGCAGGTCAGGCAGCATCTCTGGGGAACATGGATTGGTGATGTTTTGAGTCAGGATCCTTCTTCAGTGATTGTGCGGAGGGGGAGGGAGAAGCTGGAAGAGAAGTGGGACAAGACAAAACCTGGCAAGTAATAGTCCGACACAGTTGAGGAGGGCCATTTGATAAGCAAATGGTTGGACAACGGCCAGAGGTGAAAAGACAGAAGGTGTGAGACAAATGGATTGAAGTTGCCAATTGTGAAACTAGAAGAAAGGATGTAGGAGGAAGGGGAGGAAGAGAGGAGAAATAGTTGTGAGTCTGGGTGCTGTATATCACTATGACTCTAGTTGATGTAGTTGCATGATATAGTTGATGTAGTTGCATGTTGATCTAGTTGCATGGATACAACAGTCTGAAGAAGGGACCCAAAACATCACCTCCCCATGTTCTACAGATATGCTGCCTGATCCGCTGAGTTACTCCAGTACTTTGTGTCCTTTTCTGTGGATATGAAAATGCTGTTACAGTGCAGCCAGGGGAGTGTGCTGTGGATGACACTTTCTCCAAGTACAGTCCTTTAAAACACAACTTGTGTGGGCGGAAGAATCGAACTATATCTTCAAGATGCACCAGTTTTGTTTCTTTGACATGGAGCTTTTATTACATATTCACAGTTTACAAAATACCACATTGATCAAAACTGCTATGCCTGGAGTTTGCCAACATCGATCATCAGATTATAATATTTTCAGCCATACCCATGATGCACTCGAGCCACGCAGCGCCCAGCGTTCACAAAAGCCTTAAAATCCCCGTGGACGCCACATGTTCCTTCGCAAAGAAACGCGGGCATGGACATAGGCCTGGAAGAGGAGCACGGTCTTGGGTAGAACCCTTCGATTGCCTACTGCCTGGACCAGCAAATGGCCATCTTGGCCAGGCCCAGAAACAAACAGAGGGAGATTCATGTTCAAGATTCAAGAGAGTTTATTGTCATGTGTCCCAGATAGGACAATGAAATTCTTGCTTTGCTTCAGCACAACAGAACATAGTAGGCATGAATACAGACCAGATCAGTGTGTCCATATACCATTATATAAATATATACACACATGAATAAATAAACAGATAAAGTGCAAATAAACAGATAATGGTCTATTAATGTTCAGAGTTTTGTTTGAGGAGTTTAATAGCCTGATGGCTGTGGGAAAGCGGCTATTTCTGAACCTGGACGCTGCAGTCTTCAGGCTCCTGTACCTTCTACCTGAAGGTAGCGGGGAGATGAGTGTGTGGCCAGGATGGTGTGCATCCTTGATGATGCTGCCAGCCTTTTTGAGGCAGCGACTGAGATAGATGCCCTCGATGGTAGGGAGGTCAGAGCCAATGATGGACTGGGCAGTGTTTACTACTTTTTGTAGTCATTTCCTCTCCAGGGCGCTCAAGTTGCCGAACCAAGCCATGATGCAACTGGTCAGCATGCTCTCTACTGAGCACCTGCAGAAGTTCGAGAGAGTCCTCCTTGACATACCGACTCACCGTAATCTTTTCAGGAAGTAGAGGCGCTGATGTGCTTTCTTTATAATTGCATCAGTGTTCTCGGACCAGGAGAGATCTTCAGAGATGTGCACGCCCAGGAATTTGAAGCTCTTGACCCTTTTCACCATCGACCCGTTGATATAAACGGGACTGTGGGTCCCCGTCCTACCCCTTCCAAAGTCCACAATCAGCTCCTTGGTTTTGCTGGTGTTGAGGGCCAGGTTATTGTGCTGGCACCATTTGGTCAGTCGGTCGATCTCTCTTCTATACTCTGACTCGTCCCCATCAGTGATACATCCCACAACAGTGGTATCGTCAGCGAACTTGATGATGGAGTTCGCACTATGACTGGCTACGCAGTCATGAGTATAGAGTGAGTACAGCAGGGGGCTGAGCACGCAGCCTTGAGGTGCTCCCGTGCTGATTGTTATCGAGGCTGACACATTTCCACCAATACGAACAGTCTGTGGTCTGTGAATGAGGAAGTCGAGAATCCAATTGCAGAGGGATGCGCAGAGACCCAGTTCTGCGAGTTTGGTAACCAGCTTGGAGGGGATGATTGTATTAAATGCCAAGCTTTAATCAATGAATAACAGCCTGACATGAGTTTTTGTTGTCCAAGTGGTCCAGAGTGGAGTGGAGAGCCAGCGAGATCGCATCCACCGTTGATCTGTTGTGGCGGTAAGCGAACTGCTGTGGGTCCAAGTTTTTATCGAGGTAGGAGTTGATTTGCGCCATGATCATTGCGCCATGAGAATGTGCTCCTATAACTTCATAAGTTATAGGAGCACAATTAGGCGATTCGGCCCATCAATTCTACTCCACCATTCAATCATGGCTGATCTAAGTTTCCCTCAACCCCATTCTCCTGCTTTCTCCCCATACCCCCCAAGACTCTTACTGTTCAATCTGTGCCTTAGAAATACCCAATGACTTGGCCTCCATAGCCATCTATGATGGTGTGTGCAGGTCTGGGTGAAACAGTGTACAAGCCCTGAGGTGGGAGGGAGTTTGTTGGGTGAACAGGACGATACGTACCAGACAGCGACATGGTGACCGAAATAGCACTCAAACCACAGTGGAGAGCAGCGGAGGGTGGGGTTCACCTGACAACCTGGGGAGGGAAAGGAAGAGAGAGTGAAGTGCTGGTGGCAAAGTCAGAAGATCCAGAAACATCCAGGATGGATCCCGTTGGTCACGACCGCAGGGAGAATGAAGTCCTCAGTAAATAGATGGAACAGGCACCCAGCGGAGAGAACAGGTTAATTAAGCAGATTAACAGCCCCACATTACAGTCCATTACTGTACAGAGAATACATTACATTTGGATGTGGGACCCACTTACTGTAGACAGAAAGGCATCAGTTCAGTTCAGTTCAGTTTAGTTTATTGTCACGTGTACCAAAGTACAGTGTCAACCTTTTGTTGCGTGCTAACAAGCCAGCGGAAAGACAATACACATGATTACAATCGAGCTATTTGCAGAGTACAGATATGTGATTAGGGAATAATGTTTATTGCAAGGTAAAGCCAGCAAAGTCCGATCAAAGATAGTCTGAGTGTTCAAGAAAGAACTGCAGATGCTGGAAAAATTGAAGGTAGACAAAAATGCTGGAGAAACTCAGCGGGCGAGGCAGCATCTATGGAGCGAAGGAATAGGTGACGTTTCGGGTCGAGACCCTTCAGACTGATGTGGGGGTTGGGGGGGGCGGGAAGAAGAAAGGAAGAGGCGGAGACAGTGGGCTGCGCAGCCTCACCTGCTAAGTTTCTCCAGCATTTTTGTCCACAAAAATTTGGTCTGAGTGTCACCAATGAGTAGTTCAGCACTGCTCCGTAGTTGTGGAGGGTGGTTCAGTTGCCTGATAACAGCTGGGAAGAAACTATCCCTGAATCTGGAGGTGTGCGTTTTCACACCTATACCTTTAGCTTGATGGGTGAGGGGAGAATCTGGAGTGGCCAGGGTGCTACTCATCTTTGATTATGCTGCTGGCCTTGCTGAGGCAGCGCGAGCTATAAATGGAGTCAATGGATGGGAGGTTGGTTCGTGTAATGGCCTCGGTTGTTTCCACAAGTCGCTGCATTCCAGGGTACCTGGCCATACAGGTGTCCAAGGATAGGTTCTTGGGTCCCACTCTCCAGCTGTGCAGAGGTGGGTGCCAGGGACCTTCAGCTATGTAAAGGTGTGTTTTAGGACCATTACCCACAAGCTGTGCAGGGGCAATGGGTGAACAGTTCCAGCTGTGTTCCCAGTCATTGTGCTGCTGACCCATTGCTCTGGCCAGCTTCAGCTCAGCCCAGCTCAGTTGGGACGGGGCGGAATGATGCTGCAAGGAGGGGAGTGGAGAGGCAGGGGGAGGGGGTGGGGGAGAGGTACGGCTGGGAGAGGGGGTGGAGGAGAGGCGCGGCAGGGGGAGAGGGGTTGGGGGAGTGGTGCGTGGGGGAGTAGTGTTGTGGGGGAGGGGGTGGGGGAGTGTTGCAGCAGGGGGAGGGCGGGTGGGAGAGTTGCGCGGCAGGGGAGGGGGAATGGTATGGCGAGTGAATGCACAGCCAAATCTCTTGTCACAAACCATGTCTGGGTTTTCAGCATCTCAAAATGGGAGGATGGATTTTAACCTCACAGAGGTCTGCATATGAGGAGTGGGTCTGAAGGGCTGAATGGCCTCCTCCTGCCCCCAGATGGCCGGTTCATGTGCCAAGTCCCGTCTCTGTTGTACAGTTGTTGATTAGTGGCCCTACTGTCCCCCAATCTGTGTTGGAGGAGATTGGAGGTTTAGCCTTGTCCTGGGCTCTCCAAACTGCAGCGCTCCTCCACTGCCCCATTTTCACTGCCCCATTTTCCCTGACTCCAGTGAGAATCTCAGCCACCAAATTACTTCCTACTACCTACTCACCTCCTCTGGCTCCTAAAGTGTTCATAGTTTAGAGCAACAATGCGGAAATAGGCCCTTCAGCCCACCTAGTCCGCACCTAGCGAATCCTGCACAGTAGCACTACCCTACACACACTAGTGACAATTTACAATTATACCAGCAATTAGCCTGTAAACCTGTATGTCTGGATTGCTTCATTTAATGGAGGCAGTCTCCATTTACAAGGTGGTTCTGATGCAAGATTTAGCCCAGAAATATTGACCATCATTCTCACCATCTACCCACCCCAACACAAAGATCCTGCTCGATCCACTGAGCAGATTGTTCATTGTTTCTTGTGTCTCCTCACACCTTGGTCCACGTTCTCAAAATGTACCGAGGAAATGCAGGCCTCGTCTCCACTCTCGAACCTGATCTTTACATTGATGTCTCATCTCATCTCATCACCAGGCTGTGGGCGAGAAGGGCTGGGCCAAATCCTGCTGGACCAGGCGTCAGCTTCATGGACCATTGATGGTTTTTGCTGATGGTGATTGGGACGGACCCTGCAGTCCCAACTTTGGCCTGGGGTGTTGCTAGAGAGGCCGTGATGTCATCCTGGGATGAGATCACATTTCCCCGCACAATACCACAGTCCAGCTTCACGCCCTTCCCTAACCCAGAACAGCACCTCAACCAAACATTTCCCACAGCGAACCCTCCCAGAAGCATCTTTGGTGCAGAGGTGAGACTTTCATCACCGATCTCAACAACACGTCTTCAGAGAAAAAAATATATAGATTCTTGCAAAGGTGGGAGGTTGCTTTGTATTAACTCTTAGTAAACTGAATTATTTTCAGAAGAGACATTGGATATTCAGGGGCTGGGAATGCCAGGGCATAATGCTGGTAGAGGGTTGTTTTCATCAATGGGCACCCGTAACCTGTGGTGCACTGCAGGGATCAACACTAGGATCATTACTGTGTTAATACATGAACAATTCGTATGTGAATGCAGAAGGCGTGTACAATAAATTTGCAGACTACAGCAAAATCGGTGGTATTGATGATAATGCAGATTATCTTGGGTTACAGAATGATATATTGGTCATTTGGGAAGATGGGCAAAGAAATGGCAGATTTTAATTCTGATACCTGCGACCGCCGGCTGCGGGAGTTTTGATCTCCCCGACGGGTGGTTCGACTGCTCCGACCACGGGAGAAATACAGAGGAAGAAGTTTGGACTTTTTACTTTCCATCACAGCGAGGAATGTGGGGAATCCGCTGTTTATGTTGACTTTTATGTATTTATGTGTCTTGTTGCTTTTTTATTGTATGGCTGTATGGTAATTCGCATATCGCTGTACCTTAATTGGTACATGTGACAATGAAAGACTTTTGAAACCTTTGAGATGATGCATTTTTAGAAGTGTGTGTAGGGAAAGCCTGAACAGTGAATGGTCGGGCTCCAGGGACTATCAAAGAACAAAGAGACTTTGAAGTACGAGTCCAACAATCCTAAAAGATGGCAGTGCAGATAGATAAGTTCATGGATAAGGCATATGGGACATAGAATACAAGAGCAGGGGTTGAAGGTAGAACTTTAAGCTGGAAAGGGTGCAGAGAGGATTTATGAGGATGGTGCAGGACTTTAGGTGCTGAGCTATTAGGAGAGATTGGGCAGGCTAGGACTGTATTCCTTGGAGTGTAGGAGGCCGACATGTGATCTTAGACAGGTGTACAAAATAGGTAGGGCGAATGTTGAGCCTTTTTCCCCAGCTTTGGAAAATCAAGAACTAGAGGGCATAGGTTTAAGAGCGAGGAACCCGAGGAGCAACTTTCCATTCAGTTGGTAGTTGGTATGTGAAACAACCTGTTAGATGAAGTAGTTGAGGCAGGTACAATAACAACATTTTAAAGACATTTGGATAGGTACATGGATTGGAAAGGTTCAGAGGGATATGGAGCAAACAAGGGCAAATGGCACTGGTTTAGATGGGGCATCTTGATGGTCACAGGCGAGTGGGGCCAATGTTCCTGTTTCTGTGCTGTATGAATCTATAACTGGTTTGCTCCATAAATCAGACATCTAAAACCCTCGGCAAGGACCAGATTGTGGATGGAATCTGGAATGCAATGCCGGAGGGGTGGTAGAGGAGCATCTCGACGAGTGCTTAAATTGCCAAGGCATCAAAGACCATGGACCAAGTGCTGCAAAATGGGATTTATATGGATGGGCACCTAATGTTTGGTAAGGACATGATGGGTCGAAAACCCCATGTCTGTGCTGCAGGATTCTCTAAATCAATGGCACGGGAATGTGACCCAGAGGCTGAATTAGTAGCAGAGTGTGTCAGTTGCCATGCTGAGCAGTCATTGGGAAGGGCTTGTCAGTCTACCCTGAGAAAGGCCCTCAGGCTACTGAATGACGCTCATTGCAGTTCAGGACCCATATGAAACAATCTGCAAAGGCGGTTCACTTGATTCACAAGCCCCTTGGTCGGCTTCAACAATGGAAAGACAGACATTCAGCAAGCTGTTGAGAATTGGGAGGAAAGAAGCTGGCTGTGTATTTCTGCTCGAACGCATCCAATGGGATAAACAAGTGACACGTGTTTTCAGTATCCAACCTATGGCTGGCTTGGGTCAGCAACCCATCAACCAATGTCCTGGGAGGGTGTGATGGGATGATGTAGCTTCTCTCAGAGTCTAATCCTAGGACGGTGCGATGGGATGGTGGAGGAAGCGTCTAGCCCTGGGATTGTGTGACTGGATGGTATAGAGCAAGCTTCACTCAGTGTCTAAACCTGGGAGGGGGTGATGAGAGGGTAGAGGGCGTTGAGAAAGATTCAGTCAGTGTCTAATCCAGAAGTGTGTGATGGGGCAGTGCAGAGGGAGCTTCACTCTGTTTCTTACCCTGAGAGGGTGTGATGGGACTGTGTAGAGGGAACGTAATTCAGCCTCTAAACCACCCATCCCTGTCCTAGAAGGGTGTCGCCACTTGGCTACAGTGAACATATCCTTCAGCAGAATAAGAACACTACTTGAAATAAACTGTTCCCAAGGGCTGGCTGCGAGCAGTTTAGGGCTATTAATTCAATATTGACTGGGTGTTGCCGATCCAGAGGTAGCCTGGTGTCTAGACTAGACTTCCCAGTCTGAAGAAGGATATCGAACCGAAACGTCACCCATCCGATTTCTCCAGGAGATGCTGCCTGATCCGCTGAGCTACAACAGCATTTTGTGTCTATCTACATGAAATAAACAGTGCCCAAGGGTTGGGTGTGAACAGGCTACATATTGAATGTGTGTGGCTGAACCAGAGAGTTTCAGCCACTGGGTGTGGCTGAACCAGAGACAGCCGAGTGTCTGGACTGGACTTCTCAGTGATTTGGTAGGCGGTAACTGCACAGTGTAACAGCCCACATTGCCCCATGCCCAGCCCGGTCAAGCCCCAGTCCATGACCACACCCCTAACCCGGCCCGGGATGAATGGAGAATCGCTGGCAATAATACTGGCCCTTCGCCTCTGGATCTCAGGGAGCGGCATGAACCTCGGGCACGGCGAGTGACGCCGAGAGCACTGGGACATTGTAAACAGAAACCGCAGTCGCCTCGCCTCCTACACTCTCCCGACGCCCAAAGACACAAACGACAATGCAGATGCTGGAGTGTGGAACAACAAACCGCTGGAGGGACTAAGCGTCTGGGAGAGGAAATGGTCAGTCCCCGTCCACTCCTCTCCACAACCTGATGCCGCTCGCGTTTTGTTCAGAGAGATGACAGCTGATCTACCGCGATGCCACTATCCTGCACAAACTCCACATCCCTCCACACCTTTAATTATCCGATTAACACCCACTGATTCCTGTCTGAAATGTATTCAGCCGCTGGGGGCTCGACAGAATTCCAGGCTCTCTTCCTCCATCCATCCCCTTCCTCTCCACCCTTCCTCCTTCCCCACCCACCCCTTCCCTTCCTCCCCCACACCTTCCTCCCCACCCTTCTCCATCCCCCCACCCCACCTCCCCCCCTCCCACCACCCACCCCCCCCTCTCCTCTCCCCTCTCCTCTCCCCTCTCCTTTCACCCTCCCCACCCTTCTCCTTGCGATGGAATTTCTCTTCATCTCGGTCCTGAAAAGCCAGCCCTTATTCTGAGGAATTGCGACCCTCTGTTTCCAGACAGCCTGGCCGGTGGCGATGGGAAGACCCTCCCTCATCCACCCTGTTGTACCTTACGATGAGATCGGTCAGAGGGCGGGTGTGGGAGGGGAGGGGGAGCCACCACTTTAGTGGATGGCGCTCACCGATCCAGACAGGCAGCTGACAAAAGGTGTGGGACACAGACTCTTTGCCCATCCATCCTCGCAGGAACGCACTACCCCCCCCCCCCCCTCCTCCCGTGTTCCACAGCGAGACACAGTCCAATTTAAAAAAAATCAGATTAGTTGCCGTGTGTTTTTAAAGCCCGGTAGCTAAAAATTCCACCACCTCCCCGCAGACGCAACACAAGGATGAATGCGTCAAAGGCCAGTCCGCCCAGCAGCACAGACACCTCGTAGCATGCATTATTCCACTTTATTACATTTTTAAACCAAATGACAGTCTCCAGAATCTCGATCCAGCATAAATTTCAGGGACTGGTAATTTTAAATAAATCTTTGCTCAATTCGACCATTTAAAAACAAAATCACTCATGTTAACAACAACACAAAAGCATGCAAAACATATTTCATCAAAGCATGGACTAATGCAAAAAAAATCACAACTGCATTGGTGTACAATGACGTGGAGTAATCGAGCTATTATTATCAATGGAAGTCGCTCACGTCCCTTGCAATTGCAAAGATAGCGGCTGGTTGCATTTCACTGCAAAACCCCGGCAAAGCACCGGTCAGAATCAATCGCTTGCCTTTTGCCCTGCTCCCACTTACCGCAGCTGCCGGCCTCCAAAGAAGCAGCGAGTGATGTGTCTGGACCAGCTCCTTGTCTCCGGACCAGTTCCCAGTCTCCGGCTCATTACATCACAGCCCCATCGCCTGATTGGAGCAAGCCACAATCAGCTCCGATAGGCGGTAGGCATCAAAGCCTCGACCTGATGGAGTTAATCCCCTGAGACCGAGCACTTCTTGCCCGCACCTCGGGCCGCAGCTTCAGGGCCACGCTAAGCAGTGGATGGGGGTGCTGAGCAACAGTGCTGGGCTGGAAGCCACATCTCCATGGCGTGGTCCCCATCTGGAAGAGCTAACTCCACTCGTTCCAGTTACCAGGGATAGTGGAGAGATGCTGTCAGGATAATAGTGCAACAGGTCTGCAGTCCTGCTGAGCTGCTGGGAGTCAGTCTCAGAACAGTACAGTACAGGAAAGACCCTTCAGCCCACAATGTCTAGGCTAAATGTGCAACCAAGTAAAACTGCGGCACAGTGGCGCAGCGGTATAGTTGCTGCTTTGCAGCGCCAGAGACCCAGGTTCGATCGTGACTACAGGTGCTGTCTGTACGTTCTCCCCGTGACAGCGTGGGTTTTCTCTGGGTGCACCGGTTTTCTGCCGCACTCCAAAGACGTGCAGGTTTGTAGCTTAATTGGCTTCAGTAGAATTGTAAATTGTTCCTAGCGTGCAGGATAGTGTTAGTGTGCGGGGACTCAGTGGGCCGAAGGGCCAGTTTCCGCAATGTATCTCTAAACTAAAAAAAACTAATTTTGAAGATAGACACAAAATGCTGGAGTAACTTAGCGGATCAGGCAGCATCTCTGAAGAAAAGGAATAGGTGACGTTCTACGTTAAACTAATGTTCTCTGCCTGTATGTGATCCATATTCCTCCATTCCCTGCACATCCATGTGCCTATCTAAAAGCACCTTAAATGTCACTATCGTATTTGCTTCCACCACCACCCTTGGCAATACGAACCAGGCACACATCACTCTCCGCTGCAAAAAATCCTGTTCCGACAACATCCTCATAAATCTTCTCTGCCCCTCTGTTCAGCTTAATGGTATCTTTCTTGGAGTAGGGGGATCAAAACTGAACACAACGCTCCAAGTGTGGTCTCACCAATTTACAACTGAACGATTAGTTAGTGCACCATTCTGCACCAACTCATTCATACCAGCACTGGTACTAGTGTTACCTTACTTGTAGTGTGGCAGGAGGAAGTCACTCAATGTTCAGCTGTTGGGTCCATGCTGGCTCCACACAGCCCAATCTATGTCAATCCCTCCATGTCCCCCCCCCCCCTCATGGCACAGGAAGGTTCCATTATCTATACTGACTGAGCTGTCCTCTGTCTACCCCTTCCTCTGCCCAGAGCCCCGTGTGTGGGCATCCAAATCCCTTTGAAAGGTCTGGCCATGTCTGACTGGAATATTTGGTGTACACCCTGTCCATGCACTTTGTGGGGGGACCTCACCCACTTTCCCTCCACCTCCCCTATTTGCCAGAGGATTCTGACAGGGAAGCATCAACCTAAAGCATTGACCCCTGTTTCTCTCACCACAGATGCTGCCCATCCTGCTGATTGTTTCCAGCAATCTCTATCCATTTCTTCATCCAATTACTTCCAGTGTGTTCCCTCTGGTTTGCTAATCACGCTGCCACCAATTCACTGCACATCAAATCTGCAGCCCTTCAAGGGGTAATTAGAGGTGGGCTGCAAACCTGCCCTTGCCACCAATACTCTGAATAATGAACAAAAGAAAAACACACTTCTTTCTTTTAGGAAGAAGATGAGGAGGAATTTCTTTAGTCAGAGGGTGGTGAATCTGTCAAATTCTTTGCCTCAGAAGGCTGTGGAGGCAGTCAGTGGATATTTTTAAGGCAGAGATAGATAGATTCTTGATTAGTACCAGTGTCAGAGGTTATGGGGAGAAGGCAGGAGAATGGGGCTAGGATGAAGAGATAGATCAGCCATGATTGAATGGCAGGGTAGACTTGATGGCCCTTTGTGCTTTCCTTCCAGTGAGCTCCGAACGACCCTCTCCTTTGATTAATTCAGGAGCCAGATGATTCAGGTTAGCTGTTCAATGATTCCATATGTCACTCATTTCACTTGCCGCTCCCCATTAATTGATTCTGTCCGTAATCCTTGCATCAGGGCAGCTGAGGTCATCGAATTCTTACTGTCGTTGACTACAAATTAGGGAGCAAGCGGAGCATTTAATTTGCGCCTGGGTTGTGAGTGGATATCAGCTGCTGATCGATGAAATGTTCCAGGAAATTGCTGGAGGTGATATCATTTCAGTAAACCACGAGTCACATCAGCATTCACTGGCCAAAGGCTGTCACTCTCGCAGTTGGTGTGTGAGGTGAGGAAGGCAGCTTTCATAAGATCATAACTAATAGGAGAATTAGGCCATCAAGTCTGCTCTGCCATTCAATCATGGCTCATCTATCTCTTCCTCCTAACCCCATTCTCCTGCCTTCTCCCCATAACCCTTAACACCTGTACTAATCAAGAATCTGTCTATCTCTGCCTTAAAAATATCCATTGACGGCCTCCACAGCCTTCTGTGGCAGAATTCCACAGATTCACCACCCTCTGACTAACAAAATTTCTCCTCATCTTCTTCCTAAAGGAACGTCCTGTAATTCTGAGGCTATGACCTCAAGTCTAAGACTCTCCCACTAGTTGAAACATCTTCTCCACATCCACTCTATCCAAGCCTTTCACGATTCAGCATGTTTCAATGAGGTTCCCCCTCATTCTTCTGAACTCCAGCGAGTGCAGGCCCAGTGCTGTCAAACGCTCATCATATGTTAACCCACTCATTCCTGGGATCATTCTTGTATGGCTCCTGTAACATTAACAGCCCAATTACTGTAATCTGTACGGAAATATTTAAGAGGCATTTAGATGGACATGAATAGGCAGGGAATGGAGAGATATGAAAGACGGCACAGTGGCGCCACGGTAGAGTTGCTGCCTTACTGCGCCAGAGACCCGGGTTCGATCCTGACTATGGGTGTTGTCGGTACAGAGTTTGTACATTCCCACTGTGACCGCGTTGTTTTTCGTTGTGGTCTGGTTTCCTCTCACTCTCCAAAGATGATAGATTTGTAGGCTAATTAGCTTCTGTAATTTCATAACTTTTTCTGAGTGTGTAGGATAGTGCTAGTGTATGGATGATGGCTAGCCTGTTCTCATGCTGTATCTAAAGTCTTAAAAAGTCCATCTGTGGGCAGATGGGATTAGGTAGATTTTTATCATGGTGGGCACAGACTTGGTGGGCCGAAAGGCCAGTTCCTGTGCTGTACACTTCTATATTCTATAGCCACGCTGACTGTTTCCTCAAAGATAGACACAAAATACTGGAGTAACTCAGCGGGACAGGCAGCATCTCTGGAGGGAAGGAATGGGTGATGTTTCATCACCCATT
>CM075978.1:100031761-100077521 GCA_038087875.1 Malacoraja senta | reverse complement strand
ACAAAGGATGGGTGACATTTTGGGTCGGGACTGTTCTTCAGAAGGGTCCCAATCTGAAACTTTGCACTATAAATAAGTGAGTACTCTAAAATGAGCACATTGGGGTGGATGTGCTGTGCAAAGGAAACCAGTCAGCTAAAAATAGATCAGCCACGATCGAATGGCAGAGCAGACTCGATGGGCTGAATGGCCTAATTCCGTTTCTATGTCTTATGAATCAGGAAGCAAAGGACATAGATTTAAGGTAAGTGGGGAAAGATCCAGAGGGGCAACTTTTTCACAGAGAATGGAGGGTATATTTATACGGAATACTATATAGTCATAGTGTGATACCGTGTAGAAAAAGGCCCTTCGGCCCAACTTGCCCACATGTCCCAGCTACACTAGTCCCACCTGCTTGCACTTGGTACATATCCCTCCAAACCTGTCCTATCCATGTACCTGTCTAACTGTTTCTTCAACGTGGGATAGTCACAGCCTCAACTACCTCCTCTGGCAGCTTGTTCCATACACCTACCACCCTTTGTGTGAAAAAGTTACCCCTCAGATTCCTATTAAATCTTTTCCCCTTCACCCTAAACCTATGTCCTCTGGTCCTCGATTCCCCTACTCTAGGCAAGAGACTCTGCTCATCTACCTGATCTATTCCTCTCATGATTTTATACATTTCTATAAGGTCACCCCTCATCCTCCTGCACTCCAAGGAATAGAGACCCAGCCTACTCAACCTCTCCTTATAGCTCACACCCTCTAGTCCTGGCAACATCCTTGTAAATCTTCTCTGACCCCGTTCTAGCTTGACAACATCTTTCCTATAACATGGTGCCCAGAACCGAACACAATATTCTAAATGCGGTGTCACCAACGTAATATACAACTGCAACATGACCTCCCAACTTCTATACTCAATATTCTGACTGATGAAGGCCAAAGTGCCAAAAGCCTTTTTGACCACCTTATCTACCTGCGACTCGATCTTCAAGGAACCATGCACCTGCACTCCTAGATCCCTCTGCTTTACACCACTACCCAGAGGCCTACCATTCACTGTGCAGGTCCTGCCCCTGTTAGATGTCCCAAAATGCAATACCTCACACTTCTCTGTATTAAATTCCATCAACCATTCCTCAGCCCACCTGTTCAATCGATCCAGATCCTGCTGCAATCGTTCACAACCATGTTCACTATCTGCAAAACCACCCACTTATGTATCATCAGCAAACTTGCTAATCTCGCCCTGTATATTCTCATCTAAATCATTGATGTTGATGACGAACAGTAACATTTCTGTTTACATTTTCTGTTGTGCTGCCGCAAGTAAGAATTTCATTGTTTGGGACATATGACAATAAAAACACTCTTGACTCTCTCTCTATATGTATATAAATATATATTTCACATCCCGAACTATTTGAACACACTGTTCACTTCGTTCTCTCTCTCTCTCTCTCTCTCTCTTTAGCCCCCCCCCCCCCCTTCCTCATACCTCACTCCCACTGGCCTGCTTTCACCATAGACTTGTTTGACACCCAAGTGGACTGTGCCTTTAAGAGTCAATGCCCTTGTCTGACTCTTGGCAGCTGTACTCCGTTGAGACTGGGTGGGTGTGCCTGGAACTGCAGACTGGGTGCAAACCACACAGCCATGATTCAAACAGCTTTTACAATCCACCTCCCATTTATTTACACCGGCCTAGATTTGTGTCAGTGCTGACTTAATGATGTTCCAACATCACACAAATAGGTGGTGGCTGTATCCCAGACAAGAGGGTTCAGGGGGGTGTTGGTAGGGTGGGTGCTAACGAGGTGGCTCCCCCAGTGGTGCTGAGAGGTTTGGCGAGGGTGCCGAAGAGGCTTATCAGGACACTGCCTGGATTAGATGGGTTTTAACTACTAGGATAGGCTGGACAAATGTAGATTATTTTCTCTGGAACGCCTGAGATTGAGTGAAGTCCTGACAGAAGTATCTAAAATTATGAGATAGAAACTAATTATAGATAGTCAGAACCTTTTTTCCCCAGGGTACAAATACACTGCATGGTGGTTATATTGAACAAGGGTATTTATACAGAATTGCAGAACACAGTACAGCACAGGAACAGACGCTTTGGCCCACAATGTCAATTCCACAGATGATGCCAAGTTAAATTCATCTCCTCTGCCTGCAAGTGATCCATTTCCCTCCATTCATTGCAAATCTATGCACCCATCTAAAAGCCACTATAGTATCTGCTTCCACCATCGCCCCTGGCAATGCGTTCCAGTCACCCGCCACGCAAAAAAAACCTTGTCCCACACATTTCCTTTAGACTTTCACCCTCTGACCTGAAAGCAATGTCATCTAGTCTGTGACATTTTCATGCTGGAAAATGGTGCTGACTGTCTACCTCTCAGAATTTTATATATTCCTGTCAGGTCTTCCTTCAACCTAAAGACATTCTAGAGGAAACAATCTATGTTTGCCCAACCAATCCTTGTAGTTAATACCATATAATCAAGGCAGCATCCTGGTGAACATCTTCTGCACCATCTCCAAGGCCTCCTGCAGTAGGGTGACCAGAGCTACACACAATGCTCCACATGTGGCCCAACCACTGTTTCACAAAACTGCATCATGACTTTCTGATTCTTGTCCTCCATGCCTATAACACTGAATGCAAGTATACCATACACCTTCATTGTCTCTCTATCCATTTGGGCTGTCAATTAAGGGGTATTGTTTCAGAATAAGGGGTTGTCCACTTCAGACAGACATGGGGACGAGTTTCTGCTCTCAGACTGGATGAACTTCTGGAACACTTGCCTGGAGAAACACAGTGGAGTCATTGAAGGCCGGGATTGGCAGATCGTTGGGTCTATTGGGAGTCAAGGATAATGGAAAATGGGCTTTGAAATGGAGATTGGGGCTACGACCCCATGGACAGCAGAGAATGATGCAGGGGTGAATGGCTTGTTCCTTTCAATGCTCTTCTGCAGCCTTGCAAGCAATGCAGATGAAACAGAAAATCATAAGGATAGTAATTGTTAACAAATGTGTGCACAAATGCTGCGTAAAGAGACAAATGTTTGCAGCTGCTGGAATCATGTGAAATAAACAAAGTGCCAGAAGAACTCAGTGTTCAAGAAGGAACTGCAGATGCTGGAAAATCGAAGGTAGACAAAATTGCTGGAGAAACTCAGCGGGTGCGGCAGCATCTATGGAGCGAAGGAAATAGGCAACGTTTCGGGACAAAACCCTTCTTCAGAACTCAGTGAGTCAGGCAGCATCTGTGAAGGGAATGGACAGACACAGTTCCCGGTCAGAACCACCCTTCGATAAGGATCCTTCAGCAGTGCGGGTCTGGAGAGATGTCGCGGCCCCTTCCCTCGAGAGTGAGCATGTGGCAGAGAGAATCAGAAATTTTAGATTTAGTTTAGTTAAAAGATATAGCGTGGAAACAAGCCCTTTTGCCCTTGGAGTCTGTGCCAACCAGCAATACCCATACACTAGCACTATCCTACACCAACATATATTTTGGAACGAAACCTAGGTGGTCACAGGGAGATAGACACAAAATAGTAACTCAGCGGGACAGGCAGCATCTCTGGATAGAAGGAATGGCTGACTTTTTGGGCCGAGACTCTTCTTCAGGGAGAACGTGCAAACTCCATACTGATAACACCAGAGATCAAGATTGAACCCTGGTCTCTAGCGTAGTGCGGCAATGGAATTACCGGCTAGGTGGCCCTGCAGGAGCCTGGGGTTTAGTTTATTATTGCCACATGCATCGAGGTACAGCAAAACGCTTTTGTTTGCTTGCTGTCCGATCAAATCAGATAGAGTTCTACATGAATACAATCAAGCTATACTAAAGCATGTAGAGCAAAGTGAAAGGTACAGAGTGTTAAAATATAGTTATCAGCATTGTGGAGTAACAGTACCAGAGAAAAGTCCAATGTCTGCAATGAGGAAGATTGGAGAATGTGGACTGTACGCTAGCTTTTGGAAGGACCATTCAGAAGTTTAGTTTAGTTTAGTTGTATAGTTTAGAGATACAGCACAGAAACAGGCCCTTCAGCCCACTCTTGGTGTATTCCAGTTTGGATGGGCCGAATGGTTGCACAGATACTCAGTGAGGCAGATGCCAGGATCTTCCATGGAGCACAGGACTATTGGCTTGAGGTGCCTTCCCTTTGACGGAGGCAGGACATGAATTTCAGACTGGTGGCCTCTAGTACCTGGTTTGGGAATTCAGATCCTACTGCGGAGGGGCGAGCGACCGACTTAAAACAAAAGATTAAAATCCCCCTCTTGAGGACCCGAGGCTCTGGAAGGGAATCTCCCAGTTGCAAAGTCAGTGGTTCACTTCTGCTGATGTTTCAGTTCTGGGGGAAACAGATGGGGGGGGTTTAACTGGGTCAGGGCTAGGTTCCTGTGGCGTGTGTGTGCACACATCTCTTACCGAATGGACTGCTCATCCCTGCGTTTTAATCTTGGAGGCACAAAGAACTGCAGATGCTGGTTTACCACAACAAAAAAGGCACAAGTACTGGAATAACTGGAAGCAGCATCTCTGGACAACATTTGCCCTGGGTTGTAGGGAGTGTGTAGTATTAGTGTGTAGGAAGAAACTGCAGATGTTGGTTTACAACTAAGATAGAAACAAAATGCTGGAGTAACTCAGCAGGACATGCAGCTTTTCTGGAGAATGTCACCCATTCCTTTTCTCCAGAGAAGCTGCCTGTCCCGCTCAGTTACTCCAGCATTTTGTGTGTAGCGCTAGTGTGTGAATGGGTGATTGATGGTCAGCATGGATTTGTTGGGCCGAAGGGTCTGTTTTCATGTTGTATCTCTAATCTAAACTAAAAATGAATAGGTGAGGTTTCAGGTTTCAGGTCAGGTCCCTTCCTAGAATTCAACACTTCAGTCTGATGAAGGGTCCCAACCCAAAGTGACACTGTCCAAGTTCTCCAGAGATGTTGCCTGACCCCCTGAGTTACTCCAGCACTTTGTGGCTTTTTCAACCTTTATGTCGATTTTCAGCTGACTGTTAAGAGTCATAGAGTGTGGAAACAGGCCCTTCGTCCCAACTTGCCCATACCGACCAACATGTCCCAGACTAGTTCCACTTGCCCGCGTTTGGGCCATACACCTCCAAACCCGTCCTATTCATGTATTCAGTCTGAAGAAGGGTTTTGGCCCGAAACATTGCCTATTTCCTTCGCTCCATAGATGCTGCTGCACCCGCTGAGTTTCTCCAGCATTTTTGTGTACCTTTGATTTTCCAGCATCTGCAGTTCCTTCTTTAACATTATTCATCTATCTGTCTAACTGTTTATTAAATGTTGGGATAGTCCCTGCCCCCTCTGGCAGCTTGTTCCATACACCCACCGCCCTTTGTGTGTGTTGGGATAGTCGATGTTCTGCCCATCGCCTTGCCGGATACTATCCCAACGCTCCCTCATCCCCTGGGAACCCCCGCATACATTGTGCGCGCCTGATACCCTGCCACACCGCCCATCCTCTCGTCCAAGCCCCACCTCGATGCTCCGGTTCCCTCACCTTGCACTCTTTCGCTGCCTCGTCCAAAGGAAGGCACTTGTGGTTTTCGTGCTTCTTCGAGTGCAGGCAGACGACACACAGCACCTCCTCGTCCTCCTTGCAGAAGAGCTTCAGCTCCTCGTTGTGCTGCCCGCACATGTCCTCCGGCCCCCGAGCCCTGCTCGCTTCCTTCAGGAAAGAGTCGACAATGTTGGCCAGCGTGCGGTTCCATTTTAAATCGCTGTTGGAATATGTCTCCCGGCAAACCGGGCAATCACAGCCTCCCTTTTGTTTCCAGTAGCTCATCAGACAAGCGCAGCAGAAGTTGTGCTGACACGGCGGGAACACAGGGTCCTTGAAGATGTCCTGACATATTGGGCAGGAGAGCTCGTCTTCCAACCAAGATATCTTTTGTCCCTGATCCATTTTTTTTTTGCCACCACCCTTCTCGAACAGCCCGTTTCCTGTTGACAGGACGGCCCACAGAGATGCACTCCAGTGCGGTTTCACTTCCTAGTCCTGTTGCTAATTTAAAGAGACACTGCCCACTGTAAAAAATACTTTCAGTCCTGTTGCTGATTTAAAGAGACACTGCCCACTGTAAAAAAACTTTCAGTCCTCCAACTTTTAGTTGGTTCCCTCTGGAACCCCTGGACGCTGAGGGGAGACCTGGTGAAAGGTCATAAGTTATAGGAGCAGAATTGGGCCATTCGGCCCATCACGTCTACTCCGCTCAAGGGCTTGTGCTGCGTGACTCTATTGTTGTTCTCGTCCTCAATGCACCCTATTCACAGTTTTAGCCCAGGAGGGCAGATTCAATGGTCTGAATACCTTTTGAGAAATTCTACGACTGGGTTATTTTGCATCATAAAATGAACTTTAACCACAGTCATAAGGTCATAAGTGATAGGAAAGAATTAAGCCATTCGGCCCATCATTCGGCCTCCTCCTCCTAACCCCATTCTCCTGCCTTCTCCTCAAGGCTCTCACTTAACTTTTTTTCTCTGTTGCTAGCTAGGCAACCTAGGCAGCTTTTTGAATTTAATCTTTTTATTTGAATTTCACGGCAATTTACATACATACAATAATAACAGACAGTAATAATCAAGGCATAATTGTACAACAGTATGTAAGCGATCCTCAAAACCCTTACCCTTACCCACCTTCAACCCACCCAATTCAGGTCGGAGCCAAACGGGGACAAACAACACTCACATACGTACACATCCACACACAAATGGTAGAATAGACGAAACAAAATGTGCTATATAAAAATAAAAATAGAAAAAAAAAATATATATATATATATATATATATATACATATATATCTAAATAAACAATAGTAGGGAGGGGGGGATTAAGGGGAAAGCAGCTGCTGTAGAGCAAAACGATGATGGAGAACACTCAGTCCTCTTCCGAGTCCGGGGACAAAGTAAGAGAGTTAACCAGTTCAAAGAAAGGGTTCCATGTATCTAGGAATGTCTTGGCAGAGCCTTTGAGAGAGAACCTAAGTTTTTCAAGTTTCAGATTATAAAGCACCTCCTTAATCCAACGGGCGTGTGTCGGGGGACAGGTGAGCCTCCAACTAAGCAAGATCAGTCTCCGGGCTAACAAGGTTGTAAAAGCTAGGACCCGTTTCACCGCAACAGAGAGGTTGGTATTGGGAGGGGTACCGAAAATGGCTGACATTGGATTTGGAAGAATAGTCTGGCCGTAAGCTCTGCTTATCAATTCAAAAGCACTCCTCCAAAAGGCTGCTAGCTTAGGGCAAGACCAAAACATGTGGCTATGGTTGGCAGGAGATTGACTACATCTGTTACAGGTGTCATTGACAGCTGGGTACATTCTAGCTAATCTTGCATTTGTATAGTGGACTTTGTAAAGGACTTTGCATTGGATTAGGCCATGACGAGCGCATATGGAAGAAGAGTAGATCAAATCCAAGGCAGAGTCCCATTGCTGGTCTGTTAATTGCGTATTCAGCTCTCCCTCCCACGCAGCTTTTAATGAGGTATGAGGTTTCAATAAAACCGACCCTAGAAAATTATACAAAATAGAGATGCATTTCTTCCGATTGGGGTCTAAAGCTAAGATGATATCAGTCAGGGTTTCAGGAGGGCGATTTGGGAAGTAGGGAAATGTCTTCTTCACAAAATCCCTAATCTGGAAGAACCGAAAAAGGTGGGAGTTTGGGAGGTTGTAGTTAGATGAGAGCTCCGCGAAAGATGAGAAGAGGCCATCCTTATATAGGTTTTTAATACTACTGATGCCATTACTATGCCAGGTTTTAAATGCGTGGTCTGTACTTGAAGGTTTAAAAATGTGATTTTTAAGCAGTGGGGTCAAGATGGAAGGACCCTGTAAACCAAGGTTTTTCCTAAATTGACTCCATATCTTGAGCGAAAGGGACACAATTGGGCCTGCACCCACAGATGTTATAGAAAGGGGGAGTTGGGAGCATAGGACAGACCGCAATGGGAGACGTGAACTCGCCTTTTCCATATATACCCAGATCGGTGGGTGCTCACAATCATCATTCATCCAATACAGGAGTTTTTGCAAGTTAGCTGCCCAGTAGTATCGCCTAAAATCAGGGAGGGCCAAACCGCCATCACTCTTAGGCGACTGCAGTATCGCCTTTCGGATTCTGACCGGTTTGCTACCCCATAAGAATTTAGATATTGTCCTTTCTAATTTGTCAAAAAAAGATTTGGTGATAAGTATGGGGACATGCTGGAAAAGATGCAGGAATTTGGGTAGGACAACCATCTTAACCAGATATATCCGGCCCACGAGGGATAGCGGTAAGACTGACCAGCGATCAAAATCTTTTTCGGCTTTCTCAACCAGAGGCAAAAAGTTTGTGCGGAACATATCAGATAAGGGTATTGTGATAAAAACGCCGAGATGCACCCTATTCACAGTTTTAGCCCAGGAGGGCAGATTCAATGGTCTGAATACCTTTTGAGAAATTCTACGACTGGGTTGTTTTGCATCATAAAATGAACTTTAACCACAGTCATAAGGTCATAAGTGATAGGAAAGAATTAAGCCATTCGGCCCATCATTCGGCCTCCTCCTCCTAACCCCATTCTCCTGCCTTCTCCCCAGGGCTCTCACTTAACTTTTTTTCTCTGTTGCTAGCTAGGCAACCTAGGCAGCTTTTTAAGTTGCCAAATGACAGTTTAGGTGGTCATTTAAGACGGCTTGCAATAATGTGCTCGGACAAAGTGCGTAGTTACCTGTCGGAATTATGCTCGATGAAGCATTCACATATTATTTCTGCTTCAAATAAAGTCACAAACTAAACATATTCACCAATCAAGACATGATATATACCACAATGACATGTAGCAAAATTACAATGCAGTATCTCAACTCTTTTTACACGTTGCAGTGAATGCAATTTATATCATTTCTTTCCACTTCCAAACAAAAATGTGGTTGGATTATTCAGCTTATGATCAACCTCAGTGAGACGAAGCGCAGGCTTGGCGATCACTTCGCACAACTTCTCCACTCAGTTCTTTTTTTAAATTTCAAAATAGACTTTATTCAGGTAATAAATATATACAATACATGAACCATGCAAAAAATTCATCCGACATTTTCAGAGGCTATACAAATTATTCAATACAGTCTACATACATTACTCAAATTTCACAAGTTTATCCCCAACCCTTGCCACTCATGTGGCCTACTGGCGTGGTATCTCTTCCCTTATTTTGAGGGGCGTCTTCACCACATCCTGCCTCTCATGTCCAGCAGCGAAAGGAACCTAGACTGTAATCCTCCCCCACCGAGCCTTGGCGTTGGCTGCACCGAGCTTCAGTGCGTCCCTCAGCATGTACTCCTGCAGTCTGCAGCGGGCCAGTCGGCAACATTCGCTGACGGACATCTCGCTCCACTGGGTGGTGAACAGCGCTCGGGCAGACCAAAGAGCGTCTTTCACCGAGTTGATGACCTTCCAGAAGCACTCGATGTCAGTCTCTGAATGCGTCCCTAGGAACAGTCTGTAAATCACAGAGTCCTCTGTGACGGAGCTGTTTTTGAATAAACCGTGACAGAGACCCTTGCAGACCTCTCCAGACTCTCTTTGTGAATCCACACTAGCAGCCGTCCTGAGGTCAGCGTGCGCTGGTAGTGAGGTTCCGACAGTGCAGGAAGGATCTGACTGGGAGGGCTCGCAATAACCAACCTGATCTCCCGGTGGCTCAGCACTTCAACTCCCCCTCCCATTCCGAATCCGACCTTTCTGTCCTGTGCCTCCTCCATGGCCAGAGTGAGGCCCACCACAAATTGGAGGAGCAGCACCTCATATTTCGCTTGGGTAGTTTACACCCCAGCGGTATGAACATTGGCTTCTCCAATTTCAGGTAGTCCTTGCTTTCTCCCTCCTTCCCCTCCCAATCCCAGCTCTCCCACAGCCTACTGTCTCCGCCTCTTCCTTTCTTTTTCCCGCCTCCCCTCCCCCGACATCAGTCTGAAGAAGCGTCTTGACCCAAAACATCACCTAATCCTTCGCTCCATAGATGCTGCCTCACCCGCTGAGTTTCTCCAGCATTTTTGTCTACCCATTTACACAAGTTCTGTTATCCCACTTTCCTCACCCACTCCCTACACATTAGGAGCAATTTTACAGAGACAAGTTAACCTACAAAGCCAATGCGTCTTTGGGATGTAGGAGGAAACCCACACGCTTGCAGGGAGAATGTGCAAATTCAACACAGACAGTGCCCGAGGACAGGATCGAACACAGATCTCTGGCGTGTGAGGCAGCAAGTCTACCACTATATTTTGTTTTCCAACACACACAAAATTATACGTTGATAACTTTGGTTACTAAAAATATAAACTATCCATTTTCAGTCTTAAATCTCTAAGTCACTCTATGTCCCCCTTTATAGCTACTGTATGTTTTAATCCAGTTCAAGACTATGGGGCAGTACATTGTACATAAAGTTGCTGCCTAAAAGTGCCAGAGACCCGGAATTGATCCTGAATATGTCTGCTGTCTGTATGGAGTTTGCTCCTTTTCCCTTTGATCGCATGGGTTTTCTCCGGGTGCTCTTGTTTCCTTCCACATTACAAAGGTGTGCAGGAACCTATTTCAGACCCAACCCAAAACATAATATTTTCCTTTTGTCCAGAGATTCAGTCTGACCTGTTGAGTTACTCCAGCTTTTTGTGTCTTTCTTTGGTTTAAACCAGCATCTGCAGTTCCTTCCTACACACACAATACTATACGATAGAACTTTATTAATCCTAGGAGGGAAATTGTGTGTGTGTGTGTGTGGGTATAATCACATATATATATATATTTATATAGTTATATATTCATATATAAATATACACCATTTTGTTTTCTCGTTTATAACATTGTTTACAGAGTACTATGTTTACATACTCTGTTGTGCTGCTGCAAGTAAGGATTTCATTGTTCTAACTGGGACATGAGAGAATAAAACACTCTTGACTTACGTCACTAATATGTGAGATAGAACTAGTGCACGGGTGATCGGTGGTCAGCGTGGACTCGGTGGGCTGAAGGGCCTGTTTCCACGCTGTATCTTTAAATTAAACTAAAAACACTAAAACCAGAGTGAGTCTAAAGAAGGGTCTCTACCCGAAACGTCACCCAATTTCTTCTATCCAGAGATGCTGGCTGCTCCATGGAGGTTCCCCCGCACAATTAAAGCATGGAATAATCTTCACCCTACCATAGTTACCCAACCAGATGCAACTAAATTTAAGGGACCTCTTTTTTCCCAAGAACCCTTTTTTGCTTAAGTCCACCCTCCACCACTTCCAGTTTAAATTCCATTTGGAATATTTTTGGAGGACCAGAAAACCAAGAAGCAAGAGTTACTCCTGGGAGTTACTCCAGCTCCAGGGAGTAAAGGGCCTGTCCCACAGGCAACATTTTAGGCAAGTGCAGGAGACTCTGCGCTCGCTTCATGGTCGTCACATGTTCGCTGGTGGTCCATGGAGAAAATCGATAATCCTGTAGTCGTAGGTGCAGTCGTAGTGGGGTCGCCATGTAGTTATGGGTTTTTAAGGTAGTCGTAGGTAGTTTTAGATAATCGCCTTTGCTGACTGGGCATTTTCATTGGCTCATTGGGGGAAAAAAACATAAGCACAAGTTTTCAGAACCGAGGATAACCGACCGGTAATGATAAATGCCTGCTAAACTTCACAGCTGTGTACCTCTGGCTTATATTATTAAAAGTAGACTGTCTTCTTAAAAGTGTCTCCACTCATAGCACTATTAGAACATGGAAGCAAATAAAACAGAATCTAAAATTAAGAAACCTATCTCTCTTAATACCAATAGTCAATAACCCATCGTTTAAACCTTCAATCATAGATAAAGCATTTATACAATGGGAAAGAATGGGAATTAAAACGCTCGAAGATCTGTATGAATTAGAAAAATTACTATCATTCCAACAACTACAACTGAAATATAATTTGAAAAATAATCAATATTTTAAATATATACAAATCTGTGACTATTTGAAAACACACACAAAAGATTATTATAATATGCCTTCCGACTTACTAGATGAAGCAATGAAGACAAAGGCGGAATCAGCTAATTTAATATCATACTTATATAATATCATTTTAAATATAGAAATACCCACAACAGATGGAATTAGAAGAGATTGGGAACAAGATCTAGGTATAAAAATTTCCAAAGAGAGTTGGGATAATCATTTATTACAGGTGCATAAATGCTCGATCAACGTACGACATACGCTTATCCAATTTAAAACATTACATAGATTATATTATTCAAAAACCAAACTAAATAAAATCTTTCCTAACGTCTCACCAATCTGTGATAAATGTATATGTCAAGAAGCTACCATAGCACATTCTTTTGTTTTTTGTACAAAAATCCAAAAATTCTGGTTTGAAATATTTGATATTTTTTCAAAATTAATCAAAATAAAACTGGTACCAAAACCAGAATGGATTATTTTTGGAATATCGGAAGGTATTCCTGAATTAAACGTGTATCAGAAGAATTTACTCAATTATGGGCTAATAATGGGAAAAAAGCTTATACTTAAATTCTGGAAAAATGCGCCCACACCAACAATAAAAATGTGGACATCAAATATGTTGGAAACATTACATCTGGAAGAGATGAGATTCCTCCTAGTAGGCAAAGCAGATCAATTTCAAAAGACGTGGTCTACGTTTTTGGACCTATTACAAGCATGAGGTGCAATAGTAATTTAGAAAAACAAATAAATAAATAAAAGGTATCTGGACCTGGTAATGGGAGGTAAAATAAAAATAGACTTGGTTGGTAGTTCCTTCTCTATGAAGTATGGTATAAGAGTCATAATAGAGCGATTGTTCCTTCTTTCTTTCTCTTTTTTTTCTAGGGTCTATTTTCTAACTTTACTTCCTTCTCTAACCTCTTTTCTAAGGGGCTTTCTTTTCCCAACACTCTTTTGCACTTCACAACCTTTGCGCACTTTCTTCACTTTTCTTACTTCTTTCTTTTTCTTTTTTAAAGTTTAAAAAAGTGAAGCGGTACAAAAAATGTATTAATATATACGTGTTGTACATTACTGTAATCTACCGTACTTCTAAAAAATAAAAAATTAAAAAAAAAAAATAAAAAAAAAAGTGTCTCCACTCCTTCTCCCCCCCTTACCCTCACCCCCCTCTTTTAAAGGACTTTCCATACACTGTGCTAGCTGTCTTAACTTTCCTGTACATCGCGGTGTGTGTCTGTATCACCTTGGCTTTGCACCGTGTGAATTTCAGACAGTGCTCCCCCGCTTTCCCTGGCCCCCGTCTTTGCGATGTGTTTGTGTATGTGTGTGCATCCGCTGAAAAATCGCTCGTGGGAAAGGCCCTTGATTCTGCGTTGGGTTTCAGCGGTCATGGCGAGGCGGCGACCGGACAGCAATGGCGGACAGATCTTCCACAATGCAAAGAGAGGGAGAAAGTGCCCGGCGCGAACAGTGGCCCTGGCAGTGCGCATGTGCAGGGTGGCCGATGATGTGCTGGCTGTGGCAGTGCGCGTGTGCAAGGCAGCCGGCCGTGCCGCCAGATGAGGAACGGCCGGAGAGCAGAGACACGGCGGCCCGGACACGGATGGCGGGCGGAGACGGAGAGTGATAGAGAGCGAGATAGATAGAGAGGGGGGGCCAAACCGGGCAAAATGACATGGCTTTTAGTTTGCCCGACAGGACTTTAGGTGGCCATTGGCAACCGGGCAACCGTTAATTTCGAGCCCTGCATAACCCCTGACACCCGTACCAATCAAGAATCTATCTATCTCTGCCTTTAAAATATCCATTGAATTGCCCTCCACAGCCTTCTGTGGAAGTATACATCAATGATTTGAATGAGTACGTAGAAGCCTGGACCTTTATTCCTTGAAATGCAGGAGGCTGTGGGGCGATCTTTAGAGGTGTATAAGACCATTAGGGGAATAGATATGGTGAATACACAGTCTTTTATCCAGAGCTGGGAAATCACAAAACAGACATGGGTTTAAGGTCAGAGGGGAAAGATTTAATAGGAACTTGAGGGGTAATATTTTCACACAGCGGGTGGTAGGTATATGGAACGAGTTGCCAGAGGAGGTAGTTGAGGCAGATACCATCTTGGTATTTAAAAGACATTTGTATAGGTACATAGATAAGAACGTTTTAGAGGGATATGGGCCAAATGCCAGCAGGTGGGACTAGTGTAGATGGGGCATCTTGGGCGACATGGGCAAATTAGGTTGAAGGGCCCGTTTCTGAGCTGTAGGACTCAATAACTCCATATAGAATTATGAGAGGTACTAGGTAAACATTTCTCCCAGGGTAGAAATGTCAAAGACTAGAGAGCATAGCTTTGTCCAGTGGGGTAGAGTTTGAAGGAGATGTGTAGGGCAAACTTTTTAGACAGGCGGTGTCATAAGGTCATAAGGAATAGGAGTAGAATTAGGCCATTCGCCCATCAAGTCAACTCTGCCATTCAATCACGGCCGATCTATCTCTCCCCCCAAATCCCATTCTCCTGTCTTCTCCCCATAACCTCTGACACCTGTACTAATCAAGAATCTATCTATCTCTGCCTTAAAAATATCCACTGACGTGGCCTTCACAGCCTTCTGTGGGGAAGAATTCTACAGATTCACCACCTTCTGACTAAATAAATGACACCTCATCTCCTTCCTAAAAGAACGTCCTTTAATTCTGAGGCAATGACCTCTAGTCCTAGACTCTTCCTCTCTAAAATCCACTCTACCCAACCCTTTCACTATTTTGTATGTTTCAATGAGGGTCTCTCTCATTCTTCTAAACTTCAGCAAGTACAGGCCCAGTGCCGACAAATGCTCATCATAGTTTAACCTACTCATTCATGGATTCATTCTTGTAAACCTCCTCTGGGACCTCTGTGGAGCCAGCACATCCATCCTCAGATATGGTGCCCAAAATTGTTCACAATATTCCAAATGCAGCCTGCCAGCACCTTATAGAGCCTCAACATGACATCCTTGTTTTTGTATACAAGCCCTCTTGAAATAAATGCTAGCATTGAGTTTGCTTTGGTGTTTCGGCTGGTGTGCCAGGAATAGGCTGCCACGGGTGGTGGTGAAAGCAGATATGATAGTGGTGCCTAAGAGGCTTATACATGCATAGAACATAGAACAGTAAAACACAAGAACAAGCCCTTTGGCCCACAATGTCTATGCCAAACATGATGCCAAGATCATCTCTTATCTCTCTGCACAGCAATATCCCTCCATTCCTTTCATATCCATTTGCATGTTCAAATGCCTCATAAATGCCACAATTGTATTTGCCTCAACCACCAAACCTCACCAGGCACTCACCACCCTCTTGTAAAAAAAACATTGCCCCGCACATCTCCTTTAAACATTGCCTCTCTCACCCTAAAGCTGGGGATCATGACAGAAGCCTCCTCGTGGCGATCCCTGTTGGACGACAACAGAAGCCAACAGTGAGCTACAACGTCTGACACACGAGCGAACGAACCTTAAAGCTATGCCCTCTAGTATTTGATTTTTCTATCCTAGCAAAAAGGTTCTGACTGTCTGCCCTATCTATGCCTCCCATAATTTTATATAGGGATATTCAGGAAATGGAGGGTTGTCGATCGCGTGCAGGCAGAGGCGACTAATTTAACTTGGCAACATATTCAACACAGACATAGAGGGCAGAATGGCTTGTTTTTATGCTTCACTGTCCTATGTTCGATCATTCCAGTGCTCCTCTAATTTCCCTGAGCTCTTGCTCTGACTTCAATCGGTTGGCACACTGTTCCACCATCGGTGTTAATGCTTTCAGCTGCTTGGGTCAAAAGCTCTGGGATATCCTCCCTCCAACTCCTGAAGAAGAGTCTGATGTAGGATCCTGACTCGAAACGTCACCCATTCCTTCTATCCAGAGATGCTGCCTGTCCCGCTTACACCAGCATTTTGTGTCTATCCTCCCTTTAAGACCCTTCTTAAAACCACTTCATCAGCCTGACGGTCTTGATCCGAAACTTCACTTGTCCATTTCCTCCACAGATGCTGCCTAACCTGTTGAGTTTCTCAGCACTTTTATCTTTTATTTCTAACTTCCCTCATGGCTTTGCGATAGATTACCTTGGAGAGGCCCTTGAAATATGTGTGGCAATGTGTTGCTGTTGTATGGCTCTATATAAATGCACATGCTGTCGTTGAATAGTGCTAGGCTAACCCTTTGATTGCAAAGATGTAAATAACATTATTGAAAGTATATAGTGGTGGTAACCTTCACCTGACCGTGACCTGGCTGACCAAATTGTCAGCTTCCACAAGTGTCAGCCCCTGGCTCAGACTAGCCCCATCAAGGACAGGCACCTCCCTCCGTCCCACACCACAAGGTGACCATTCACAGAATGAAAGGCGAGCTGCTGCCTTACAGCACCTGAGACCCGGGTTCGATCCTGACCGCGGGTACTGTCTTTACGTAGTTTGTACATTCTCCCTGTGATCGCGTGGGTTTTCTCAAGGTGCTCCGGTTTAGTCCAACACTCCAAAGACGTACAGGTTTGTAGGTTATTTGGCTTAGCATAATTGTAAATGGTCCCTAGTGTGTAGGACAGTGTAAGTGTGCGGGGATCACTGGTCAGCGCGGACTCGGTGTGCCGTTGGGCCTGTTTCCGTACTGCATCTCCAAACTAAACTAAATCCGCCTGTTTTTATCTTTCAGTTTTCATGGCATAAATACAATAATGCCATTTCCAAGCCACATTTCCCCACACACATCCTTTAACGCCCCTGTGATACTTCCTTGCCACTTACCTAGACGGGGCAATTTGCAGCAGCATTTTCACAAGTTCACCAGTTATAGTAGAATTAGGCCATTCAGCCCAACGAGACTACACCACTCAATCATGTCTGATCTCAGCCTAGTCTCATTTTCCTGTCTTCGCTCCATAATCCTTGACACCTGTTCTAATCAACAATTTGTCCATCTCTCCCTTAAAAATATCCACTGAATTGGCCTCCACAGCCCGCTGTGGCAATAAGTTCCACTGATTAACTACTGTCTGACTGAAAAAGTTCCTCCTCACCTCCTTTCTGAAAGAGCACCCTTTAATTCTAATGCTATGACCTCTGGTCCTAGACTCTCCCACCAGTGGAAACATCCTTTCCACATCCACTCTATCTATGCCTTTCATTATTCCGTAAGTTTCAATGAGGTCCCCCCTCAACTTCTAAACCCCAGCGAGTAGAGGCCCAGTGCTGTCAAACGCTCATCATATGCTAACTCACTCATCCCTGGAATCATTCTTGTAATTGATTGGATCCTCTCCAGAACCAGCACACCTGTCCTTATAGAGCCTCATAGTCCTTTGCTATGCTGGTGGGAGGAAACAGGAGCAACCAGTGCAGGGCATGCAAACTCCTCAAAGGCAGCACTGGAGGTCAGGATAGAACCCAGGATACAGGAGTCTTGAGGCAGCAGCACAATCAAGGAAGAGGAGCTTGAGTGAACCAGGCAACTTTAATAGGCAGAGTTTCAAGACATGAAGCTGGTGTTTATGTCTTAAGTTTATGAAGACCAGTTTATGAACTGAATTTAAATCCCACAGCGGCAGCGCTGAGATTTGAACCCAGGTGGCTGGGTTACTGATGCGTTCAAGTAATCACTGCCCTACACGGCTGGGTGCCCATCAGCGCATCCTCATTGTGAAATGTTACTCGGTCACAAAGCACGTTGGGTGTGTGTGGGTGGTTAATTTTAGTTTAGTTTAGATATACAGCACTGAACAGGCCCTTCGGCCCACCGAGTCCACACCAACCAGCGATCCCCGTACACCAGCACTATCCTACACACCAGGGACAATTTACAATTTTCTTTTACTGACGCCAATTGACCTTCAAATCTGTATGTCTTTAGAGTGTGGGAGGAGACCTGGAGAAAACCCACGTGGTCACAGGGAGAATGTGCAAACTTCATAAAAACAACACCCGTAGTCAGGATCGAACCTGGGTCTCTGACGCTGCAAGGCCAGCAACTCTACTGCTGTGCCACTGTGACGGCCTGGTGGTATCATTATATGTTGCAGGCTGCAGAGGTAGCAGCTGATTGGATGAATCTATTAACAGCCAACTAATTATTCCAATTTAAATGCAAAAAACAAAAAGCTTGAGGAACTCAGCAGGTCAGGCAGCATCTGTGGAGGGAAATGGACCTACAATGTTTTGGGTTATAGACAATAGACAATAGGTGCAGGAGTAGGCCATTCGGCCCTTTGAGCCAGCACCGCCATTCAATGTGATCATGGCTGATCATCCCCAATCAGTATCCCGTTCCTGCCTTCTCCCCATATCCCCTGACTCCGCTATCTTTAAGAGCCCTATCTCTCTCTCTCTTGAAAGTATCCAGAGAACCGGCCTCCACCGCCCTTTGAGGCAGAGAATTCCACAGACTCACAACTCTCTGAGAAAAAGTGTTTCCTCGTCTCCGTTCTAAATCCCTTACCTCTTATTCTTAAACTGTGGCCCCTGGTTCTGGACTCCCCCAATATTGGGAACATGTTTCCTGCCTCTAACGTATCTAAACACTTAACAATCTTATATGTTTCAATAAGATCCCCTCTCATCCTTCTAAATTCCAGAGTGTACAAGCCCAGCCGCTCCATTCTCTCAGCATATGACAGTCCCGCCATCCCGGGAATTAACCTTGTAAACCTACGCTGCACTCCCTCAATAGCAAGAATGTCCTTCCTCATATTAGGGGACCAAAACTGCACACAATACTCACTAGGGCCCTGTACAACTGCAGAAGGACCTCTTTGCTCCTATACTCGACTCCTCTTGTTATAAAGGCCAACATGCCATTCACTTTCTTCACTGCCTGCTGTACCTGCATACTTACTTTCATAGACTGATGAACAAGGATCCCCAGCTCCCGTTGTACTTCCCCTTTTCCCAACTTGACGCCATTTAGATAGTAATCTGCCTTACTGTTTTTGATACCAAAGTGGATAACCTCACATTTATCCACATTAAACTTCATCTGCCATACATCTGCCCACTCCCCCAACCTGTCCAAGTCACCCTGCATTCTCATAGCATCCTCCTCGCAGTTCACACTGCCACCCAGCTTTGTGTCATCTGCAAATTTGCTAATGTTACTTTGAATTCCTTCATCCAAATCATTGATGTATATTGGAAATAGCTGTGGTCCCAGCACCGAGCCCACTAGTCACTGCCTGCCATTCTGAAAGGGACCTGTTAATCCCTACTCTTTGTTTCCTGTCTGCCAACTAATTTTCTATCCATGTCAGCACTCTACCCCCAATACCATGTGCCCTAATTTTGCCCACTAATCTCCTATGTGGGACCTTATCAAAGGCTTTCTGAAAGTCCAGGTACACTATTTCCACTGGCTCTCCCTTGTCCATTTTCCTAGTTACATCCTCAAACAATTCCAGAAGATTAGTCAAGCATGATTTCCCCTTCGTAAATCCATGCTGACTTGGACCTATCCTGTTACTGCTATCCAAATGTGCAGCTATTTCATCTTTTATAATTGACTCCAGCATCTTCCCCACCACCGATGTCAGGCTAACTGGTCTATAATTCCGTTTTCTCTCTCCCACCTTTCTTAAAAAGTGGGATTACATTAGCTACCCTCCAATCCACAGGAACTGATCCTGAGTCTATAGAACACTGGAAAATTATCACCAATGCATCCACGATTTCTAGAGCCACTTCCTTAAGTACCCTGGGATGCAGACCATCAGGCCCTGGGGATGTATCAGCCTTCAGTCCCATTAGTCTACCCAACACCATTTCCTGCCTAATGTAGATTTCCTTCAGTTCCTCCGTCACCCCAGATCCTCTGGCCACTACTATATCAGGAAGATTGTTTGTGTCCTCCTTAGTGAAGACAGATCCAAATTACCTATTCAACTCATCTACCATTTCCTTGCTCCTCATAATAAATTCACCTTTTTCGGTCTTCAAGTGTCCAACTGGTCTTAACTAATTTTTTCCTCTTCACATACCTAAAGAAGCTTTTACTATCCTCCTTTATATTCTTGGCTAGCTTACCCTCGTACCTCATCTTTTCTCCCCGTATTGTCTCTTTAGTTATCTTCTGTTGCTCTTAAAACATTACCCAATCCTCTTGCTTCCCACTCATCTTTGCTACGTTGTACTTCTCTTTTATTTTTATACTGTCCCTGACGTCCCTTGTCAGCCATGGTCGCCCCTTACTCCCCTTGGAATCTTTCTTTCTCCTAGGAACGAACTGATCCTGCATCTTCCGTGTTATTCCTAGAAATACCTGCCATTGTTGTTCCACTGTCATCCCTGCTCGGGTATCTTTCCAGTCAACTTTGGCCAGCTCCTCCCTCATGGCCCCATAGTTCCCTTTATTCAACTGTAAAACTGACACCTTCGATCTACCCTTCTCCCTCTCCAACTGTAGATTAAACCTGACCATATTAGGTTGGATCTCTTCTTCAGACTGACGGAGTAGAGGGGCGATGGTTGGTAGAAGGATGTGAGGGGAAGAGGTGGGGAAAGGGTTGGCATGTTATAGGTGGATCCAGGTGAGCTGGGGTTGATTAGCAGATGAATCAGGTGGTGGAGAGAAGGGTGGAGGTGGTTACCAAGGCCGGAGGTGATAGGTGGGGAAGACAAAAGTTACCCCTGACTACGGGTGCTTGTCTGTATGTAGTTTATATGTTTTCCCCATGAACTATGTGGGTTATCTCCAAGAACTTCATTTTCCTCCCACACTCCAAAGACGTACAGGTTTGTAGATTAATTGGCTTGTTATAAATGTAACATTGTCCCCAGAGTGTGTATGGGAGTGTCAGTGTGCAGGAATTGCTGGTCGGTGCGGTCTCGGTGGACCGAAGGGCTTGTTTCCGCATTGTATCTCTAAACTAAACTAAACTAGAATAGGATAATACAAAAATGTCTTGATTTGTAAATAAATGTTTGGTAACTTTTCATCCAGTTTATCCAGGAAAGCTAAGCAAAAATGTAAACTTGATCAATCATGCAAAAAATTTTGAATAACAAAATGTCAAATAACTGGATTGATTTTCAAGAAAAGTATTCGGACGTTTGGCACAGCTTTCTTGTGAACAAAAATGATAGGAATTTAGTGAATAGCGAGTACTATGGAACAGCTTTCAAATATCTGCCATCCCATTCGTCATTCAAATATCATCTGGAACACAAGCCTGCCTTCAAATTTGACCCTCTGTCTTCAAACAAGTCAGTTGGCATTCCATCCTGTACAAATTAGGGAACAGTTCTTTTGTGTTTCAAGAAGACATCTACAGAAACACCTGTGTTTGCTATTGTGCATTTGACAGCTTTAGACACAATTCTGTTTGCAACTTTGGCCAAAAGAGTCGACATCAAATTTGGCTGGAAAACATAAGGTCTGAATATCCCGAATATGAGAGAGAGAATTTGTGATATAGTCATGAAGTTTGGAACAAAAATCCGAAAAGAAATGAAACAGGAACTAAAGTTTTCCCGCAAGTCACCCGTGAGAAACGATTTACTGCAAATTCTAGTCAAACGTGAAAAAGGAAATGAGATGGCATTGATCCTTGACTGCAAAACACGTTGGAATTTAGTGCTGGCTATGCTGAGGTGGTTTTTTGAACTGAAAGATGTCATTCCAGCAGTGCTTAGTGAGCTTTTATCCTGCCTTCTTTTCACGTCTGAAATTGAATTGTAGCTGGCATCCGATATCTGGAAGTTTGGATTTGATTGAAGTGAAAGTCCTGGCCCTTGAATGATGTGATTGCAACTTAGTCAAAGCTAACAAAGTATTTGATTCTGTGCTGACCAAACTGGAGCAGCAACCTGGTGATATCGGCAGAAAACTTTATGAAGCTGCTCACACCAGAATTGAGAAGAGGAGAAACCCAGGCATTTCTGGACTCCTCAGGTACTTGGATGGTCCAATGGATTATGATTCTGTCTGAAACTCACGACTTGCATTCCCACCAACACATGGTCTTGCCAAAACTGCGAGAGACGTTAATATGCGGATCTTCTCAAACAAAGGCGATGAATTATTTAATGACAATGGTGAAGAAGATAATGATCAAGCTGAGCCCACTGCAAAGGAAACTAAATCAGAAGACCTCAATGTCATTCTTCTCTCCAAAAAGAATGGCAAGAAGCCAAAGCCAATGGAGTCATATTCAAACTCACAAGACATTTTCAATGGCTCAATGGTCCTTTATTGTCACGTGTGGCATTTAAGGTACAGCGAAATTTGATTTACCATACAGTCATACCAGAAAAAAGAAACAAGCCACACAAGTACATAAGAGTTAACATAAGCATCCACCATAGCGGCTCCCCCACATTCCTCACTGTGATGGAAGGCAATAAAGTCTTATCTTCTTTCCTACTTATTCTCCCGCGGATGGGGCGATCGAAGCTCCCGCAGCCGGCGATCAAATCTTCCACGATCGAGACGATCAAAGCTCCCGCGATCGGGGCGGTCTGAGCTCCTGCGGCCTGGAGCTGCCGAAGTCGGTCCCTAACCAAGGGACTGCGAGCACCACGATGTTAAGTCCACAGGCTCCCGCAGTTGGAGCTCCCAAAGTCGCTCCCCAGCAAGAGGCCGCCAGCTCCTTGATGTTAGGCCACAGCGCGGACAGAGATATGAAGAAAAAATCGCATCTCCGTCGAGAAAAGAGATTAAAAAATGTTTCCGCCATTCCCCCCCACCCCCACCCCCCACATAAAACAAAGCTTAAGATACACTGAAACATACATTTAACAACATACTAAAAACAACATAGAAAGAAAAGGATGACACAGACTGTTGGCGAGACTGCCGTTGTATGGCACTACCCGGTGGATGTTAAAGATATTAAAGCAAGACATAGCGGTACTTAGAAGGGTTAGGGCATTCGATATGTCCCAGACAACTCTCACGAACTTCTACAGATGGGTCGTAGAAAGCATTTTACCAGGATGTATCACAGCATGATTTGGGGACAGCTCAATCCAAGGCAGCAAGAAATTGCAGAGAATTGTGGAGAGCTCAGACCATCACACAAACCAACCTCCCTTCCAAGGGACTGTGGGAGTGGCTCAACTACAGTCGTCTGTCTTTTAAAAAAAAATTTGTCTTGTTAAATGTATGTCTTGAGTTTAGTTTTTATTATTTTTTAGCTGTGTATATGTGGGGGGTGGAGGGGGAGATGTTGGGGAAACCGTTAGTCTCTTCCCTGTACGGGGACCCAACTTTTTCCCTGTCGGATCTCCGATGTCGTTGGGCCTAACATTGTGGAGCCGGCGGCTGCCTCCGGCCGGGACCAACCTGAGGGCTCCAGTCGCGGAGCCTAGGACCTGACATCGCGGAGCTGGCCGGCTTTGGAGCGGGGAGAGCTTTGGTGGCGCTCGGCTGCGACCCGACTTTGGAGTTTCGGAAGCTCCGGCTGCGGGCCCGGTGGACAGGAACATCGGGAGCTCCAGGTCCCTGGTGGGAGACGGCCTTTCGGAGCTCCCGCAACGGCAACTTCTCCCGCTGGAATCGCGAGGTTTGGAGGACACGGAGCGAGGCCTAACATCACCTGGCGCGGGTTGGCGGCCACGGGACTTACCATCGTCTGCCGGGGGCTCTAACATCGGAGCCCCAGTTCGCCTAGACGCTGCAGTTGGACTGCGGGTTGGACTGCTTGAACCGTGGGGTTTAAAGGACACGGAGCCGGGGCCTAACATCGCCCGGCGTGGCTAAATGGCCACAGGACTTACCATCGTCCGCCGGGGGCTTTAACACCGGAGCCCCAGTTCGCCTAGACGCTGTAGTTGGACTGCTGGACTGTGGGTGAAGAATAAAGGGAAGAGATAAGACTTTGCCTTCCATCACAGTGAGGAGGTGTTGGAGACTCACTGTGATGGATGTTTATGTAAACTGTGTTAAGTGTGGGTCTTGGTTTTTTTTGTAATGTAAAAAAAACTGTCGTAATGATATTTCGTTCAAGCCTAGGTTTGAATGACAATAAATAGCATTCATTCATCAATTCATTCTATTGACTCCATTTATACCTCATGCTGCCTCGGCAAGGCCACCAGCATTATCAAGGATGAGTCACACCCTGGCCACTCCCTCTTCTCCCCTCTCCCATCGGGCAAAAGGTATAGAAGTGTGAAAACACACACCTCCAGATTCAGGGACAGTTTATTCCCCGCTGTTATCAGGCAACTGAACTTCCTACCAACAATTAGAGAGCAGTCCTGAAGCTACAATCTTTTGATTGGACTTTATTGGACTTTATCTTAGAGTAAATGTTATTCCCTTTATCATGTATTTGGATACTGTGAATGACTTGATTGTATGCATGTATTGCCTTCCCGCTGACTGGTTAGCGCGCAACAAAACATTTCACTGTACCTCATTACACATGACAATAAACTAAACTGGAAAGCCCATTGAAATGCCCAAGCACTCTTGATTACGTGTATGGAGCACTCATGATAATTCCTCCGAGCTCAGTTGAATCAGAAAGATGTTTTAGTTCTGCTGGGCTCTTTGTCACATAATTGTACACATCATTGAGTGATGAGACCGTTGATACCTTATCGTTTTTTGCGATGTTACCTAATGACAGTCTAAAGTAGATTTACATTTGTGAAACAAAGGTAGTGTTTGACAAGATGGTGTTGGATACTTGGTTACTGTTGTGTAGTGCCTCAGTGTAATCTATTTTCCTTACATTCTTGTACTTAAATATGATTGTGCTGAAGTAGAATAATAGTTTTACGGAATTGTGTGCATGAAAGCAATTTCACTGTACGTAGGAAGTTGTGACAATAAAGTACCATTGAACCATTAAGTTATTTTAAGAAACATTTATGTGTAGGAAGGACCTGTAGATGCTGGTTTAAACCGAGGATAGACACAAAAAGCTGGAGAGAAGGAATGGGTGGCGTTTCAGGTTGAGACCCTTCTTCAGACTGGAACATTTAGACAGGTACATGGATAGGGCATGTTTTGAGGAATATGGGCCAAATGCAGTCAGGTGGGACTAGTGTAGATAGGACATGTTGGTCGGTGTGGACAATTTGGGCTGAAGAGCCTGTTTCCACGCTATATGACTCTATGGCTATTAATTATAAATTGGAAGAGCCTTTTCACCCCACACACTGTATACCTCCCCTCCCCCACCTATGTGCCGATGGACTCTTGAAGTTAATTTACGACTCTCTGTCGACTCCTGGCTGAACAGGAAATGTGGAGCTATCAGTGGCTGTGATGTGTGGGATGGGAGGATGGATTGACATCACACACGGCGATAAATCAGCTGCCTTGCAGCCACTGCCGCTGCAGCCTGCGCCAGCGCTTCAGCAGACCCGGCGATGTGGCTGATCTCATTGCTGGCAGGAGAAAGCCCAGGGATTCCAGTCAGGCTGCTCACCCGTTTCCAGTAAAAGGCAGCGACAGAGGAACAAGTCACTTACTGCAGATGGCCGCCCAGTAATCGAATCAGCTGTCATCTCTCCCACTTCAGTCATCGAACTGTTGCCTGAGGCCAGGCCACAAAAAATACATTTAATGTTTCAAGTCCTGGCGGCTTTCATGCCGGCTTTACTTTAGGGCGGCACGGTGGTGCAGCGGTAGAGTTGCTGTCGTACAGCGCCAGAGACCCGGGTTCAGTCATGACTACTGGTGCTTGTTTGTCCGGCGTTTGTACGTTCTCCGTGTGACCGTGTGGGTTTTCTCCGGATGCTTCAGTTTCCTCCCAAACTCCAGAGACGTACAGGTTGGTAGGTTAATTGGCCTTGGTAGGTTGTAAAATTGTCCCTAGTGTGTAGGATAGTGTTAGTATATGGGATGATCGCTGGTCGGCATGGAATCAGTGGGCCAAATGGCCTGTTCCACACTGTATTTCTAAAGTAAAGTAAAGTGTAAACATGCTGGCTGTTTCAGTACCTTGAGGAGCCAAACCTCTAGGTGTTGGCACAAAAGCCCCTCCTCCCACCAGTCCCCACACCAGTTTAGTCGAAATTGATTCATTAAGGTGCGTTTGGCGCATTTTATGAGCCTACTGCACTTATGCACACCAGAGGCAACCTACAGTGGATGTTAACCTACCAAAGATAGACATAAAGAAGGTAGTAAAAAAGGCAAACACAATGCTCGCATTTATTGCAAGAGGGCCAGAATACAAAAACAAGGATGTAATGCTGATGGTCTATAAGGCGCTGGTCAGACAACATTTGGAGTACTGTGAGCAATTCTGGGCACCATATCTGAGGAATGATGTGCTGGCCCTGGAAAGGGTCCAGAGGCGGTTTACAAGAATGATCCCCGGAATGAGTGGATTAACATATGATGAGCGTTTGATGGCACTGGGCCTGGGCCTAAACTCACCAGAGTTTAGAAGAATGACGGGGACCTAATTGAAACATACCGAATGATGAAAGGCTTGGATAGAACGGATTTGGAGAGGATGTTTCTACTAGTGGGAGAGTCTAGGACTAGAGGTCATCGCCTCAGAATTAAAGGATGCTCCTTTAGGAATGAGATGAGGAATTTCTTTAGTCAGAAGGTGGTGAATCTGTGAATTCTTTGCCACAGAAGGCTGTGGAGGCCAAGTTAATGGATATTTTTAAGGCAGAGATAGATTCTTGATTAATACGAGTGTCAGGGGTTATGGGGAGAAGGCAGGAGAATGGGGTTAGGAAGGAGAGATAAAAGCCATGATTGAATGGTGTAGACATGATGGGCTGAATGGCCTAATTCTGCTCCTATCACTGATGACCTTATGACACAAAGTGCTGGGGTAACTCAGCGGGTCAGGCAGCATCCCTGGAGAAAAATAATGGGTGACGTTTCAGTTTGGGACCCTTCTTAGGACTCCAAGGTTAACCTACCCACACCTTTTTGCTATTTGTGAGGGAACTGGGGAAAACCCACAGTATCATAGGGAGAAGGTTTAAATCTGGAAGTTTGGATTTGATTGAAGTGAAAGTCCTGGCCCTTGGATGATGTAATTGCAACTTAGTCAAAGCTAACAAATTATTTGATTCTGTGCTGACCAAACTGGAGCAGCAACCTGGTGATATCGGCAGAAAACTTTATGAAGCTGCTCATGCCAGAATTGAGAAGAGAAGAAACCCAGGCATTTCTGGACTCCTCAGGCACTTGGATGGTCCAATGGATTATGACTCTGTCTGAAACTCACGACTTGCATTCCCACCAACACATGGTCTTGCCAAAACTGCGAGAGACGTTAATATGCGGATCTTCTCAAACAAAGGCGATGAATTATTTAATGACAATGGTGAATAAGATAATGATCAAGCTGAGCCCACTGCAAAGCAAAGTAAATCAGAAGACCTCAATGTCATTCTTCTCTCCACACCTTTTTGCTATTTGTGAGGGAACTGGGGAAAACCCACAGTATCATAGGGAGAAGGTTTAAACTGGATGTGGAGAGGATGTTTCCACTAGTGGGAGAGTCTAGGACCAGAGGTCATAGCCTTAACATCGTGGAGCCCGCAGTCCCTGGTTAGAGACCGATTCGGGAGCTCCAAGTCGTGGAGAGTTACGACCGTCCCGACATGGGAGTTTTGATCACCCCGATGCGAGGGATTCGGATCGCCCACTGCGGGCACTTTGATCACCCCGACTGCGGATGGTTCGACAGCCCCGACCACGGGAGAATAAACAGGGAGACAATTGGACTTTATTACCTTCCATCACGGTGAGGAATGTGGGGAATCCACTGTGGTGGATGTTTATGTTAAATTTTATTTTATGTGGCTGTGTGTCTTGTTGCTCTTCACTTAGTACGGCTCTTTGGGAACTCAAATTTCACTGTACCTTAATTGGTACATGTGACAATAAACTGACCTTGAAACCTTGAATTCACAATCCATCCGGACTTGGAAATATATTTCAGTTAACCGATATCACCCACCCCCCCCCCCCCTTCTCATCTACCCAACTTCTATCACCCAACTGCCCTCCTTCTCTCCCGGTGCAAACATTTCTTTTTATTCGGGCTGGCGGTGGGTGCCAGAGGTGGGCCGAGGATGTGCCGCCAAGAGAACAAGGAGGGACCTGGTGGGGGGAGGCAGCCAGCAGTGAAGAGGGACCATTGGGACTACATTGAACACTTTGTAACTCTGTTGTTTACCGCTGTGCCACCTGTCAGCCGGTGGAAGTGTGTTAGAACAGCCGGCCTGCAGGTAACAGAGGCAGGTACGAGGATCTCCATCCACTCCAGACTATCTCCATCCACCCAAGTTCTCCAAATCGCACCACCGTAACGCACACCATCTCACTTTCACATCAGTCCCGAGCTCTCCAACACACACGGAAACCCGTTATCCTGCATCTATATCAACAATGACTGGTGCACCAACCACACTGCAGTAGAGAGCTACTGTTCCCCAGATCTGGAATACCTACTGCTTAAATGTAGGCCGTTTTATCTGCCTCGGGAGCTTACTGTGGTTATCATCATGGCCGTATACATTCCACCACAGGCTAATGCTAATCTAGCGCTAGCACAGCTGCACTCGGCCATCAGTAAGCAGCAGGATGCTCACCTTCATGGTTGCAGGGGACTTTAATCAGGTCGACCTACGAGCTGCACTTCGCAAATTCCACCAGCATGTGCAGTGCCCTACCAGGGGCTCAAACATGCTGGATAAAGTGTACACCAACATCAAGGACGCATACAGAGCTCTCCCCTGCCCACCCCTGGGACAATCCGATCACCTCTCACTGTTTCTACTGCCTGCATACAAACCCCTCATCCGCAAGACCAAACCTGCAATAAAATGTATACGGTCAAAATATGGCCCAAGGACGCCACCCTACAACCAGGGCCAGCCTTAGGAGGTGCGGGGCCCAATTGGGAAAAATTTTCGTAGAAATATGAATAAATAATTATAAATGAGTCACGTGTCGTGAGTAACATGACAATTCGGGGGAGAGTTCCTTTCACAGCGTGTGGGGTAAAGTTGCGAGGAGGAAAGGAGCATTGAGAAGGAGAGGGTCGGTGTTCATGCCAGTAACACTCACTCACCGCTGCCACGGCGCTCCGGGCGCCACCACATTGTGACCGGGGAGTGAAGCAGCTCGCGTGGCTACGAGCGGCCTCCATCACCGGACATCGGAACCGACTGCCATCTCAGCGCCTTATGCCAGCCCGCTCACCTCTGGCAGTGCTCTCCGTCTGAACAGTGAGGGGACCAGATCAAGAGCAAATATCATAGAGCGGAGTGGTCAGCGGGTGATGGATAACATCACTGCGGGCGGTGGAGCTTACTCTTGTGTCAGCGCGAACAAGGGATCAATTGAGGTTACTCGCCCTGACATATTGAGTAAGCTCCACCGCCCGCTGTCCTGTTATCCATCGCCCGCTGACCCGCTCTTGAGCTGGATGCTGGCATGATCCCCGACCCCCTCCTTTTCAACCTCCTGCCATCCCCGCAACTTTACCCCTGGAGTTCCTTTCACACGCTGTGAAAGGAACTCTCCCCTCTCCCCCCCAGCAGCGCTGTCCCTTTACAGCCGCTTCCCAATTTACAGCCGCTTCCCATCAGCTGCTAGCAATGAGGGATAGACTTGGCTATCCCTCAGTACAGCAACATCGTTCTTGGTGTTGCTGTACTGAGGGATAACAAAGTATATCTTTCTTGGCTAACAACCTAACCTTCGGCCTCCAAGATGCGGGTACATTTTCCAGCAATGTTACAAAATTTTGAGATTTTAAAAATCAAGTCTGCAATTTTCCCTAACTCTGAAATTGGAGATAGACAAAAGTTGGAGTAGCTCAGCAGGACAGGCAGCGCAGCGACTCTGAAGTCCCTTCTTCAGACTGAACTGAACTCTCGTAGGTGAGAGTACTTGTGATTGTCTGAAGAAGGATCTCGACCAGAACCGCAACCCTCTCCCCAGAGCCCCTGCCCGTCCCGCTGAGCCACCACAGACAGGGAGTGGAAGGTAGACACACGGGGGTCCACCTTCAACTTCAGAGCCAAACAGAAAACACAGAGTGCTGGAGGAAAGGCAGCACCCGCGGAGGGAACATATCACTTATCAGGAGCCGCCACGGGCCAGGACTCTCCGCCCCCTCCCCCCAACAGAAAGGAACCGCGGATGCAGCCATCACTGCAAAACGTCTAAGAAGGAACTGTAGATGCTGGAAAATCGAAGGTAGACAAAAATGCTGGAGAAACTCAGCGGGTGTGAAGCCCTGTCCCACTGTGCGAGTTCACCCAAGAGCTCTCCTCCCGAGTTAAAAAAAAATCAAAACTTGTGGTAAACCCCGACACCAATGTTAACACAGACTCAAACCTCCAACCAGGTCTGCTGTTGTACGGCACCGAACGAGTTAACACAACCCCCCCCCCCCCCCCCCCCGGCCCGTCTGCCCGCTCCCGGCATTTAGCGTTGAATACTCACGGATGAGTTCGCTGCGGTGCTGGGGCTTGCTGCCCTGTAGACTCCCCCACCCCCCCCAGAGCCCGGTACTTACCCCCCCCAGAGCCCGGTCTGCTCCAGCGGCAGCGAGTGACACAATTTAACGCATTTACTGAGGAATGCGGATCGATGCATTGTATACCTACTTGCTAACTACTGGCTGTTAGCACGTGTAACAGTAGCATTTAACACATCGTTTGTTATCCATGTTCGTTTTGTAAAAATCCGTATGTTTTTTAAAAATCTTTATTTAACATAGCGAATTTGTATTTCCATATGAAATACGGAAAATTAACGCGGGGCCTACAACTCCAGGACTGCTTTGATCGCACCGACTGGGACCTGTTTGCACAACAGGCAAGCTGTGGTACAGAGGTAGACTTGGAGGAATACACATCCACTGTGCTCTCCTACATCAACTGCTGTGTGGAGTTTGTCACAGTGGACAAGAGAATAAAGATGTTCCCAAACCGGAAACCGTGGATCACCAAGGAGGTACAGAAGGTACACAAAAATGCCGGAGAAACTCAGCGGGTGCAGCAGCATCTATGGAGCGATGGAAACAGGCAACGTTTCGGGCCAAAACCCTTCTTCAGACTGATAGGGGGTGGGGAGAAGAAAGGAAAAAAAGGCGGAGGAGGAGCCCGAGGGCTGGGGGAGGGGAGGAGACAACCAGAGGGCTGATGAAGGGGAGGGGACAGCAAGGGCTAGCAGAATTGGGAGAATTCAATGTTCATGCCCCCAGGATGTAGACTGCCCAAGCGCAATATGAGGTGCATTTCCTCCAATTTCTGGTGTTGCTCGCTGTGGCCATGGAGGAGACCCAGGACAGAGAGGTCAGATACGGAATGGGAGGGGGAGTTGAAGTGTTGAGCCACCGGGAGGTCAGGTTGGTTATTGCAGACCGACCGGAGGTGTTCGGCGAAGCGATCGGCAAGCCTCCGCTTGGTCTCACCGATGTAGATCAGCTGGCATCTAGAGCAGTGGATGCAATAGATGAGGTTGGAGGAGATGCAGGTGAACCTCTGTCGCACCTGGAACGACTGCTTAGGTCCTTGAATGGAGTTGAGGGGGGAGGTGAAGGGACAAGTGTTGCATCTCTTGCGGTTGCAAGGGAAAGTACCCGGGGAGGGGGTGGTACGGGAGGGAAGGGAAGAATTGACAAGGGAGTTACGGAGGGAACGGTCTTTGCAGAAGGCAGACATGGGGGGAGATGGGAAGATGTAGCGAGTGGTGGGGTCACGTTGGAGGTGGCGAAACTGACGGAGGATCACTTGTTGTATTTGACGGCTGGTGGGGTGAAAGGTGAGGACTAGGGGGACTCTGCCCTTGTTGTGAGTGGGGGGATGGGGAGAGAGAGCAGTGTTGCGGGGTATGGCAGAGACCCCGGTGCGAGCCTCATCTATGGTGGAGGATGGGAACCCCCGTTCCCTGAAAAATGAGGACATTTCGGATGCCCTGGTGTGGAACGCCTCATCCTGGGAGCAAATGCGGCGTAGACGGAGGAATTGGGAGTGGGGGATGGAGTCCTTACAGGAAGCAGGGTGGGAAGAAGTGTAGTCCAGATAGCCATGGGAGTCGGTAGGTTTGTAGTGGATGTCGGTAAGAAGTCTATCACCTGCGATGGAGATAGTGAGGTCAAGGAATGGTAGGGAAGTGTCGGAAATGGTCCAGGTGTATTTGAGTGCCGGATGGAAGTTGGTGGTGAAGCGGATGAAGTCAGTCAGTTGTGTGTGGGTGCAGGATGTGGTACCAAAACAGTCATCGATGTAGCGGAGGTTGAGGTCGGGGATGGGGCCCTGGTACGCATTGAACAAGGATTGTTCTACGTACCCGACAAAGAGGCAGGCGTAACTGGGGCCCATGCGTGTGCCCATAGCTACGCCTTGTATTTGGAGGAAATGGGAGGAGTCAAATGAGAAGTTATTGAGGGTAAGGACCAGCTCCTTACCCTCAATAAGGGTAAGGAGCTGGTCGGGTATAGGTTGCTTCTACGGTCGAGGAAAAAACGGAGGGCTTCGAGACCATCCTGGTGGGGGATGGAGGTGTACAATGACTGGGCGTCCATGGTGAAGATGAGGGGGTGAGGGCCTAGAGAGTGGAATGCGCGGAGACGACGGAGAGTGTCTGAGGTGTCTTGAACATAGGTTGGGAGGGATTTAACCAAGGGGGATAGGATGGAGTCGAGGTAGGTGGAGATGAGTTCAGTGGGGCACGAACAGGCAGAGACAATGGGTCTACCGGGACAGTCAGGTTTGTGGAATTTGGGGAGAAGGTAAAAGCGGGCTGTGCGGGGCTGGGGAACGATGAGGTTGGAGGCTCGGTCGGGCAGGGCGTGGGAGTGGATGAAGTTGGTGATGGTGCTGGAGATGGTGGCCTGGTGCTCGTCAGTGGGGTCATGGTCCAGGGGTAAGTAGGAGGAGGTGTCCGAGAGTTGGCGCGTGGCCTCAGCTTTGTAGAGATTGACGCGCCAGACTACCACGGCACCTCCCTTGTCGGCAGGTTTGATAACCCAATCTTGGTTGTTGCGGAGTGAGTCGATGGCAGTGCGTTCAGGGGGGGAGAGATTGGAGTGAGACAGGGGAGTGGAGAAGTTGAGGCGGTTGATGTCACGGCGGCAGTTTTTGATGAAGTTCTAAAGCCGGAAGGCTACGAGGGGGGTTCCACGAGGCGGGGGTGCGTTGGAGATGGGAAAAGGGGTCATCAGTGGGGGGCGAGGACTCCTTCCCATGGAAGTGAGCTGTGAGGCGGTGGCGACGGTAGGAGCGTTCCAAGTCATGGAGGGCACGGAACTCATTGAGATGGGGACGGAGGGGGACAAAGGTAAGACCTCTGCTGAGGACAGACCTTTCGATGTTGGAGAGGGGGAGGTCGGGGGGGGAGGGTGAACACCCGGCAGGGATGGGGGTTGGGGCCGGAGGAAGGCAGGTGGGTGGAATGGGGACGAGGTGATGTGTGGTGGGGGGGTGGTGGGTGTTCAGGGGGTGGGGAGAGGGTGAGAGGGCTGTAGTGTGGGTGGGGAAGAGAAGGGGTCCCATAGTTGGAGAAGGATGGGGAAGAATCAGTGGAACTACCACTGAGGTAACCAGAGTAGGCAGACTAGCACTAGGACCCAGTGGAGTCAAACCCAGGAGAGTGGGAGTGAGCAGCGTGGAGGCTTCAGGCCCAGTACAGAGACCAGTCTGCAGGTGAGGCGACGGCTGCGGGCTGCTGGTGGGAGGTGCAGTGGCGAGGGTCGGCGGACCTGACGGTAGGAGTCCTCGGGCAGTGGGGTCGGCGGGGCTAGAGGGCGGTGTGGTGGCGAGGGTTGGCGGACCCGATAGTGGGAGTCCGCGGGTGGTAGAGTCGGGGTCGGCGGGGCTGGAGGGCGGTGCAGTGGCGAGGGTCGGCGGACCCGATGGTCGGGGTCCGTGGGCAGTAGAGTCGGGGTCCACGGGCGATGCGTGGGAGGTCCCAGTGGGCGGATGGTCGGTGGGGCGGCACGGATCGGCCAGCCCGATGAGTCGACGAGTTGAGTAGGACGACAGATGGCGCAATGGGCTAAGTGTTCGGCTGGCAACCGGAAGGTAGCCGGTTCGAATCCCGCTTGGAGTGCATGCTGTCGTTGTGTCCTTGGGCAAGACACTTCACCCACCTTTGCCTGCGTGTGAATGTGTGTGAATGTGTGTGAGTGATTGGTGGTGGTCGGAGGGGCCGTAGGCGCAGATTAGCAACCACGCTTCAGTCAGTCTGCCCCAGGACAGCTGTGGCTACAGAAGTAGCTCACCACCACCGAGTGTGACTGAGGAGTGAATGCATAATGCGATGTAAAGCGCCTTGAGTATTAGAAAGGCGCTATATAAATCCCATCCATTATTATTATTATAGGGTGCGGTGCGGCGGCCATGTTCGGGGAGCCCTGGTCCGGCGGCCGTGTAGAGTAGGCCCGGTCCGGCGGCGATGCTGGATGGGCCCGGTCCGGCGGCGATGTTGGGAGGACCAGGTGCGGCTGTGATGTTTGGCTGGCCCAGTGCGACGGCGATGTCGGATGGGCCCGGTGCGGCGATGATGTTAGGAGGTCCCGGGGGGCGGCGAGGTTCGGAGGAATCGGCGAGGGGGAGGAAGTCCGAGTTACCGTAGAAGCGGCGAGGCTGGGCGTCATCGGTAGGCAGGTACAGAATCTACTAAGGGCACGCTACAATGCCTTTAAATCCAGTGACACTTCAGCATACAGTGCTGTCAGGTCAAACCTGAACAAAGGTATAAAAAAGGACAAAGATGTGAGAAAAGAGTTAACAGACATGGTTGATTTAGACTAGGGATAGAAAAATGGCTTGGGGTGTCAGCAGAAGCCAGACTGCTGGTAGAATAGAAAATAACGATATATAGAACAGAGAGAAATTCTAGATAAAAAGTAGCAAATTCAGCAGAAGATTTGAAAAGTAAGTAAAAGGGAGAAAGTACATAAGGTCAAACATATCTGCGCATGACTAATGAACTTACATGAATATGTACACACACCCACTATGACAAGATGTCTCATTTAAATGCACATGCGATGTATGATCTGGGAGATACCCTGGGTGTTACAGGGCGTTCCGGTTAGATTGTGCACCTCAATGCTCTGATTGGAAGGAGCCCGAAGAGGAGGAATTAAAGTTGTAAACCATTGTAAAATGGTGTGAATAAAAGAGGGTGACTTTCCTGGTCTCGGTGTGTCTCAACAGGGGAGGCACCCGACTCTGCAGACTTGCTAATAAATAAACTTGTTTCTCTAAATTCTCTAGTATCGTGATTGTGTCAAACAGTTTTTTGCACCTCACAGATGGGGGCTCGTCTCGGGATTGCCACTCTGGCCAGCTGGCGACGGTATACTGGAGAAGGGACGGTGCACCCCGCTGATTTAGCGGCCCCTAGACCCCTTGCTTGCCGTCAGCGGTTTGGGCGAGTGATATCCAAGACCAGAGATTAGAGAAACAAGTGGGAGTAGTTGGAAATCGCGAGGAGACAAATCGAGCAATTCTTGTGCACAGGACCCGGGTAAGAAAATGACTATTAAGTATTTCTCGGGCGATTGGGATAAGACCTTGTGGATACCGCCCTGAAGAATTCAGGGGTCTGTACGGGCAAGGCAGGAAAATAGATCGAGGGGAAATTCCGATCGAATGCTTGGGCAATGGAAATGGAAAGCCCAAAAGGGAGGGGAAGGGCATTAAGCCCGACCCTCCGCATTCTGCCTGATAGTCCGTTGGGGCGAATGCTGAGCCTCTGGGGGCAGAGAAATACCCAGGGAATTAGAGAAGACAAAAATGATTTGATTCTGTTATTTTGAGTTGAGCCTCTGGGGTCAGAGAAATACCCAGGGAATTGGAGAATACAAAAATGATTTGATTCTGTTATTTTGAGTTTTAATACATGTAAAAGATGTTGCATTTATTTGAAGTAAGAATGGAACGAATGTGATTTGTGTGTAAAAACCGGTTTGGAATGAAAGAGGAAGTTTATATATGTGATAATTATTTTGTTTATTGTATTTGTAGACCACATTGTAAGAGTAAATAAGTAAGTTTTATTAGAATCAAAAATGTTCACTGTAGGTAGGTGTATGTTCCTTTAAATAAATTAGGTCATGGTGAAAGGCGACGAACAGCTGTAAGATAACGATTAATTGTTTGTATCCTCGTAACCTAGAAGGGGATGTTCTTTTAGATTTCTAGTCAGTAAAGATAATTTGGAAATTTGTTACTAGTGCTAGGAATTGGACATTTAAAATAGTGGTGAATATGGATTGAAATAATTGGAAATAAGTTAATTGGTAAACATTCAAGTTTAGAAAGAAAGGAGAGAGAGGCAGTTAGGAGATAACGGAAGTAGAAAAATGACAGGCGTGAAAGTAATAAAGCAGGAGGAGTCAGTGGAAGATTTAAAAAAGAAAGGTGAATGAATTTGCAAGAAGGCTAGAATATTTGAGAAGCAAGAAATTGAATTTAGAATAAGAAAGAAGGCATACCAGAAAGGATTAAAGTTGGAAGCATTGGGATAAAGTGATGAGACTGCTTTAAAGAGAAAAGAGAAGGACAGACACGGATTATCCCTTGGGGCACCCATAAACTGAAAGGGCTAAAAAAATACCTCACCCTATATCCCTGATGGGGGAGGAAATGGATTAGGGCTTTGGAGGAGGAGAACGTGGGACGATTATTGATCATGGAAGATTTGAAGGCACTGTTGGTAAAAGTGATAGGAACCATTAAATGTGACAGAACTACTGAAGATGGATGGTATAAACTGATGCGAACAATGTAACAAGCAATGGCATACTTTGACACAGTCAGGCAGAGGGTATGGCAGGCCCTCAGACAATGTAATCCAGCAGCCTATCTGGAAAACCAGCTGAAAAGGTGGAGAGTTGATTGATGAACATTATATTATGAACTACTGTGGTGGATGTCATTCTTCTTAAAGTCAAGCAGATTCAGCGAACAGTTGGTCTCTGCAGTCGAGAAATATCGCAAAGATAGGAAAAAGACTTGCAAACCAGCAAGAGGAGCTGTTGTCAATAAACAATGGACCTAAGTGAGTCCTATGACGGAACCAAGCAGGGCCAGAGAATTACATGCCAATAATGAATGTCTTTGGGGAACGTTTCCTCAAAAAGTCCTATCAGGAATGAAATTAATCTAGATATAAGCCCTAACAGGACTGGGGTCCCCAAGAGAGAAAAGGATTTAATGGAGGATTTGTTGGTATTGTTCCATAAGTCACAAGCGATGTACGAGAGAGAGAGAGATTAAAAAAAAAAAAATAATAATACTTCTGAATGTAGGACAGAGGATGATAACCTTGGGAAAAGACAGGATATAGTTCAGACTAGATTAGGTATAAGCCCTGTAGTGTCGTTTATGATGAATAAGGTAATTAAGAGGTTTGGTAGACCTATAGAAATCAGCTTTGACAACGGATTGTTTTCATTTAGGGAGTAGCCAAGTTGGCGATAGAGACCCTTAGAGTAAAATACACATTTGGGTATGTAACACCTGCAGTCACATGCATGGTGGAAAGAATAAATGGAACATTGAAGGTTAATATAAATAAGATTTGTTTAATTACAAAGTTGAATTGGATCGATGCCCTGCCATTGGCACTGAAGAGATGTTGCATGCAAACTAACCGAGCAGGTGGGACAATGGAGAGGTCCCTACAAAAGACCGAGTTTGGAACAGTCAAAGATAGAATGTAAAAAGTATATGAAACAGTTAATTATGATATACAAGTCTATTTATGAACAGGAAAAGTAAAAGCTGTTGGATGTGGACCAGGAGGAAGGACCCTTTAAACCTGAAGACAAGGTGTATGTATGAGTTTTCTAAACTACCGACCGATGTTCAGGTAGGTTGATATACCTGGTACCATTTCAATAATTACATGAGGGCTGTCCCGCAGGTACGAATAGATAATAGCCCTGAGGTAAGTGAACAGGAGGACAAAGATGTGAGAAAAGAGTAGAGTTTTAACAAGAACGTTGTTTGACATCAGTGGTGGGCAAAATAATGGAAAGGATACTTAAGACAATATATAAGAATTTGGATAAATAGGGTAGGATTAGGAAGAATTAGCATGGATTTGTGATTGTGATGTTTGACTAATCTTGAATTTTTTGAAAAGGTTATTAGGGAAATTGATGAGGGTAAAGTGGTGGATGTTGTCTAGATGAACTTCAGTAAGGCCTTTGACAAGGTTCAATAAGGAAATAAGGTTGGTTAAGAAGGGTTAGTAATGAATAGCAAGATGGATTAAAAAGTGGCTGTATGGGAGATGTCAGAGAGCAATGGTGGATGGATGTTTGTCAGGTTGGATGTCAGTGACTAGAGGGGTACCTCGGGGATGTGTGTTGGGTCCACTGTTGTTTGTCATGTGAATCAATAATCTGGATGTTGGTGTGGTAAAATAGATTAATAAGTATGTAGATGATACTAAGATAGGTGGTGTTGTGAATAATGAAGTAGATTTTAAAAGTGTACAGAGAGATTTAGATCATTTGGAAGAGTGGGTTGAAACATGACAGATGGGTTTAATGTTGATAAGTGTGAGATGATACATCTTGGCAGGACAAATCAAAATTGAACGTACATGGTAAATGATTGTGAATTGAGGAATGAAGTTGAACAGGCGGATCTAGGAATAACTGTGCATAGTTCCCTGAAGGTGGAATCTCATGAAGATAGGATGGTAAAGAAAGATTTTGGTGTGTTGGCCTTTATAAATCAGAGCATTGTGTATAGAAGTTGGGTTGTAATGTTAAATTGTACAAGGTATTGGTGAGGTCAATTGTGGAGTATGGTGTATAATTTTGGTAGGCATAATTATAGGAAAAAGGTCAACAAAATAGAGAGACTACAGAGGAGATCAATTAGAATGTTGACTGGGTTTCAGCAACTAAGACACAGAGAAAGGTTGAACAAGTTAAGTCTTTATTATTTAGGAAAGATAGAAGGTGTCCCAACAATGCAAGGGAACGATGTGTTCCTGAGGAACTATTTACTGGCAGTGTCCCAATCTCTTGCAGAACTAAAAATTAAAGGATTGCTGGCCCAGAGCCCACCACTGGACTTTCAGATTCACTCAGTCAAGGCTGGAGGCTGGGTATTAATAAAAACGTGGAAAGAAGAAAAGCTGCAACCTAAGTGGACTGGACCCTACCTGGTGTTACTGACCACGGAAACAGCAGTGCGGACAAAAGAAAAAGGGTGGACAGACGCAAGTCGAGTTAAGGGTCCTGTGGAGGCCCCACCAGACAATATCAGCCCGTGGACTGTGTGCAAAGGAGAGGAACCATTGACTTTAATATTTACCAAGAACCCGCGGGAAAAATGAAGATTTCGTGTTGGTGGGTCGTGTGTTGGGTGGTTACCCAACTCGTGAGTAATATAACATGCATAAAAATCACAATACCACAGAATAGATGGTCCACCACCATCCCATTTGATGTATGTAAAGGAAAATGGTGGTGCGGCTATAGAATGTATGTATGCACCCATCCCTGTAAAGATTGGCACGCGGTGTTTACTTCCTCAAAATATGGGTGGCATCGAACCACCTGATAGGTGGAAAGTATATCAAAACCCGAATGAGGGATAGGGAGGCGAAGAATCTGCTGCTAGCATTAGAAAAGGAGGATATAGTATAAATCAAAGGATGCGTAGCAAAAAAGAAAAGGATGGATTGTGAGAAAAGAGTTAACAGACATAGTTGATTTAAACTAGGGATAGAAAAATGGCTTGGGGTGTCAGCAGAAGCCAGACTGCTGGTAGAATAGTAAATAACGATATATAGAACAGAGAGAAATTCTAGATAAAAAGTAGCAAATTCAGCAGAAGATTTGAAAAGTAAGTAAAAGGGAGAAAGTACATAAGGTCAAACATATCTGCGCATGCCTAATGAACTTACATGAATATGTACACACACCCACTACGACAAGATGTCTCATTTAAATGCACATGCGATGTATGATCTGGGAGGTACCCTGGGTGTTGCGGGGCGTTACGGGGCCAGTGGAGTCAAACCCAGGAGAGTGGGAGGGAGCAACGTGGAGGCTTCAGGCCCAGTACAGAGACCAGTTTGCAGGTGAGGCGACGGCTGCGGGCTGCTGGAGGGAGGTGCAATGGCGAGGGTCGGCGGACCCGACGGTAGGAGTCCTCGGGCAGTGGAGTCGGGGTCCACGGGCGATGCGTGGGAGGTCCCAGTGGGCGGATGGTTGGTGGGGCGGCGCGGTTCGACCAGCCGGTGAGGCGACGGGGTGAGTAGTGTGCGGTGCGGCGGCCATGTTCGGGGAGCCCCGGTCCGGCGGCCGTGTAGAGTAGGGCCAGTCCGGCGGCGATGCTGGATGGGCCCGGTCCGTCGGCGATGTTGGGAGGACCGGTGCAGCTGTGATGTTCGGCTGGCCCAGTGCGACGGCGATGTCGGATGGGCCCGGTGCGGCGATGATGTTAGGAGGTCCCGGGGGGCGGCGAGGTTCGGAGGAATCGGCGAGGGGGAGGAAGTCCGAGTTACCGTAGAAGCGGCGAGGCTGGGCGTCATCGGTAGGCAGGTACAGAATCTACTAAGGGAACGCTACAATGCCTTTAAATCCAGTGACACTTCAGCATACAGTGCTGTCAGGTCAAACCTGAACAAAGGTATAAAAAAGGACAAAGACATCCACAGGAAAAGGGTGGAAGACCACTTCAATACCACAGACACCAGAAGCATGTGGCAGGGCATTAGGGACATCACTGACTACAAGAGCAGCCCCGCCTGCCCCCACAGTGATATCACACTGGCCAACGAGCTAAACACCTTCTTTGCCCGCTTCGAAACTGGCAACACCACCAGGAGTGGAATAACCCTGGCCATGGCGGAGGGACAGGTCTTAACATTGAGCACACAGGATGTACAGTGCGCTCTGTGAAGGATCAATCCACGCAAGGCTGCAGGCCCGGATGGAGTCCAAGGAAGGGTATTAAAGGACTGTGCTGTACAGTTGGCTAAGGTATTCACGAGGATCTTTAACCTGTCTCTATCTCTGGCAACGGTCCCCAAGTGCCTGAAGACAGCTACCATAGTGCCGGTGCCGAAAATGTCAAAAATCACCAACCTGAACGACTACCGCCCGATTGCCCTAACTCCAATCCCAATGAAGTGCTTGGAAAGGCTGGTCCTCTCACACATCAAATCCAGCATCCCTGCCTCACTGGACTCACATCAATTTGCATACAGGGTAAATAGATCCACAGAGGATGCCATCTCTCTGGCTCTTCACACTGTCCTGACTCACCTGGAAAGACAGGGCACGTACGTGAGGATGCTCTTCATAGACTATAGCTCTGCCTTCAACACGGCCATCCCCACCAAGCTCACCACCAAACTCCACCAGCTAGGCGTCACCTCGCCGATATGCGATTGGATCCTGAATTTCCTGACGGAGCGACCGTAGGCAGTGAGACTGGGCCCGCACCTGTCCTCCACTATCACCCTGAGCACCGGCACACCACAGGGCTGTGTACTAAGCCCCATGCTCTACTCCCTCTTCACACACGACTGTGCCCCGGAAATTCGACACCAACACGATCGTCAAGTTTGCAGACGACACAACGGTGATCGGGCTGATCGCCAACGGTGATGAAACAAACTACAGAGCGGAGGTGCAGAACCTGGCGGACTGGTGCACACGTAACAACTTGTCCCTAAACACCTCCAAGACCAAGGAGCTGATTATCAACTTCAGGAGGACACATAATGGGGAACACGCCCCAATCTCTATCAATGGGGACAGTGTGGAGAGAGTGCCCAGCTTTAAGTTTCTGGGCACACACATTTCAGAGGACCTCACATGGTCCACCAACACCGCTGCTCTGGTCAAGAAGGCACAGCAACGACTGTTCTTCCTGAGAACATTGAAAAAGACTGGTCTGCCCCAACAGCTGCTGACAACCTTCTACCGCTGCACCACAGAGAGCATACTAACATATGGCATCTCTGTGTGGTATCTCAGCTGCACGGAGGCAGAGAGGAGAGCTCTTCAGCGCATCGTCCACAGAGCACAGAAGATTATTGGGACACAGCTACCAGCCTTGGAGGGCATCTACTATACACGGTGCCTCAGGAAGGCCGTCAGCATCCACAAAGACTCCTCACACCCCTGTAATAGTCTGTTCGAACTCCTACCTTCCGGCAGACAAGGCCTTCTACGCCCGCACCTTCAGACTCAGGAACAGCTTCATCCCCAGAGCTATAGCTGCTCTGAACCGGCCCTGCTGAGTGCCCCCCCCCATGAACTGTATCCCTCAGATGGTCACGTCGCACATCGACCCAGCACAGACCTATTTGCACTTTAGACTGTTTTACTGTTCTTTTTTATAAATCATGTTTCTGTGGGTATCTACATTTTATTAGTTGTTTAAGTTATGACATCGGATGGAAGCTGCATACCAAATCTCGTTGCACCTATGTGCAATGACAATAAAAGATATTATTATTATTATTATTAACCAAAGCCGCAATCTCTAAATTCACATCCTCATTTCCACAAGCCTTTCCAGACTGCTGACTCTCCAAGAAATCGACCCTGCTCCATTCCTGGTTTTCCCGATTTAACCGAAGCTCCGGGAATTCTCCCTCCACACCTCTTTAAGGGACACCTTCCAACACTTTGCACTGACTCCTCCAATGTCAGGTTCCTTCCTTGGGGTAACAGAGGCGGGTGAGAAGATTTAGCAGTGTGTTGTGGGGTGGGGTTGGAGTCAGGTGAGATTACTTGGACTGTTTTCTCGAGAGCAACGAGGGCTGAAGGGAAACCTGATAGAAGAATATAAAGATATGAGGGGCACAGATAGGGTAGCTAGTCCCAGAATGGAGATTTGTATCCCAGAGTGGAAATGTCAAAGACTAGAGGGTATAGAGATTTAGCATGGAAACAGGCTCTTTGACCCACCAAGCCTGAGTCAACCACTGGTCACCCATTGCACTAGCACTATCCTACACACTATTTACAATTTTACAGAAGCCAATTAATCTGCATGTCTTTGGAGTGTGGAAGGAAACCGGAGCACAGGGAGAATGTACAAACTGCATACAGACAGCACCCATAGTCAGGATTAAACCTGGGTCTCTGGTGCTGTAAGGCATAGCTTGAAAGCCAGTGAGGCAAAGTTTAAAGGAGGCACAGTAGCGCAATGGTAGAGTTGCTGCCTTACAGTGTCAGAGGCCGGGTTCGATCCTGACCAAGGGTGCTAACTACGGAATTTGTATGATCTCCCTGTGACCACGTTGGTTTTCTCCGGGGACCCCGGTTTCCTCCCACATGCCAAAAATGTGCAGGTGCGTAGGTTAACTGACCTGTAAATTATCCCTAGTGTGTGTAGGATAGAACTAGTGTATTGGTGTTTGCTGGTCGGAGAGGACTTGCTGGATTTAAGGGCCTATTTTCACTAAACTAAAGTTGTGTCACTAAACTGAACTAGGAGATGTGTGGGGCAAATTTTTTACACAGAGACTGGAGGATATTTAGAATGCGCTGCCTCGTGTGATGGCAGATAATATAATGGCATTTAAGAGGTTATTCTATAGGCACATGGATATGCAGGGAATGGATATGTATGGATTCAGGCAGAGAAGATTAGTTTAACCTAGTTGTTATGTTTGACATGGACATTGTGGCCCGAAGGTTCTGTTTCTGTGCTGAACAGTTCTATATTCTATGTTCTATTACAGAGGATTTATTGGTGACGTGTGGTCAGTAGCTCCGCCCAGGGTTCAGCTCTCCAGTCTGTGGAATTCTCTGCCTCAGAGGGCGTTGGAGGCAGGTTCTCTGGATGCTTTCAAGAGAGAGCTAGATAGGGCTCTTAAAAATAGCGGAGCCAGGGGATATGGGGAGAAGGCAGGAACGGGGTACTGATTGGGGATGATCAGCCATGATCACATTGAATGGTGGTGCTGGCTCGAAGGGCCAAATGGCCAACTCCTGCACCAATTGTCTATTGTCTATTGTCTACTGCAGCATTGGATTGTCACAGAGCAATGGGAACAGTGCATATGGCAAGAACCATGGTAATGGCAGTCATCCTTAGCATCTAACAAGGCGCAAGTTTCAAAAGATACTCAAAGTCAGGTGGGTTTCCCTGCACTGTCTGTGATGTGTACTGGTGTGCAACGAGTTCCAGCAAGTAAATCACAAAACTGCTGCCCACCCAGGCGTTCAGTGTTCCCATTGGTGCATGCGTTTGCAGAGTGATGTCCGACCCAGATACACAGGCCTGGCCTTTGTCAATAACTCCATCTAATTTTTTTAAATTTTATTTTTAATCAAAAATATTTATTTAAATATTAAAACATTATATACAATACAATAAAACCAAAACAGAACCCACCACCATAATAAAAGACAAACAAATATACTAAATAAACTACTATACAATATAACAATCCTTGTCAAGGATGCATCCAACTCCCAGCGGTCCCGGAAATCCCCCAGGGTGCTCATGGACAGCGCATAATCCCTCTCTAACACCCCCCGGGTGCAGACATAACCCTGGAAAAGGGGCAGGCAGCTGGCTCAGGCAGAGCCCTCTTCCACCTGGCGCCGTGACTCGCGGATGTCCAGCTTGGCCAGGCCCAGGAGCAACCCAACCAGGACATCTTCGGCCCTACCCTCTTCCCTACGCACAGGGTGAGGATGGTGGGTGAGAAATGCAGCCAGAAGGCATGGAGCAGCTCCTGTAGATAAAGGAACAGGGGCTGAAGCCTCACACACTCCATATACACGTGGTACACAGACTCTTCCAGCCCGCAAAAGTGGCATGCGTCTGGCGAGTCTGAATCGCGAGAGAAACAGGTTGCAGGGAACTGCTCGGTGCAATACCCTCCACCCCATGACTCCATCTAATGGCAGGGTTCGGGTCTGGCAAAACAGCAGTCAGTAGTTTTGGGACCAAAATCCAGCCACATGTAAAATACCCTTAAGGGCCTGTCCCACTTGACAATTTTGCCAGCTTCATATCAGTGTCGCCAAAAGATTTTGAAGATTTCAAAATCCAGCAGTGACAAAAAAAATGTTGCAACACTGCGCATCATAGTTGTCACCGGCGCGTCATACGTCATCACACCGCATCAACGCCGCATCATACGTCATCACACCGCATCAACGCCGCGTCATACGTCATCACACCGCATCAACGCCGCATCATACGTCATCACACCGCATCAACGCCACATCATACGTCATCACACCGCATCAACGCCGCATCATACGTCATCACACCGCATCAACGCCGCATCATACGTCATCACACCGCATCAACGCCACATCATACGTCATCACACCGCATCAACGCCGCATCATACGTCATCACACCGCATCAACGCCGCATCATACGTCATCACACCGCATCAACGCCGCATCATACGTTATCACACCGCATCAACGCCGCATCATACGTCATCACACCGCATCAACGTCACATCATACGTCATCACACCGCATCAACGTCACATCATACGTCATCACACCGCATCACCGCCGCATCATACGTTATCACACCGCATCACCGCCGCGTCATACGTCATCACACCGCATCACCGCCGCGTCATACATCATCACACCGCATCAACGCCGCGTCATAAGTCTACACGCCGCGTCATGCCACATCACGCCGCGTATTTTTCGCTGACCTGATACGTCAAGTCAATGATGCTGGCAGTCGGCGAAAAATCGGCAAGTGGGACAGGCCCTTTAGATACAAATTATATTTAGTTTAGTTTAGAGATA
>CM075978.1:100001808-100031561 GCA_038087875.1 Malacoraja senta | reverse complement strand
GGGAAGGGTGTGAGCGCATGGAGCAAAGAAGACCTGACGAGTGTGGGGAGGGGAGCACCAAGTGCGAAAAACTTTAATGAGTGCTTTTGTAACTTTGTTGGTGCCTGAAACGTGGCGAGTCTTTGTGTACTGTATGAAAAAACAAAGAAATTCACTTCACCTCGGGTACCTGTGACAATAAAGTATAATTGAAAGGATCAATCGATCGATCTCACTCTATACTCGACTCATCATCTCTGTATTTGTCCAACAACAGTGCCGTCAACGGCGACTGAAAATGGAGCTCGCGCTGTGTCGGCTACACAGACATGAGTATAGAGTGAGTAGAACAGCGGGCTGATGGTTATTGAGGAATTCAAACAGCGTGTAGTCTTTCTCTAACACCACCCGGGTGCGGACATAATCCCGGAAAAGGGGACGGCAGCTGGCTCGGGCAGAGCCCTCTTCCGCCTGGCGCCGTGACTCGCAGATGGCCAGCTTGGCAGGCCCAGGAGTAACCCAACCAGGACATCTTCGGCCCTACTTTCTCCCCTACGCACAAGAGTGTCCAAAGATGAGAATGGTGGTGAGAGAAAATGCTGTCAGAAGGCAAGGAGCAGCCCCTTTAGATAATGGAACAGGGGCTGCAGCCTCACACACTCTATATACACGTGGCACATGGACTCTTCCAGCCCGCAAAAGTGGGGGTTTGCTCAGCCGCAAGTACTCCGCACATTTGAGCCCCTCCGCACCACCGGTGGGGTGGGACAAGGGCCGGCAGCTCTCACGCCCGGGCTGTTGCCCTCCGCCAGCAGAGGGGGGGTACCGGTCGACGGCAGCCAGGTTCCAGACTCTCAACAAGTCCCGGTGGAAGCCGGGCATTCCCAGCAGGGCGGTACGCCTGACGCCCACCATCGGGGATCCGCGTACCATAATAACTAGCTGGAGTGATGATGGGTATTGAACTCCGAGCTGTAGTCTATAAACACTAGAGGGCATAGTTGCTGCTGCCTCTTCCCAGTGACCCGGGTTCAATCCTGTCCTCCAGCACTGTTTGTGCTGAGATTGCGTCTCCCTTTGTCTAGGTGTGTTTCCCTCGGGTGCTCCAGTCTCCTCCCATTTCCCAAAGACTGCTGCAGTTACATTAACAACAACAATCAGTTTTATTCGTCACATTGCACATAATGTGCAAGTGAAATGAATTTGCTCCACAGATCTCCTAAGTACTGTGAGTGTAAGAGCCAAGGAGCAAGTAAGAGAAATAGATTCAGTGCTGGGGGGGAATTAAGGAGTAATATGTAATTGATTGGATTGCCCTTATTGGGGGTCATTAGGCCACAATAGGCCAAATGAGCTCCTCTGTGTTGTACATGGAGCCCCATCCATTGTCAACCTGATGCTAATAAAGCTAGGTGGCAGTGTGGGCTGTGATGAAGGTATGGGGAGAGGCTTCAAGGGATATTGACAGGCTGGGTGAGTGAGCGCTTATGGAACATCATGTGGAAAGTTTCAAATGTCTATTATTGTCACATGTACCAATTAGGTACAGTGATATGCGAATTACCATACAGCCATACGACAAAAAAAGCAACACACAAATACATAAAAAATTTAACATAAACATCACCACAGCGGATTCCCCACATTCTTCACTGTGATGGAAGGCAAAAAAGTCCAATCTTCTTCATCTTTATTCCTCCTGCGTTCGGGGCAGTCGAACCATTGATCGGAGCGATCAAATCTCCCGCAGCTGTAGCGGTCGAACTCCCGTGTTGGGGCAATCAAAACTCCCGCATCGGTGGCGATCAAAACACCCGCGTCGCGGCGATCGTAACTCCCGCGGCTTGGAATCCGATGTCAGTCTTGACTGGAGACCACAGGCTTTGTAGTGTTGTCCGCAAGCACCCATGGTTGCAGTTCCGAGGTCGATTCCTGGCAAAGGGATCGAGGGCTCCGCGATGTTATAGTCCCGTAGTCTCCCCGCGGTGGAGCTCTCGGAATCGGTCTCCAGCAAAGGCCGCCAACTCCTCGATGTTAGGCCGCAGTGCGGACGGAGATATGATACGGAAAAAAAATCACATCTTCGTCGAGGTAAGAGATTAGAAAATGTTCCCCATATCCCCTCCACCCCCCATACAAACAAGCTAAAGACATACATTTAACACATACTATTTAGACACAAGGAAGGAAAGGACAGACTGTTGGCGAGGCAGCCATTGCTGGCGCCACCCGGTGGTAGATCACGTTTTTTGAGATGGAATGTGTGTGAGAAACATGAATTGTGCAGTGAATGAGAGAGAGGGATGGAGTGTGTCAGTGAAGGTCAGAGAGAGGGATGAATTGTGTTGGAGTATGTGAGAGAGATATAGCGTGTCATTGGGGAAAGAGTGTATCAGAGAGAGGGCGATAGCATGTCAGATAAAGCTAGAGAGAGAGGGTGTGAGAGAGGGTGTCACTGAGGGAACTAAGAATACTGAGGGGGATGAAGAGGACGAACGTGGATATTGGTGCAGAGGTGAATATTTGGGAGTTCAAAGCATTTTCTGTTTAATGTCAAATTTGTAGCATCTAATAAAGGTGCCTGAAACCCACACGGTCAAAAGGAGAATGTGCAGACTCCACACACAAAGATAGCACCCGAGGTCAGGATCGAACTTAGGAATTTAGGAAAGCACCAGTAATTGGGGGATTAGGGGATGGCAATTTCTGAGGAGAGAGAGATGGAATGTGTCAGTGAGATGGGGAGAGAGAGAGAGAGGGTTGAGAGATAGAATGTATCAGTGAGATGGGGAGAGATAGAGGGAGTGAGAGATAGAATGCGTCAGTGAGATGAGGAGAGAGAGAGAGGGCTGAGAGATAGAATGTGCCAGTGAGATGCGGAGAGAGAGAGAGAGAGAGATAGAGAGAGATGAGAGAGAGAGAGAATGTCAGTGAGATGGGGGGAGAGAGAGACAGAGAGAGAAAGAGGGAGTGAGAGATAGATGTTTCAGTGAGAGAGTGGAGTGTGTCCATGGGAGAGAGAGGGAGAGGAGAGAGATGGATTATGTCAGGGAGACAGAGTGGCAGTAAGAGAGGAAACAGATGGAGCATGTTAGTGACACTCTGTGCAGTGCGAGCGTGTAATAGTGAGAGAGAGATACTCTCTGTCATTGTCACTGACATTCTGTTGTTAACACTCTCTCTGATTCACCTCTCTCTCTCTGACATTCTTGCTCACTGACCATCTTTCTCACTGACACCACCTCTCTCAACTCACTGACATTCTAACTACCTGACACTCCATTTACTGGTGCCCCTCCCCTAATTGTCCATTTACTGGTGCTCTCCCCTAATTGTCCATTTACTGGTGCCCTCCCCCAATTCTCCATTTACTGGTGCCCTCCCCTAATTGTCCATTTACTGGTGCCCTCCCCCAATTCTCCATTTAATGGTGCCCTCCCCTAATACCCCATTTACTGGTGCTCTCCCCTAATTGTCTGTTTACTGGTGCCCTCCCATGATTTCCCATTTACTGCATCCATTGGTATCATACCAGTAAATAGAGAATTGGGGGAGGGCACCAGTAAACAGACAATTCCCCCAATTCTCTATTTACTGGTATGATACCAATAAACGAATCTCATCTGCCAGCCTATGATCCCTCCATTTTCTGCATCTAACATGGATATCAGGTGGGCTGGATGGCAGAAGGCAAAGAGTGGCAATAAAGGGGGGGTTTTCTGGTCGGCTACCAGACTAGTGGAGTTCCACAGGGTTCGGTGCTGGGGCTGCTGCTCCACGTTATATATTAATGATTTGGATGAGGGGATTGAAGGCTTTGTGGCCGTTTGTGGATGATATGAAAATTGGTGGAGGGGCAGGTAGTGTAGAGAAAGCAGTGAATCTGCAGAATAATTTGGATAGGTTGGGTGGAGCAAAATGTGGTCATGCATTTTAGTAGTAAGAATAAAGGCATAGATTATTTTTTAAATGGGATCCAGATATTGGAGGTGCAAAAGGATTTGGGAGTGCTGGTGCAGGACTCCTACAAGGTCAATCTGCAAGTCGGATCAGCGGTATAGAAAGCGAACGCTATTTAGAGAGGGCTTGTATACAAAACAGGGATGAAATGCTGAGGCTCTATAAGGCACTTGTCAGGCCACATTTTGAATATTGTGAGCAATTTTGGGTACCATATCTGAAGAAGGATGTGCTGGCTCCGGAGAGGGCCCAGAGGAGGTTTACAAGAATGATCTCAGGAATTTGTAGGTTAAGATATGATGAGCGTTTGACGGCACTGGGCCTGTACTCGCTGGAGTTTAGAAGAATGAGGGGGAAGCTCATTGAAACATACAGAATAGTGAAAGGCTTGGATAGAGTGGATGTGGAGAGGATGTTCCCACTAGTGGGAGAGTCTAGGACTAGAGGTCATAGCCTCAGAATGAAAGGACATTCTTTGAGGAAGGAGATATGTATAAAAATATATGTTCCCCTCATCTCCTTTATACTTTGCCCCTTTCACCTTAAAGTTACGCCCTTTTATCTTTCACACTACTACCATGGAAAAGAGGTTCTGACTGTACCCTGTCTATGTCTCATAAATGTATACACATCTGTCAGGTTTCACCATCTCCAGCATTCCAGAGAAAACAATCTAACTGTCCAGCCTCTTTTTATAGCAAATACTCTCTAATCTGGGCAGTGTGTGGGTAAACGCAGCTCTGTACTCTCAACAAATCCTCTACATCCTTCCTATGATGAGGAGACTAGAAATGCACGCAATATTATAAATGTGGCCTAACCAAAGTCCCAGAAACTACACCTACGCCTAGAAATGAAGCGAGTCAGGCAGCATCTCTGGAGAAAAGGAATAGGTGACATTTCAGGTTGAGACCCTTCTCTGAAGAATATATAAACTAGCATCTGCAGGTCCTTCCTAGACATTTTGTACTGTTATGTTCTATATTCTGGTATGTTAGCCTCTGTCTGAACTACGTTACTTTGTTAAAAAAGCTCCATGTTGTGGTTAACTAGCAGAATTAATTTCCCTTCATGAAATGAACCCCGCACTGAGCCCAGCACACAAGTTGTATATCTTGGTCGCTATTTCGAGATTTACATCAGAGTCTATATTCACAAAGTCATAGGGTTATACAGTCCGAAACAGGTCCTACAGCCCAACTCATCCATGCTGACTAAGGTGCCTTCCTGAGCTAGTACCATTTGTCTGCATTCGGCCCATATGGCTCTAAACCTTTCCTATCCATTAACTGATTCATTCTCTGGATCTGGTTCTCATAGGGAGGTCAGTGTTTATGAATTGCCCCGAGAAGGTGATGTAAAACAGGAATATTTGAAAACACAAGGAACTACAGATGCTGGTTTACAAAAGAAAAGACACAAATGCTGGAGTAGACAGGTAAGGCAGCATCTATGGAGAACATGGACAGGTGACCTTTAGGGTCAAGATCCTTCTTCAGACATTGGTGTGGGTAGGAGAAAGGGAGCTATTGGGGTTCCTGGGGGGAGGAGATGGAGGAGCAGAACTACAAGACATCGAAGAGATGCTGTTGAGAGATTCATCTGTGATAGCAGGGATAAACCAAATTTACTAAAGAAAGAGGACATTTCCATTCTAGGTCATCCGCAATGTTCCCTTTTGTTAGTGAATGGGGTTTAGAAAAGAGACACCTGTCTGTATCTCCACCCTCACATCCATCCAAGGATCCCAGCAGTCCTTCCAGGTGAGACAGAGGTTCACGTGCACCTTTTCTAACCTCATCTACTGCATTTGAATTTTCCGATGCAACCTCCTTTACATTGTCGAGACCAAGCCAAGACTTGCCAATTGTTTTGCTGAACATACGCTCAATTTGCTCAGAAACTATCTCTAGTTTTCCTCCTCCCTGACTCACAGTCTGAAGAAGGGGTTTGACCTGAAACGTCATCTATTCCTTTTCTCCAGAGTTGCTGCCTGACCCGCTGAGTTACTCCACCATATTGTATCTATCTTCGGTGTAAACCTGGAGTTCCTTCCTACACCTATCCCTTTGCAGGCTTTTTCCTGCTCCCACCACTCTTCCAGCTTTTCCATCCTCCTGTGAATATTTGAGGCCCAGTGATCAGCTACTGTTGAATCAAAACCCAGGTGGATTATGAGTTTCCAAGATTTATATGAGTTCTAAAATATTCTTAAGTAATCACATCTCTAGCATGTATAAATATTTGTCATTTTTTTCTGAATTATAAATATAGACCTAGTATATTTTGAGTGCTGGCTGGTCGAAACAGAAAACAAATAATCTTCTGTGCCTTCCTGGACACATCTAAAAATATCAGTCTAATTTTGTATTTATCAAAATCAACATGTAGAGGAACCAACGAGAGAGCAGGCTATTTTAGACTGGGTATTGAGTAATGAGGAAGGGTTAGTTAGCAGTCTTGTTGTGCGTGCCCCCTTGGGCAAGAGTGACCATAATATGGTTGAGTTCTTCATTAGGATGGAGAGTGACATTGTTAATTCAGAAACAATGGTTCTGAACTTAAAGAAAGGTAACTTTGAGGGTATGAGACGTGAATTGGGCAAGATTGACTGGCAATTAATTCTAAAAGGGTTGACGGTGGATATGCAATGGAAGACATTTAAAGACTGCATGGATGAACTACAAAAATTGTTCATCCCAGTTTGGCAAAAGAATAAATCAGGGAAGGTAGTGCATCCGTGGATAACAAGGGAAATCAGGGATAGTATCAAAGCGAAGGATGATGCGTACAAATTAGCCAGAAAAAGCAGCATACCGGAGGACTGGGAGAAATTCAGAGACCAGCAGAGGAGGACAAAGGGCTTAATTAGGAAAGGAAAAATAGATTATGAAAGAAAACTGGCAGGGAACATAAAAACTGACTGCAAAAGTTTTTATAGATATGTGAAAAGAAAGAGATTAGTTAAAACAAATGTAGGTCCCTTGCAGTCAGAAACGGGTGAGTTGATCATGGGGAACAAGGATATGGCGGACCAATTGAATAACTACTTTGGTTCCGTCTTCACTAAGGAAGACATAAATAATCTGCCGGAAATAGCAGGGGACCGCAGGTCAAAGGAGTTGGAGGAATTGAGTGAAATCCAGGTTAGTCGGGAAGTGGTGTTGGGTAAATTGAATGGATTAAAGGCCGATAAATCTCCAGGGCCTAGCTCCAGAAATAGTGGATGCATTAGTAATAATCTTTCAAAACTCTTTAGATTCTGGAGTAGTTCCTGAGGATTGGCGGGTAGCAAACGTAACCCCACTTTTTAAGAAGGGAGGGAGAGAGAAAACGGGGAATTACAGACCAGTTAGTCTAACATCGGTAGTGGGGAAACTGCTAGAGTCATTTATTAAAGATGGGATAGCAGCACATTTGGAAAGTGGTGAAATCATTGGACAAAGTCAGCATGGATTTACGAAAGGTAAATCATGTCTGACGAATCTTATAGTATTTTTCGAGGATGTAACTAGTAGCGTGGATAAGGGAGAACCAGTGGATGTGGTGTATCTGGACTTCCAGAAGGCTTTCGACGAGGTCCCACATAAGAGATTAGTATACAAACTTAAAGCACATGGCATTGGGGGTTCATTATTGATGTGGATAGAGAACTGGCTGGCAAACAGGAAGCAAAGAGCAGGAGTAAACGGGTCCTTTTCACAATGGCAGGCAGTGACTAGTGGGGTACCACAAGGCTCAGTGCTGGGACCCCAGCTATTTACAATATATATTAATGATCTGGATGAAGGAATTGAAGGCAATATCTCCAAGTTTGCGGATGACACTAAGCTGGGGGGCAGTGTTAGCTGTGAGGAGGATGCTAGGAGACTGCAAGGTGACTTGGATAGGCTGGGTGAGTGGGCAAATGTTTGGCAGATGCAGTATAATGTGGATAAATGTGAGGTTATCCATTTTGGTGGCAAAAACAGGAAAGCAGACTATTATCTAAATGGTGGCCGACTAGGAAAAGGGGAGATGCAGCGAGACCTGGGTGTCATGGTACACCAGTCATTGAAAGTAGGCATGCAGGTGCAGCAGGCAGTGAAGAAAGCGAATGGTATGTTAGCTCTCATAGCAAAAGGATTTGAGTATAGGAGCAGGGAGGTTTTACTGCAGTTGTACAGGGTCTTGGTGAGACCACACCTGGAGTATTGCGTACAGTTTTGGTCTCCAAATCTGAGGAAGGACATTATGGCCATAGAGGGAGTGCAGAGAAGGTTCACCAGACTGATTCCTGGGATGTCAGGACTGTCTTATGAAGAAAGACTGGATAGACATGGTTTATACTCTCTAGAATTTAGGAGATTGAGAGGGGATCTTATAGAAACTTACAAAATTCTTAAGGGGTTGGACAGGCTAAATGCAGGAAGATTGCTCCCGATGTTGGGGAAGTCCAGGACAAGGGGTCACAGCTTAAGGATAAGGGGGAAATCCTTTAAAACTGAGATGAGAAGAACTTTTTTCACACAGAGAGTGGTGAATCTCTGGAACTCTCTGCCACAGAGGGTAGTTGAGGCCAGTTCATTGGCTATATTTAAGAGGGAGTTAGATGTGGCCCTTGTGGCTAAGGGGATCAGAGGGTATGGAGAGAAGGCAGGTACGGGATACTGAGTTGGAAGATCAGCCATGATCATATTGAATGGCGGTGCAGGCTCGAAGGGCCGAATGGCCTACTCCTGCACCTAATTTCTATGTTTCTATGTTTCTATGTTAATATTTCACATCCATGCTGACCATTATGTTTGTCCGATGTTGGTGCCTGTGTTTGGCCCGTAGCCCCTGAACCCTTCCAATCTATGGACCTGCCCAAATGTCTTTAAAATGTTGTAATTGTACTTACTTTTAGCAGTTTTACAAATTATAGTAATACAATTACTATACAGCGGTACGGTGGAGTGGCGGTAGAGTTGCTGCCTTACACCACCAGGGACCTAGGTTCGATCCTGACTACGGGTACTCTCTGTACGAAGTTTGTACGTTCTCCCCGTGACCTGCTTGTTTTTTTTCTGGTATCTCCGGTTTCCTCCCACACCCCAAAGACGTATACGTTTGTCGGTTAATTGGCTGGGTATAATTGTAAATTGTCCCTAGTGTGTGTAGGATAGTGTTAATGTGCAGAGCTCGCTGGTCAGCGCGGACCCGGTGGGCTGAAGGGCCTGTTGCCGCACTGTATCTCGAAATAAACTAAATGAGACAATAAATTAAGATCCAATCTCGACTAAGATGGGAAGGCTTTAGAATGTCGAAAGGCCATGGGAGAGATTTACTGAGCGATGCAGGGAGGAGGGATTTTAGATGGACAGGCAGAGCTTTAGTTTAGTTGAGGGATACAGCGTGAAAACAGGCCCTTCAGCCCACTGAGTCCATGCCAACCAGCAATCCCCATTCACTAGCACTATCCTACACTTAGGACCATTTACAATCTTTACCAAAGCCAATTGACCTGCAAAACCTGAATGTGTTTGGAGTGTGGGAGGAAACCGTGGCACCCGGGGAAAACCCACGCAGTCACAGGGAGAATGTACAAACTCCATATAGACTGCACCATGTAGTCAGGATTGAACCGGGTTTCTGGTGCTCTAAGGCAGCAACTCTACTGCTGCACCACCATGCCGCCCCTGGAGCTGGAGCTCTTCTCCTTAATGTTGTGAAGAGGACCGATGGAGGTGTTCATAATCAGCAAGGGTGCAGCCATAACTGAATGAAACATTTCCCACAAGTGGAGTGTTCAAAATCACTGGACTCTAAATGAAACTAAAGCAGCACCCAGGACATAGTTTATAAGTGTGTGATTGGGGTCTGTAGTGCATTGACGGGATGATTAGCCATAGCGTTATACAGCACAGAATGGGGGCTCTTTCGGCCCAACTTGTCAATGTTGACTAAGATGCTCCATCTACTCTAATCCTATTTGCCCGTATTTTGTGTAGTTAATTGGCTTTGGCAAAAATTGTAAGTTGCCTCTAGTGTGTAGGATAGTGCTGGTGTGATCGGATGATGGATGGTTGGCACGGACTCAGTGGTCTGAGGGGCCTGTTTCCACGCTGTATCTCTAAAGTCTAAAGTAAAATCAGGGCTGAAAATCTCACCGCAGATTAAGTTTGGGGATCACCCTCCTGTTGAAATCATGGTGGGAAGGGCTTACACTGGAGGACGACCTGCTGTGGCAATACAAAATCCCACCAGAAAGTTAGGTGTGGACTTTCCCAATGGGCGGTAAGCCTCAGGAATACGGGCAGAGTTGGAAATGTCTGGTTTGAAGAGACTTCCATGGATCAGCGCAGGATTTTTGGGAGCTCTGTGAATGAATTTCCAGGACAACAAACGTGGGAGAGATGAAGGGAATCCAAGTGCCCAGAACTCTAGCCTCAGCATCACCGGAAAGATTTGGGGGAAACAAATCTCCAGGACCTGCTGGCAAGTCCCCAGGGGGGGAAGCATGGCAGATGCACGCACAATTGAAGTGTGAGGGAACCTCTTCAAACATTCACTGGAAATTTGGGATAGGCCGAGGTATTTGCAAACAAATGGCTGTGAACGAGGGAGCGGGAAATAGCAAAATGGAGAGGAAAAACATCTGTCATTAAGGACATGGCACAGGGAACTTGGGAAATATTATTAGACTGACTCACAGTGGAAGGGAGATAAGTCACAGGGAGTGTTCTGAGGATGCAACGAACGGGCTAGATAGGGGGGAAGTACTGGTAACAGCTAGATCTTCGATAAGGAACTCACTTAAAATAAAAGCTCACGTGTTAGAGAGGCAAGTATTAGCGCAGCTGGTTGCCTATTTAAAGACTGTAGGAATGAAAGGGGTGTTTCCGTGATTGTGTGCAGTTTTGGTCTCCTAATTTGAGGAAAGACATTCTTGCTATTAAGGGAGTACAGCATAGGTTCACCAGGTTAATTCCCGGGATGGGGGGACAGACATATGATGAAAGAATGGATAGACTAGGCTTATATTCACTGGAATTTAGAAGAATTAGAGGGGATTTTATAGAAACACATAAAATTCTGAAGGGATTGGACAGGCCAGATGCAGGAAAAATGTTCCCGATGTTGGGGATTCTAGAACCAGGGGTCACAGTTTAAGAGTAAGAGGTAGGCCACCTAGTGTGTAGGATACTGGCCAGTGATCCCCATACGCTAGCAGTATCCTACACACTAGGGACAATTTACAAACTTACCAAAGCTAATTAACCTACAAACCTGTATGTCTTTGGAGTGTGTGAGGAAACTGGAGCACCCAGAGAAAACCCATGTGATCATGGGGAGAACGTACAAACTCCACGCAGACTGCCCCCGTGGTTAGGATTGAACTTGGGTCCATGGCGTTGTAAGGCAGCAGCCATACCGCTGCGCCACGGTGCTGTTGTAGGTCATCTTCTGCCAACTTGTTGATCTTACTCTGCTCTCCTCTCATTCTGCTAATTTAATGTGGACAGATCAGGCTTCACTGTGTTCACCTGTGAGTAGAGGCCAAAGTCATGCACTCTCTCTTCACAGGACACCCACTCACCACAGGAATGGATTGCTGAGGGAATGATATTTTCCTGAGGAATAGAATCTACATCTGCTCGTATTGCACCAGATCTGGTCTCACTAACACCCTGCCCTATCTCCATGAAGCTCCTTTGACTTAAACAATAAAAAACCTACTTGAGGAACTTAGCAGGTTAGCAAGCAGGGAAATGGACCAATGACATTTTGGGCAGGACCCCCTTCTTCTGACAGGATTATTGGAGTGAGCTCGGACAAGGGCAGCAAAGTCCGAATAAACTCGTTTATAGAGAGTGAAACGAGGAGGTGACAGAGAAGAGCTGAGGACAAGCATCAATCACCATTTTATTAATCACTAGAGGGGATTTATTTGCTCCTGAGCTGTGGCATCAAGGGATATTTGGTAATCGTTGTGGTTCTATGGTGCTCCTACAGGGAAGGACAGCAGTGTGACCCCATGTGTGACCCATGTAACCTCCTTGATCCTCTTCACAACTTACTTTTCCAAGTTACACAGCTCTGAGGTATCGGGGTGCAACAGGGTGTCTCATCGCATTTGCGTTGTTAAATACGGATTAAAAAAAAAAACGAACATGGATAATCGTTACAACGAGTCACCGCTGCACCGGCCATGAGACAAAAACGATTTGTTAACTACCACTGTTAGCACTTGTTTACAGCTGGCTGTAAACAAGTCTGTAAAAGAGATCCTGAAAGCTGGCTGTAAACAAGTCCGTAAAAGAGATCCTGAAAGGAGAATTTAGGGAGTTGGGAGGAGAGTTAAGGAGAAGGTCCGCAAAGGTAACATTCTCAGGATTACTACCTGTGCCACGCGACAGTGAGAGCAGGAATGAAATGAGGTGGAGGATAAATGCGTGGCTGAGGAACTGGTGCAGCGGGCAGGGATTTAAATTTCTGGATAATTGGGACCTCTTTTGGGGAAGGTGTGACCTGTACAGAAAGGACGGGTTGCATTTGAACCCGAGGGGAACCAATATCCTGGCGGGGAGATTTGCAAAGGCTACTGGGGAGACTTTAAACTAGAACGGTTGGGGGGAGGGACTCAAATAGAGAAAGATGGTAGAAAATGTGGGAGGCAGGAGGCAGAGAAGGGAAGCACTCAGACCCAAAATGTAGGGGAGAAAGAAGAAAAAGATAATAAACAGAGAATAAGTGGTGGTGGGTTTCTTAAATGTGTATATTTTAATGCTAGGAGCATTGTAAGAAAGGTGGATGAGCTTAGAGTCTGGATTGACACCTGGAAGTATGATGTTGTGGTGATCAGTGAAACATGGTTGCAGGAGGGCTGTGATTGGAAACTAAATATTCCAGGATTTCGTTGCTTCAGGGGTGATAGAATTGGAGGGGCAAGAGGTGGGGGTGTTGCATTGCTTGTCAAGGAAGATATTACAGCAGTGCTGTGGCAGGATAGATTAGAGGGCTCGTCTAGGGAGGCTATTTGGGTGGAGCTGAGAAATGGGAAAGGTGTAGCAACACTTATAGGGGTGTATTATAGACCGCCAAATGGGGAGCGAGAATTGGAAGAGCAAATATGTAAGGAGATAGCAGATATTAGTAGTAAGCACAAGGTAGTGATTGTGGGAGATTTCAATTTTCCACACATAGACTGGGAAACATATTCTGTAAAAGGGCTGGATGGTTTGGAGTTTGTAAAATGTGTGCAGGATAGTTTTTTGCAGCAATACATAGAGGTGCCTACTAGAGAAGGGGCAGTGCTGGACCTCCTGTTAGGAAATGAGACAGGGCAGGTGGCGGAGGTAAGCGTTGGGGAGCACTTCGGGTCCAGTGATCACAATACCATTAGTTTCAATATAATTATGGAGAGGGTCAGAACTGGACCTAGGGTTGAGATTTTTGATTGGAGAAAGGCTAACTTTGAGGAGATGCGAAAGGATTTAAAAGGAATGAATTGGGACATGTTGTTTTATGGGAAGGATGTAGAAGAGAAATGGAGGACATTTAAAGGTAAAATTTTAAGAGTACAGAATCTTTATGTCCCTGTTCGGTTGAAAGGAAATAGTAAACATTGGAAAGAGCCATGGTTTTCAAGGGAAATTGGACACTTGGTTCGGAAAAAGAGAGAGATCTACAATAATTATTATAGGCAGCATGGAGTAAATGAGGTGCTTGAGGAGTATAAAGAATGTAAAAAGAATATTAAGAAAGAAATTAGAAAAGCTAAAAGAAGATATGAGGTTGCTTTGGCAAGTCAGGTGAAAGTAAATCCAAAGGGTTTCTACAGCTATATTAATAGCAAAAGGATAACAAGGAATAAAATTGGTCCATTAGAGAGTCAGAGTGGACAGCTATCTGCAGAGCCAAAAGAGATGGGGGAGATACTGAACAATTTCTTTTCTTCGGTATTCACCAAGGAGAAGGATATGGAATTATGTGAGGTAAGGGAAACAAGCAGAGTAGCAATGGAAACTATGAGATTCAAAGAAGAGGAGGTGCGGACACTTTTGAAAAATATGAAAACGGATAAGTCTCCAGGTCCTGACAGGATATTCCCGAGGACATTGAGGGAAGTTAGTGTAGAAATAGCAGGGGCTATGACAGAAATATTTCAAATGTCATTAGAAACGGGAATAGTGCCGGAGGATTGGCGTACTGCGCATGTTGTTCCGTTGTTTAAAAAGGGTTCTAAGAGTAAACCTAGCAATTATAGACCTGTTAGTTTGACGTCAGTGGTGGGCAAATTAATGGAAAGGATACTTAAAGATAATATATATAAGCATCTGGATAAGCAGGGTCTGATTAGGAACAGTCAGCATGGATTTGTGCCTGGAAGGTCATGTTTGACTAATCTTCTAGAATTTTTCGAAGAGGTTACTAGGGAAATTGATGAGGGTAAAGCAGTGGATGTTGTCTATATGGACTTCAGTAAGGCCTTTGACAAGGTTCCTCATGGAAGGTTGGTTAAGAAGTGGTGGCGCTGTCGAACAGCAGCGGCTCGCCTGCAGTCTGTCTGTTTTTACTTTTTTTGTTGTTTTCTTTTGCCCTGTTTTAGTTAAATTTTAGTTTATTGGGTTGTGTGTGTGTGGGGTGGGAGGGTGAAACATGATTTTTGTCTCTTCGGGGGAATACGACTTTTTCTTGTTGTGTCCCCCTTCTCTGCCTCCGTCTGCGCCGAGGCCAAAATGGCGGAGCTGCCGGCCTCCAACTCCAACTGCGACCGACCGGCCTCGAGGCTCCGGAGGCAGAGCCAGGACTTACCAGCGCGGGGCTGGCCAACTTCGGGGCTGCGGTGGCGTTCCGGCGGTGGCGACCGAGGACACTGGTGGCGACCTGAATCCGGAGGCTCGGCCGCGGGCCCAGTGGACGACATCGTCGGGAGCGCGCAGGTCACAGGTTGGTGACCTGTTTTTCTGGAGCTCCCGCAACTACAGCTGCGTCCGCTGGACTGGAGGGCGGCAGCTTCGGCAGCTTTGACCACCCCGGGCCGCGGAGTTTGAACCGGCCCGTCGCGGAGCACGGATTCGGCCGCTGGACTGGCTTACTTACCATCACCCGGCGGGGTCACAGCGTCAGAAGCCTGGATCGCCTCAGCGCAGAGGGAGAACAAAGAGGGAAGAGACAGAGACTTTAAGACTTTTGCCTCCATCACAGTGAGGAGGTGCCTGGTGAACTCACTGTGGTGGATGTTAATTTGTGTTTATTGTGTGTTTTGTTATTTATTATTATATGTATGACTGCAGGCAACGAAATTTCGTTCAGACCGAAAGGTCTGAATGACAAATAAAGGAATCTCTAATCTCTAATCTCTAAATTGTTGGGTATTAATGGTGGAGTAGGAAGATGGATTCAACAGTGGCTGAATGGGAGATGCCAGAGAGTAATGGTGGATGGCTGTTTGTCAGGTTGGAGGCCGGTGACTAGTGGGGTGCCTCAGGGGTCTGTGTTGGGTCCACTGTTGTTTGTCATGTACATCAATGATCTGGATGATGGTGTGGAAAATTGGATTAGTAAGTATGCAGATGATACTAAGATAGGTGGTGTGGTGGATAATGAAGTAGATTTTCAAAGTCTACAGAGAGATTTAGGCCATTTGGAAGAGTGGGCTGAAAGATGGCAGATGGAGTTTAATGCTGATAAATGTGAGGTACTACATCTTGGCAGGACAAATCAAAATAGGACGTACATGGTAAATGGTAGAGAATTGAGGAATGCAGTTGAACAGAGGGATCTAGGAATAACTGTGCATAGTTCCCTGAAGGTGGAATCTCATGTAGATAGGGTGGTAAAGAAAGGTTTTGGTGTGCTGGCCTTTATAAATCAGAGCATTGAATATAGAAGTTGGGATGTAATGTTAAAATTGTACAAGGCATTGGTGAGGCCAATTCTGGAGTATGGAGTACAATTTTGGTCGCCTAATTATAGGAAGGATGTTAACAAAATAGAGAGAGTGCAGAGGAGATTTACTAGAATGTTGCCTGGGTTTCAGCAACTAAGTTACAGAGAAAGGTTGAACAAGTTAGGTCTTTATTCTTTGGAGCGCAGAAGGTTAAGAGGGGACTTGATAGAGGTCTTTAAAATTATAGATACATAGATACATAGAAAATAGGTGCAGGAGTAGGCCATTCGGCCCTTCGAGCCTGCACCGCCATTCAATATGATCATGGCTGATCATCCAACTCAGTATCCCGTACCTGCCTTCTCTCCATACCCCCTGATCCCCTTACCCACAAGGGCCACATCTAACTCCCTCTTAAATATAGCCAATGAACTGGCCTCAACTACCCTCTGTGGCAGAGAGTTCCAGAGATTCACCACTCTCTGTGTGAAAAGGTTTTTCCTCATCTCGGTCTTAAAGTATTTCCCCCTTATCCTTAAGCTGTGACCCCTTGTCCTGGACTTCCCCAACATCGGGAACAATCTTCCTGCATCTAGCCTGTCCAGCCCCATAAGAATTTTGTACCTTTCTATAAGATCCCCTCTCAATCACCTAAATTCTAGAGAGTATAAGCCAAGTATCCAGTCTTTCTTCATATGAAAGTCCTGACATCCCAGGAATCAGTCTGGTGAACCTTCTCTGCACTCCCTCTATGGCTATAATGTCCTTCCTCAGATTTGGAGACCAAAACTGTACGCAATACTCCAGGTGTGGTCTCACCAAGACCCTGTACAACTGCAGCAGAACCTCCCTGCTCCTATACTCAAATCCTTTTGCTATGAAAGCTAACATACCATTCGCTTTCTGCACTGCCTGCTCCAGCTGCATGCCTACCTTCAATGACTGGTGTACCATGACACCCAGGTCTCGCTTCATCTCCCCATTTCCTAATCGGCCACCATTTAGATAATAGTCTGCTTTCCTGTTTTTGCCACCAAAGTGGATAACCTCACATTTATCCACATTATACTGCATCTGCCAAACATTTGCCCACTCACCCAGCCTATCCAAGTCACCTTGCAGTCTCCTAGCATCCTCCTCACAGCTAACACTGCCCCCCAGCTTAGTGTCATCTGCAAACTTGGAGATGTTGCCTTCAATTCCCTCATCCAGTTCATTAATATAAATTGTAAATAGCTGGGGTCCCAGCACTGAGCCTTGCGGTACCCCACTAGTCACTGCCTCCCATTGTGAAAAGGACCCGTTTACTCCTACTCTTTGCTTCCTGTTTGCCAGCCAGTTCTCTATCCACATCAATACTGAACCCCCAATACCGTGTGCTTTAAGTTTGTATACTAATCTCTTATGTGGTACCTTGTCGAAAGCCTTCTGAAAGTCCAGATACAACACATCCACTGGTTCTCCCCTATCCACGCTACTAGTTACATCCTCGAAAAATTCTATAAGATTCGTCAGACATGATTTACCTTTCGTAAATCCATGCTGACTTTGTCCAATGATTTCAGCACTTTCCAAATGTGCTGCTATCCCATCTTTAATAAGTGACTCTAGCAGTTTCCCCACTACCGATGTTAGACTAACTGGTCTGTAATTCCCCGCTTTCTCTCTTCCTCCCTTCTTAAAAAGTGGGGTTAAGTTTGCTACCCTCCAATCCTCAGGAACTACTCCAGAATCTAAAGAGTTTTGAAAAATTATCACTAATGCATCCACTATTTCTGGAGCTACTTCCTTAAGTACTCTGGGATGCAGCCTATCTGGCCCTGGTGATTTATCGGCCTTTAATCCATTCAATTTACCCAACACCACTTCCCGACTAACCTGGATTTCACTCAGTTCATCCATCTCCTTTGACCCGCGGCCCCCTGCTATTTCCGGCAGATTATTTATGTCTTCCTTAGTGAAGACGGAACCAAAGTAGTTATTCAATTGGTGCGCCATATCCTTGTTCCCCATGATCAATTCACCCGTTTCTGACTGCAAGGGACCTACATTTGTTTTAACTAATCTCTTTCTCTTCACATATCTATAAAAACTTTTGCAGTCAGTTTTTATGTTCCCTGCCAGTTTCCTTTCATAATCTATTTTCCCTTTCGTAATTAAGCCCTTTGTCCTCCTCTGCTGGTCTCTGAATTTCTCCCAGTCCCCTGGTATGCTGCTTTTTCTGGCTAATTTGTACGCATCATCTTTTGCTTTGATACTATCCCTGATTTCCCTTGTTATCCACGGATGCACTACCTTCCCTGATTTATTCTTTTGCCAAACTGGGATGAACAATTTTTGTAGTTCATCCATGCAGTCTTTAAATGCCTTCCATTGCATATCCACCGTCAACCCTTTTAGAACTAATTGCCAGTCAATCTTGGCCAATTCACGTCTCATACCCTCAAAGTTACCTTTCTTTAAGTTCAGAACCGTTGTTTCTGAATTAACAATGTCACTCTCCATCCTAATGAAGAACTCAACCATATTATGGTCACTCTTGCCCAAGGGGGCACGCACAACAAGACTGCTAACTAACCCTTCCTCATTACTCAATACCCAGTCTAGAATAGCCTGCTCTCTCGTTGGTTCCTCTACATGTTGGTTTAGATAACTATCCCGCATACATTCCAAGAAATCCTCTTCCTCAGCACCCCTGCAAATTTGATTTACCCAATCTATATGTAGATTGAAGTCACCCATTATAACTGTTTTGCCTTTGTTGCATGCAATTCTAATTTCCTGTTTGATGCCATCCCCAACTTCACTACTACTGCTAGGTGGCCTGTACACAACACCCACCAGCGTTTTCTGCCCCTTAGTGTTTCGCAGCTCTACCCATACCGATTCCACATCCTCCAAGCTAATGTCCTTCCTTTCCACTGCGTTAATCTCCTCTCTAACCAGCAACGCTACCCCACCTCCTTTTCCTTTCTCTCTATCCCTCCTGAATATTGAATATCCCTGGATGTTCAGCTCCCAGCCTTGGTCACCCTGGAGCCATGTCTCCGTGATCCCAACTATATCATAATCATTAATTGCTATCAGCACGTTCAACTCATCCACCTTATTACGAATGCTCCTTGCATTGAGACACAAAGCCTTCAGGCTTGTTTTTACAATGCTCTTACCCCTTATACAATTGTTGAAAAGTGGCCCTTTTTGATTTTTGCCCTGGATTTGTCTGCCTGCCACTTTTACTTTTCACCTTGCTACCTATTGCTTCCGCCCGCATTTTACACCCCCCTGTTTTTATCTGCTCACACATTGAAGAACCCCACCACCTCTTATTCTCTGTTTATTATTGTTTTCTTCTTTCCCCTCTACATGTTGGGTCTGAGTGCTTTCCTTCTCTGCCTCCTGCCTCACACACTGTCTAATAGCATTCTCTATTTGAGTCCCTCCCCCCAACCATTCTAGTTTAAAGTCTCCCCAGTAGCCTTTGCAGATCTCCCCGCCAGGATATCGGTCCCCCTCAGGTTCAAGTGCAACCCATCCTTTTTGTACAGGTCGAACCTTCCACAAAAGAGGTCCCAAATGATCTAGAGCGGGTTAGACAGAGTTGACGTGGATAAGCTTTTTCCATTGAGAGTAGGGAAGATTCAAACAAGGGGAAATGACTTGAGAATTAAGGGACAGAAGGTTAGGGGTAACATTAGGGGGAACTTCTTTACTAAGAGAGTGGTAGCTGTGTCGAATGAGCTTCCAGTGGAAGTGGTGGAGGCTGGTTCGATTTTATCCTTTAAAAATAGATTGGATGGGTATATGGACGGGAAAGGAATGGAGGGTTATGGTTTGAGTGCAGGTAGATGGGACAAGGGGGAAGTATTTTTTTTTATTTTTTTAATGTTCGGCACGGACTTGAAGGGCCGAGATGGCCTGTTTCCGTGCTGTAATGGTTATATGGTTATATGGTTAACACGTAGTTATACAATGTGTCATCAATACATTGATCCACATTCCTCAGTAAATTGTATTCCGCGTCCCTTTGAATACAATTCACGGGACTCCCGTGAATTTTATTCAAGGGAACGTGGCGTCATTAATACTTGGTCAAAGCACAATTACATTTACTGAGGAATGTGGATCGATGGATTGATGACACATTGTGAGAATTTCTTAAAACTCAGTCATTGAGGGCTCCGGACCGCGAGCACGGGCTTCTTCCTGCAGGTAAAGTCATTCACCCACGTTGTGTCTCTCTGTCTTTCGCTCTCTCCCTCCTTCCCTCTCCCTCTCTCTCGCGCGCGCGCTCTCACACCCACTTCCCATCTCGTCTCTCTCTCGCTCTCTCACCCTGTCGCCTCGGCATTCCCGGAATCATTTGACTTTTTGCGGTGACGGCTGCATCTGTGGTTCCTTTCTGTTGGGGGGGAGTCCTGACCCGTGGCGGCTCCTGGTCCATTCGTTCCACGGGTGCCATCTGGCCCGCACTCCAGCACTCTGTGTTTTTTGTTTGGCTCTGGAGTTGAAGGTGGACACAGGGGGCTGTGGTGGCTCAGCGGGACGGGCAGCGGCTCATGTTCCCGATGTTGGGGGAGTCCAGAACCAGGTGCAACAGTTTAAGAATAAGGAGTAAGCCATTTAGAACTGAGACGAGGAAACACTTTTTCTCACGGAGAGTGGTGAGTATGTGGAGTTCTATGCCTCAGAGGGCGGTGGAGGCAGGTTCTCTGGATGCTTTCAAGAGAGAGCTAGATAGGGCTCTTAAAAATAGCGGAGTCAGGGGATATGGGGAGAAGGCAGGAACGGGTTACTGATTGGGGATGATCAGCCATGATCACATTGAATGGCGGTGCTGGCTCAAAGGGCCGAATGACCTACTCCTGCACCTATTGTCTATTGTCTTCCCAACCTCAGCCTCACGGATCGTAGCGTACCCCTAGTTCCAAAAACCCATTTCCATCACTGATTGCAATATATATGTAACACCGCATTGCAGGTCCTGCATCTTGGAGGCGGAAGGTTATGTTGTTAGCCAAGAAAGATACTTGGCTATCCCTCAGTACAGCAACATCAAGAACGATGTTGCTGTACTGAGGGATAGCCAAGTCTATCCCTCATTGCTAGCCGCTGATGGGAAGCGGCTGTAAAGTGGGAAGCGGCTGTAAAGGGACAGCGCCGCTGGTGGAGAGTTCCTTTCACAGCGTGTGTGGAGTCTGGCCAGGGGTAAAGTTGCAGGGAGGGTAGGAGTGTTGAGAAGGAGGGGGTCGGGGATCATTCCAGCAACCAGCTTATGAGAGGGTCAGCGGGCGAAGGATAACAGGACAGCGGGCGGTGGACCTTACTCCATGTGTCAGTGCGAGTAACCTCAATTTGGTCCCTTGTTCGCGCTGTCACAGGAGTAAGCTCCACCGCCCGCTGTCCTGTTACCCATCACCCGCTGACCCACTCCGCTCTATGATCTTTGCTCTTGAGCTGGTCCCCTCACTGTTCAGACGGAGAGCATTGCCGGAGGTGAGCGGTCCGGCAGAAGGTGGTCGGTTCCGCTGACCGGTCCTGGCGGCCGCCAGTAGCCACGCAAGCTACTTCCCTTCCCGGCCACAATGCGGTGGGTTACTGGCATGATCCCCGACCCCCTCCTTCTCAACGCTGCTGCCCACCCCGCAACGTTACCCCTGGCCAGACTCCCCACACGCTGTGAAAGGAAATTTTCCCCCAATTGGTCTCTTGACTAGTATTGTCATTCAATAAGATCACAACTGGTTCAACTTGTCCCGGTGTGCTCCCGTTTTTCCCACCTTCCCTCCAGCTGACGTCACCCTCCACCCCCCACATTCAGTAATTCAGAATGAAGGAGATTTGGAAGCCTTGGGCAAATTGAATTGTTACTTTCTTTATTTTTATTTTTTATTTTTACGGAGAGAAGAACAGGCCTGTCGCACTGACCTCTGTAGTCATGAAGTCACTCGAAAGGCTTGTGCTGGCCAAGCTGAAAAATATCACAAACTCCCTGCTGGACCCTCTGCTGTTTGCATATCGGGCCAAGAGATCTGTGCATGATGCAGTCAACCTGGGCCTGCACTTCATCCTACAGCACCTAAACCGCCAGGGGACCTATGCGAGGATCCTGTTTGTTGATTTTAGCTCTGCATTCAACACCATTGTGCCAGAGCCACTACACTCCAAACTTTCCGATTTGACTGTGCCTGAACCTCTCCGTCAGTGGATCACCAACTTCCTGACAGACAGGAAGCAGCATGTGAGGCTGGGAAAATACATCTCGGACCCGCAAACACTCAGCATAGGAGCACCACACGGCTGCGTACTCTCTCCTCTCCTCTACTCTCTCTACACCAACGAATGCACCTCCACAGACACCTCTGTCAAGCTTCTCAAGTTTGCGGGCGACACAACCCTGATTGGACTGATCCACGATGGGGAGGAATCTGCCTACAGATAGGAAGTGTCACAGCTGGCATCCTGGTGCCATCGCAACAACCTGGAGCTCAATGCTCTTAAGACAGTGGAATTGATTGTAGACTTTAGGAGAGCTCCCCCTACCCTCACCCCACTCACCATCAACAACACCACAGTCACATCTGTGGAGTCTTTTAAGCTCCTGGGAACCATCATCTCCAAGGACCTTAAGTGGGGGGCTACCATCGACTCCACAGTCAAAAAGGAACAACAGAGGATGTACTTCCTGCGGCAGCTGAGGAAGCACAATCTGCCACAGGCAACGATGGTCCAATTCTACATGGCCATCGTAGAGTCTGTTCTCACCTTCTCCATCATGGTCTGGTTTGGCTCAGCCACCAAGCACGACACCTGGAGGCTGCAGCGAATTGTCCGATCAGCAGAGAAGATTATTGGCTGCAACCTTCCCTCCATTGATGAACTGTACACTGCAAGGGCCAGGAAGCGAGCGGGCAAGATCATCTCTGACCCCTCTGACCCTGGCCACAAACTCTTTGAATCACTTCCCTCTGGAAGGCGACTCCGGATTGTCAAAGCTGCCACAGCCAGACATAAAAACAGTTTTTATCCACGAGTAGTTGCTCTACTCAACAGCCAAAAATCTGTAGCCTCCCTTTGATCTGGTATTTTGTTGGTTCACATGCTTGATCAATGGTGTTTTATCATTAATGTTTTATTATTATTAATGTTTAGTGTTTTCTGAGTCATTCGTAACTGTCACTGTATGTCATGTTGTTACTTGTGGGCAGAGCACCAAGGCAAATTCCTTGTATGTGAATACTTGGCCAATAAACTTACTTACTTACAATCTGCTCATGCGCAGTTTAAGATTCTTTAAAAGCCGACTGACTGCCTACCCTGAGTAATTACTCACGGCACGTGCCTGAATATGACTCATTTATAATTATATATTTATATTGATATGATTCTACAGACCTTGGCTGTGAACCTGGGTCTCACCAAAATTGTTCCCAATTGGGCCCCGCACCTCCTAAGGTCGGCCCTGACTATCTACTAGGGACAGTTTACAATTGTACCAAATCAATTAACATACACACCTGTATGTCCTTGGAGTGTGGGAGGAAACCAGAGATCCTGGAGAAAACCTACGCAGGTCACGGGGAGAACGTACAAACTCCGTACAGACAAGCACCCGTTTTCAGGATTGAACCCTGGCCTCTGACGCTGTAAGGGACACCATGCGGCCAGTAAATAATTAAGAATGTTAACAGAATGGAGTTGTTTATCGTGAGGGGAGTTGAATACAACAGAAGGACGATTTTCCTTCAGTCATATACGACATTGGTGATCGCACCTGGAGCATCATGAACAGTAGAGATCTCCTTATTGAAGGAAGGATGTTACTGCAATTGAAGCAGTTGAAGAATATAGAGCAAGAACAGTAGCACAGAAACAGGCCTTTTGGCCCACAATGTCTGTGCCGAACATGTGCCTTTACACTAATCTCCTCTGCCTGCTTTCCTGCCGCATTCCTCTATTCCTTGCATTCCCATGTGCCTATCTAATAACCTCTTATACGCCACATTCACATCTGTCTCCACCTTTCCTGGCAGCATCAACCACTCGCTGTGTAAAAACAAACTTGTCCCGCACATCTCCTCTCAACTTTGCCCCTTTCGCCTTAAAGTGGGAGATGATTTCAGAGACGTTTCACTGACCCAATTCTTAGAGTGGGTGGATCGTCAGGTGAGGAAAGGTTGGGCAGGCTGGGCTCATATCCACTAGAGGTTAGGTGAGTGAGCAGGAACTTGAGTCAAGAGTGTTTAATTGTTGTATGTTCCAAAAATGGAACGGTGAAATTCTTACTTGCAGAGGCATTACAGGTCTTTAACAAAACTTATAGATGATATAATAAACAATCAAAAAAATTAATACATTAAGAAAAATAATGTTAGTGCAAAACAAATGCCCGAGGCAAATTAGTACGTAATTAGTGTTCGTAGTGTTCAATAGCAAGAAAGTGAAGCATATTAGATTGGGGGGTGGTGTTTCGACAGGTTAGGTGTAAGGAAAAAATAGTGAGTCACCCATTTAAGACAAAGATGAGAAGCTTATTTTCTCTCAGAGTCCCCAGCAGAGGCTGATGTTTGCCCAGCATATGATTGAGTCCCCGGTAGCATGGTGGCGCAGCAGTGGAGTTGCTGCCTTTCAGCGCCAGAGACCCAGGTTCGATCATGACCACACGTGCTGTCTGTACAGAGTTTGTATATTCTCCCGGTGACTGCATGGATTTTCCCCAGGTGCTCCGGTTTCCTCCAACAGTCCAAAGAGGTACAGGTTTGTTGCTTAATTGGCTTTGATAAAGATTGTAGATTATCCCTAGTAGGATTGTAGGATAGTGCTAGTGTACGGGAATCGCTGGTTAGAGTGGACTCGGTGGGCCGTTTCCGCGCTGTATCTCTTAACTAAATTAAACAGAGTAAATATTTCAAGGGCAGAGGTAGGTAGATTCTTGATGCACATGGTGTGAAACGTCACAGGGCTTCAGTGGAAATGTAGAGTTGATGTTATAAGCAGTCGGCCATGATCTTAGTGAATTGGAGGAGCAGGAGCAGGGGCCAGGTGGCCTTTTCCTGCTTTTAATTTTTATGTTTGTATGAAATCAGCATTCAGAAATCAGGATTTACTGCGAATATTGAGTGGGCCCCATACCACCGCAGATCAAGTAACCCCGTTTCTGAAAGATCTGGAAGGGAATTTTGCTTGCTTGCTCCCCCTGTTGTTTGAAGGTTTACCTGAGTCAGGTCCACTCTAAGAAACCTTTGGTCAGAGGTGAACGTTTGCAGATAAGATAATAGTGTTTAAGAGGCTTTTAGATAGGCATGTGGATATGCAGGGAAATGGAGGGTAATGGATCATATGCAGGTAGAGTAATTAAACTTGGCATCATGTTCAGCACAGACATTGTGGGCTGAAGGACCCGTTCCTGTGCTGTACTGTTCTATGTTCCAGGATGGGGTCTTAAGGCCGCTGACGGCCCTGTCCCACTTTCCTGAGTTACTCACGAACTCTCCCGAGTTTTCCCCTTGATTCGAACTCGGAGAATTACGGTAATAGCCATTCGTAGGTACTCGGGGCTATTTTTTTAAAACTCGTGGACATTTTTCCACATGTTGAAAAAACGTCCCGACTTACCTGATGCCCCGAGTTCCTACGGCTGGCATTGCGAGCCGCTACGAAACATCTAGGGACTCCTACGGCCTCCTACGAGCTCGCTACCGACATTACCCGACATTCCCCTAGTTCGAATCAAGGGGAAAACTCGGGAGAGTTCGTGAGTAACCCGGGAAAGTGGGACAGGGCCTTTAAAGGACTTATGTCCTGACCCTGGTAGTGGGCACTGGAGAAAGATAGACAGCAGATTCACATCTGCATCGACCCACACAAGAGGAGTCGGCTATTTCTGCTACAGAAACGTGGCCTTTAAAGTTCTGGGCAGTCACACAGAAACTGTCTTTAAAAAAGTGTTTTTTAGTAGGTGGGCTTCTTTTCTGAGCTTTAAGGTATGGCAGACTGAAGTTTCAGGAAGTAGCTTGTGTTTCTCAAGGGGAGGGGCCATGTGCTATAGCCAATTTTCTTAATGTTCTTCAGAGTGCCTGAGTGAGGTTGGTCACCTGTAGCCTGTCATTAAGGGCCCACCTTGAAACTTGGTGAGTACTCTTCTGGGCCAGGGGTTATTGAGGATGGTCTGACACTTCTGTGGCAGGGAAGTGGAGTACAGGAGCCAGGTAGGTGCCTTCTCTCTCTCTCTTTCTCTCTCTCTCTCTCTCTCCACTGAAGGCGTGAATCAGGAAATGGAGTTGTGTGTGAAACTGGCTTGGGCTGCTTCTGCCCTCGAGGGCTGATCCCGCGGGTGCCAAGGGAGGTTGAAAGCCTTGGTCGAATGCAGGGCAACATAAGTGGAGGGCGGTGGTGGACACAAAATGCCGGAGCAACTCAGCGGGTCAGGCAGCACCTCCGGAGAAAAGGAATAGGTGACATTACGGGTCGGGATCAGACCTTCACCAGAGGTGGAGAAAGGGCCGTTATACAGCAGGGAGGGCAGTGTGGAGGGACATAGGGGCTCAACTCGAAAGGCAGGGTTTGAGTGGACTGGCTTGCATTGAGGGAATTGATGGCACTGGTGTGTTATGGTCATGAACTTCAGTGAGAAGTTGGGACTTTTTTGGATTAAGAATCTCAACGCTATATTCATGGATGCAGCCTCAACAGATCTACTGGGCGAGGAATACCAAAGATTCACAATCGTCTCCACCTCAGTTTCATTTGGTGACTCCATAAGCAATGGATTCATAGTGTGGTGCCATCTACACTAATCCCAATCACCCACATTAGCATGTATCCTTCTATGCCTTACCTATTTGAATGCCTGTCTAAATGTATCTGAATTCCATCACCGCCTCTGACAGCACGTTCCAGATATCAACCAACTTGAAACATTCTCTGCTGCACCACATTATGAATTCTGGATTTAAGGGAACACCAATTAAAACTGAGGTGGATAAGACTGAGTTTGTGAAAAAAAAACTTCCTCTCATAACTCCTTTCAAACCCCTTCCTCTCAGCTTAAACCTCTGTTCTCTTATTTAGTTTATAAACTTCTACTAAGAGGAAATGGTTTTGGCAATTTTACTCGAACTATGCACATTGTAATTTTCCACACCTTGGTCAGGTCCCCCCCAGCCTCCACTGCTCCAGTGAAAACAAGCCCAGTCGATTCAATCTCTGCCCATAACCCCATCCATCCATAACTACACTATCCATGCAAAAGGCATATGGACAACCTCATCATTCCTAAAGGGTGGCGAACAGAACCAAAAAAATGCTTCACGTGTGACCTAACCACTATATTAAACGTATGCAACGCAACGCTCAAACTTTTATATTTTAGACAGCCATGCCATCTACCTTCAACACCACACCATCGACCTGTGTCACCACTTTCAGGGAGCAATGGACTTGCACCCCAAGGTCTCTACGTTCACCAACATTTACTGCAAAATTAGTTTAGTTTAGTTTAGAGATACAGCGTGGGAACAGGCCCTTCGGCCCACCGAGTCCGCGCCGACCAGCGATCCCCGTATATTTACACTATGCTACACACACCTGGGACAATTTACAATTTACCAAGCCAATTAGTCTACAAACTTGTACGTCTTTGGAGTGTGGGAGGAAACCGGAGCACCCGGAGAAAACCCATGCAGGTCACGGGGAGAACGTACAAATTCCGTACAGACAAGCACACATGGTCAGAATCGAACCCGGGTCTCTGGCACTGTAAGGCAACAAGTCTAATGTTGCACCACCTTGCCTGCACCACTGTTTACCACAATGTTATGTGCTACCACTATTTGACTTCCTAAAATGCATCACCTCACACGTACTCGGAATAAATTCCATTTGCCAACATTCCACCCAACATTCTACCTGACTCATATCTCGCTGTAGCCTTGGACATGCTCCAGAACCACAACATCTGCAGACTTACTAATCAAACCACCTGCATTTGCATCCAAGCCTTGGGCAAGACACTTCACCCACCTTTGCCTGCATGTGAATGTGTGTGAATGTGTGTGAATGTGTGTGAGTGATTGGTGGTGGTCGGAGGGGCCGTCGGCGCAGATTAGCAGCCACGCTTCCGTCAGTCTGCCCCAGGGCAGCTGTGGCTACAGAAGTAGCTTACCACCACCGAGTGTGACTGAGGAGTGAATGAATAATGTGCTATATAAATCCCATCCATTATTATTATTATTATTATATCATGGACACTCAGTGTCACAGCACTAATCCCAGTAATACACCACTGGTCACAGACTTGGGGCGGAGTTATGGATGGATGGGGTGGCACAGTGGCGCAGCGGTAGAGTTACAGCCTAGGGGTCCAGGCTCGTTCCTGACTATGGCGCTTTCTGCATGGAGTTTATACGTTCTCCCAGTGACCATGTGGGTTTTCTCCAGGTGCCCTGGTATTCCCCCACAAACCAAAGATGTACAGGTTTGTAGGTTAATTGCTTGGTATAATTGCAAATTGTCCCTAGCGTGTGTAGCATGGTGTTGAGGTACGGGGATCGCTGGTCAGCGTGAACTCGGTCGGTCGAAGGGCCTGTTTCGATGCTGTGTCTCTAAAGCCTAAATGTCTGAAGACTTCCAATCAGAACAACATATTCCCATCACCACCTTCTATCTCCAATTAGCCAGCTCACATTGGATCCAATGTGCCTTCACCTTCTGGACCACATGGGACTATGTCAAATGCCTTACTGAAGTCCACGTGGACAACATTAGGGTAGGTACATGGGTAGAAAAGGTTTAGATATGGATCAAAGCACATTCAAATAGGACCAGACCAGACATAGTCAGCATAGACGAGATGGGGCGAAGGGCCTGTTTCTATGCTGCATGGCTCTGTGATTATTGCACTGTTGGAGGGAGCTGGTAGTGTATGAATGGGCTGGTGTACTCTCCACAGTACAATACCGACAGAGCTACAAGGAGAGCTGTGGTTGTTCATGTTCATAAGTGATAGGTGCAGAATTAGACCATTCAGCCCATCAAGTCTCCTCCGTCATTCAATCATGGCTGATCTTTCTCTACTTCCTAATCCAATTCTCCTGCCTTCTCCCCATAACCTTGTAAAGGTCATCAGAGTGCACGGAGCAGGGAGAAGGTGCAACTGGAGTGAACCTACTACCCTGAAGATGGAGCCCAGTAACCATCACCACTGACCTCTGCCATGCAGGATATTGTCAAACTTTGCCAATACAGCAATGGCAGACTGGGCCCTTGCTATATGACCAGTGTCCCAGCACCAATCCCTATAATACACCACTGGTCACAAACCTGGGGCGGATAGATAGGGCGGCACGGTGGCGCAGCAATAGAGTTGCTGCCTCACAGCGCCAGAGACCCGGGTTCGATCCTGACTGCGGGTGCTGTCTGTACAGAGTATGTACGTTCTCCCGTGACCTATGTGGGTTTTCTCTGGGAGCACCAATTTCCTCCCACACCTTTAAAGACGTGCAGGTTTGTAGGCTAATTGGCTTAGGTAAAATTGTACAATGTGCTTAGTGTGTGTAGGACAATGTTAGTTCATGTGGACCACTGGTTGCATTGGACTTGGTGGGCCGAAGGGCCTGTTCCTGCACTGTATCTCTAAACTAAAGCTAAATGGCACTGATGCATGTAACATCGGGACATGGGCAAAAGGTCTAAGAACTGGCCATTTGCCCCTCTGTACCTGTTCTGCCTTTCAATAAAATCATCATAATTTTTATTCCATTGTCACCTTACTGCATTACAGTATATTCCATGATTCCCTTATCTTCCCCACCATCCGGGGTCATGCCTTCTTCTCACTGCCACCATTGGGCAGGAGGTAAAGCCTGAAGTCTCACACCATCAAGTTTTGGAACAGCTTTTGGGGCGGCACGATGGCGCATCGGTAGAGTTGCTGCCTTACAGCGCCAGAGACCCGGGT